>CM070732.1:6099853-6412303 GCA_036346275.1 Otatea glauca
ACCATCTTATGGTGTTAAATAAACGGGATTAGAAAGTTAGGGTGCTAGATAACCAGTTTCAAAGTTTAGAGTGTTAGATGAACTTTCGAGCAAAGTTCAAGACGTTATATGAACTTTTTTTTATTATTAAAAATTCGAGATCACTTAAAGGTAGGCGTAACACTGGTTCTTGTCTCGTTGCATTTAGTGTTCCGTAAAGCAAGTGTTAACTCGGAGGCATCAGACTAATTAGCTTTTGCTTTTGCACCTAGAAAGAAGACTCGTTCCAGTGCTCCCTGCACTAATTTTTAACGGCCGTTACAATTCGTATATCTTAGTTATTTGTCTTTGCTCTCTCTCAGCTTCCACGCACAGCAGGAACAATCCTTTTTGCTGTGCGTACAGGGATAAAATAAGGATAAGTACATGACCAAAGATGATACCATACGTTACTGCAGAGAGCATTAAGTTAAATTAAAGGTGGATAAAGGAGAAGCTGACTCTGCCAAACCAGAGTGGAACTCAAACTAAGCTAATGCAGATAAACTATGGTCTCAAAAAAGATCCAGATAAACTATGCCATACTTCACTTATAACGGTTCAGTCGAGTGTCTCTTTCTGCCCTCTTGATAAACGACCATACTTTCCTTAAATATATGTCATTTCAAGTTCTATCCATTCTACCGAGACATATCTATAAGATAATGTATTATCTTTTATATTATATCTTTAGATGATGTATTTTACTATAGTATACGATAGTAAATAATATTGAAAATAGCTAAAAATGAGAAGTATAGAAGAAAAAAAAGGGTAAAAAGTCATATTGAAATTGAAAAATAATATGTATTTAAGAACAAAATTTGAAAGCTAGAATTATATTTATTCAGCAACAGCGGAGTATATGCTTTCTCGAAAACGAAACAATTGTAAGTAGTGTTAAATATCCCTTTTACACTGTATTTCCAGTTTTCTATTGCTCGTTTTTAGTTGGACTATTCCGATATCAATCGGTTGGCGCCTTGTGCAAATTGCCTTCTATAGAAAGCTAGCATGCTATTAGAAAGTTAAAAACAAAACAGCAAGTGTTACTCTGTTAGATGTACTCGATGGCTTACGAAATTAGCTGTGCTATGCATAACCAGTAACATCGAGTAACACGAAAATAGAAAAAGAAAAAAGAAATTTTACAGGGCATTATACTAGTAGTATATAGTGGTAGTAAAAATCAGATCTACGTATTGTTTTGTTAAGGGTATTTCTATTACTCTACTACAATAGGAAGTATAAATAAATAGTTAATCTGATCTATTAGATAGAAAGGAATAAATAGTTTATATTGGATTTAATGTGGCGTAAAAAAGCGAGTGCAAAATAAGTTTATTATTTTTTGTCCTCTTTTAGATTTATTTAAAGCATGAAACTTGTTCCGGCAGAATATGTCGGATACAATGTCAATGTTTCAAAAAAGTATTTATCACTTTATTTTGGACCTTTCACGAAATAAGGTGTTTCTATTAATATTACCGTATATAAGGCTAGTAGCTTTCCTGGCCGCTCGCCGTGTCCACGTCGTCTTCGGCGCGGCGTGGACGCGCGCTCGAGCGCCGCATAGCCCGCGCCAACAGTGAAACGGTCTGCCCTTTGTACGGCTCGCAAATCGTTAAGCCATGTCATGTCGCCCGCGTGACTAATCCGTTAATTAGGCTTATATATTAAATACCACTCATATATCACAAACGCTCCGTTGCTCAGTTCGTTAGTGCGTTCGGTCTGCAGCGGCCGGTCCTCGGTTCGAATCCGCCTAGCGCAAGCACTGTAGCGAATATTTTCAGGGCGACGTGTGGCATGGATGGCCTCGCCAAGGTTACAAAAACCGCCGAAATTCGGCGAAATCTCGTCGAAATCTCGGATTTCGGACCCCAGCGAGTTTGCATAGACCGGCCGGATGTAAAAATCCGAAAAAAATTTGAAATTGCTACAGTATACTTCGGATTTTTATTTTTTCGCGAGATTTCGCAAAACCGCGAGATTTCGGAATTTTAAACCGAATTTGAATTTTTGGCGGATCGACCGAAATTATATCAATAAGTTCTCGTGAAGTGATCTTCAATGATAATGTTTGAAAAAGTTTATTTTTAGACTTTTTGGCATTTCGTGAAACACTCTCGAATTTTAAAAATTGAGAATGCATTTTCATGCTATGAAAAATTTATGGGAGTATCATAAGATATGTAGGATAATACATAAAATTTATAAAAATATTTTAACATCATTTGTTATGTTTTAAAAATAAAAATCAGAAATAGGATAAACATCAGTTCACGCCGACCACTTGGAAGTGGTCCGTATAGTTCGTTCACGCCGGACCACTTGTAAGTGGTCCGGCGTGAATCGACTAGTATCGCTAACTAGTCCGCGTGAATCGACTAGTATCGCTAACTAGTCCCGCGAGAAGTAAAAACTTCGGACAAAGAATTCAAGTGGTCCGCAGAGAATTATGAGAAATTTAATTCTAACGGTTATAAGACATTTTCGATGAACCTTTTCAAGAAAACATATAGAAGAAACAGGGACGAAATTTGCACATGTAGCAAACTTGACTCCCCCTAAATGTGATATTTTGATAAAACCTTTTCAAAACACAAGTAGGATCAATGTAGATCATATGAATAAGATTTCAATATACAATAAGATTTTCATATACAATAAGATTAGTAGGTCACGGAGTCATAAACTTCTTCATTTAAAGATTCCTATTACAACATATATAACATATAAGTTAGTACATAATTAAAACATCTTTGAATTACACCCTCCATAACTTTGCCATAAGGGAATTCAGATATGTGGATGTAGGGATCAGATTTAGGAACGCGCTGGAGATGGCCTAACGAGTGCTAAATCTTACAACATTGTCACATTTCCTTAAATGTAAGATTATCTTGGTTTTATCACAGGCTTTCTTCGTGTTGTTCACACTCAATGGTGGATGGCCTTCGAATGAGACGCTTGTACCGCAAAAGTTCGCCTTGAGGTTGGTGTCCCGGCGCATCGTCGAGTGGGTGTGAACGCAATTGGAGCACATTTGCTTTGGTGCACACGCAGCTCGAAACCGTTTAAGTTATGCGAAGCTCCAACGGCTCGTGTTCGTGCACTACAACCGCGACTTCGCCGAGACTATGAATCCACTCGCTGCACTCCAAGATGAAGACCACGTGGATCGCTTCGATCGAGGATGCGATGCATCCCGCCATGACCCAATTGCGAGTGGTTCGACTCATCCAGTTCTCTTGGGAGCCTCTACTCGACGAGGGGCAGTCGCACGACCCACACCTCCCAATGAGATTCGTGGTTGACTCCATCCCGTGGAAGAGATGGATAAGGCAACAGTAAACTATGCAATTGTTTTCCATTCCACTTTTTAACCATGTATGTCCAAACACGAGAACAATGTTAACCTTACTTCTAATTGGCCACGGGAGGGAAGAGCCTCCCAGTTGGGTGGAGTGGAACATCGGAGACACGCACACGGGAAGAGAAAGCGTGATACCGACGCCGAGGATGACGACACTCTAGCGGGAGCTTTAGGCGGATTACAAAAGTTATCGGGCAGCCAGAGTGGTAAGGAAAAGGAAAAGGCGAATTGATGATGAGCCTATTGTCGGCAGTGAGGACGACACGCAACACCTTCCGATAATGTGCGGTGCCTCGGTAGTAGCTCAGCCGATCGCGATGACTCTCTGGCGATGACGGGACGGAGTCGACCGGTACTCCCTCCGCCCGCCCACAATCACAATCACCGGCGGGAGGATCGCATCGAGGGTATCGCCGAGAGGTGACTCTAGCGGCGGACCCGCATTAGCGGGAAGGGCACGTCGCGTGGTGGGGGTGGGCCAGCAAAGACAACCACAGGATGGTGCTCAATCATGGTGTAGCAATGAGTCCTCCGCCATTTGGGCATTCCATTGAACATACCGGGTATAGTCAAATGCCGTCGAATGGGATCGGTGGGTACGGATGGGATCGGGGTGGGTACGATTCTGCATGAGTTATGACGGATCGAGCATCTCTTTGCCATTTGACTACAATGATCCATATGTCGATCCATACGCACGGCACTCATCCGCTAATGTCATGTACCTTCACCGGTCAGAAACACGACACTGGAGTCTCATTACCAACATTGGAAGTCCGCTGGCTACCACGAGACATGACTGGGAGGAATACAAGCAACAACACGAGAGGAGGTATCACGAGATCATTGTCGATAACGCGAGGTGGAGTTTGCACCGGGCGCTTTACTACTCATAGGTATGTGATGCAAACATACATTCATTTAGTTGTCATATGCAAATATGTGAAGACTTGTTGTGTGTATCGATTTTATTACATTCTTAATAATTGTCATGCCAATATACATTAATTGTTTCAATTGTGACTCTCAATCTTGATTTTCGGTCAAAATCTTTCAGAAATTTCATACTTCACGACGTATACCCGAATTCTCCAATTTTAAAATTCCTCGAGCTTGATAATTACTGAAAATTTTATGGCAACATTATTCACATGTCGAATCATGCTATTAAAATTTCAAATATTTATAACATGCTTTGTCCCATTTTTCATTCAGTTCAAAATTGCCGGCGAGCGTTTCATTACGACAGTACCAATGTTTCAATTTTAAAAAAATTTACATGATTCAAAAAAATCTGAAATTTTTATGACAACATTAATAATACGTCAGAACTCTCTAAAAAAAAATTCGAAATTTTTCTCCATCTTTTGGACCAATTTTCGGGCTTGTCAATCTGGCCGAAATTTCGCCATTTCTCGACGAGATCTCGTCAATTCTCGCCGAAATTCGGCATTTCCAGGTAGAAAAAAAACCGAATTCAAAATTTGAATTTGAATTTCCGGACGAGATTTATCCGAAATTACCAAATTTCACCGAAATTTCGTTTTCCGTACATGAACATTATTTTATCCGAAACCGAAATCCAAAACACTGGGCCTCGCGAGCGCGCGCTTCCCGTGCTCGTTTTTTTTGCCGCAGCCCGCGTGCTTCCCGCGCTCGGTTTTTTGGCCATGCTACGACGCGTGTCGTGGGCGTCCGCACGCACTTCCCCCGCTTGGGTTTTTTTTTGCTTCCGGTGCTGTCGTTTGGACTTGGTTGGTAATCGCGCGCTGTTTATCGGCAAGATAGTCACGCGCCTACTCATCTGTAGATAAGAGTTGTTTTAGAATACTGTAATTGTGACTTCTAAAATTTATTTCTAATTATATATAGGTGTATTTTCTGCTGATAAGGCTCCCAGAACTTACAAACTTTTCCCTCCCTTTTAGCACATATTGTTTTTTTAACGTTTACGTGCATTTTTTTAGTAGTAAGACTTAAAAAACTTCCAAAGTTGGTTCCTTTTTCCCAGTTCTAAAACTATGCACAAGGGTCCTCCGAAATTACATTTCAGTGCGTCTTTAAAGCCAGAAGACCCCTAAAACTTTCCACAATTTTTCCCCTCTTAGTGCAGATATTTTTTTTACGTCTAAGTGCACTTTTTAGACGCCAAAACCCCCCGAAAACATTTCTAGAGTTATGCGTCCACTGAAACTTCTAAAATTTGTTTCTAATTATATATATAGGTGTATTTTCTCCTTCCCCAAGAACTTACAAACTTTTCCCCTTTTAGCACATATTGTTTTTTTACATTTACGTGCATTTTTTTAGTATTAAGACCCAAAAACTTTCAAAGTTTGCTCCTTTTTTCCGTGGATTGTTTTTTCCCCGCAGGGTCCTCGTGAGTTCTAGAACCAACTCGTTTTTTTAGCAAAGTGCCTCACGAGATTCATCTAGACACAGTTTCTTACGAAAAGACCCTCCAAAGTTTTTTTATTTGTTTTTTCCCTACAGTTCTTTCCTTCGATAAGAAAATTGTCTTTGTGCAGCGTCACGCGTCTGCGCGGTGCCCGCCGCGCAAGCGCATCTAGTTCTCCGTAAACACCACCACATATGTACTCTGTAGTTATATTGAATGGTACGTCCCTTATCTTTATATAATTGACAAACACTTTGACTACTCCCCAGAGTGGAATGAGATGGAAGGAGTAGATGAAAAACTATACGCAAAGAAAAAAAATCATTTAAAGGAATTGATGCTCACTAGTCACCCTGTTAATTACATTGTAAAATTTATGCTTTGCTCTTAAAGAGTATGTGCAAATACATGTATATCACCAATATGAAGAAAAATTGCTTGTCATTTAGAATATATTTATTTTTTAATTACATTTTTTTTACATTGGTCCAGAACCCAATATGTTTCATCATGTAGCGATCAATAAGAAATTCTAGTTTAGTTAAAGAATTCACAATTTAGTGAAATAATACAGAGCATGAGGTCTCCATCTTTTAACAAGAACTCAAAAATAGTATCTGTCGAGTAGGCACTCCTTAAAAGAAGAATAAAAAGGGAAAAGAGTTTAAAGCCGCCGAATCTTTGGGCATGGAGGGTTACCGAGACTGGCGTTCACTTCAAGGGATTCCAAGCATTTCAGTCTTTTGATTCAGTGGCAGTTCAGTCTTTTGATTCAGTGGCAGAATGTTTGTTTACTGTGAGGAACCTATGCTTTCTTGATTCCGTATCATTCCTGCCATGCTAGGTCTTCCCAGAATAAGATGTTGTTACTGGCAAATGTTACATCTCTCTGCTTTTGATGACAAATCAATATTGGTCAAATGTGAAGGGAAGCATTTTATGGATAGAGCCAAATGTCAAAGACTTGACCCTGATACATCCATTCTTCTTCCCTTTGTTTACGTAAACCTAATTGCGCGGAGTGCAAAAGGATGGTTTAAGTTAAATGTAACGAAGAAAATTGTAATTACTCTTTAGAAGCCGATTTTTATATCAATTACTAGTAATCGTGCACGTCCAACGCACGTCTCGACCAATATAAATTGAGCCAAACATATTGCAAGGATAAGAAATTTAGAAACCATATTAATCGCAGTAGAACGTCATCCAGATTTCAAGCACCTGTATGACTTTTTTTCGCAACAAAGGAGCTCCCTTACATTAAAAGTCATTGCTTTTCTAGCCTCTAGTGTAACTTTTTCTTTTTTACAAATCTAATCACTTTCTGAACGTAATTATAAAATAACATATCCCTAACCACGAAAGTGCCGACAAGCGACACGTGTCACATGCCGCGCTCTCGTAGCTCGGAAGGATGGCAAGCCACCGAAGTCCTTCCCAGTTGCGAGAGCATGGCAGGTGACATATGTCGTCTGCCAACGCTTCGGCGGTCGGGGATAAGAAGCGGCGGAACTAGCTCCCAGGCAGGGTGAGCACTTGCCCGGGCTCACTGGCGCCTACGAGTGTAGCACGCAGGGGGACGAGAGGCTGCTAGTGTAGGAGTACATGCCATTGGGCAGCTTGGAGAGCCATCTGTTTGTTAAGAAGTTCTTCTCAAACTTGCTGTGCTGCGCATGTTTGGTCTAGTTTGTGTGTGCAATACTGCAATGTACTATGGGAGTAGGTATGTTGAGGTGGAGTTTGTCTCCTCTTAGTGGATTACGCACCACTGTTTAAATATTTCGGCCTTTCTTTTTAATTTATGCCTTATGGTAGTTCTCTGCTTATGATAATTCTTCAGCAAGAGTGTCCTTGTATGCTTTAATACCAATCTTTTGTAGCGTTTTACAGTTCTAGTAGTCCTTCATACCAGTAATGTGCATTCCCGAAAGCTTAAAAATAAAAATGCTCATGTCTGATATCTTCGCTTCCTTTATTTCATTAAGTAGTAAAGACGTGTTTATATGAAAAATATAAAAGGGAAAATAAATGGTTAAGATTGGTGTAACTCGATATGAAATTTTCGGCGCCTCGTCAGGCTGGGCTCGTACGTCTGCGACGTGTTTCCTCTCCCTGCCCCTTTGCTCGCGCCGTCCCCCACTGCGGCATCGCCAGCCTCAAACAGCTACCGCCACATCCACGGCGATGTGTCGTTGGAGGCCCCAGAGTGGCGCACGACGACGGACGATTCTGACAAGGAGTTCGTCGACATCCTCTACGAGCTTGCTTCAGCTCCCAAATTTTCCTGACTCCGTCACTGGAGATAAGGCTATTTTTACAATTACGTTTAGAAGAAGGTCAGTTTTGCAAAAAATATTAAAATGTGACTAGAAAAGTGATAATTTCCTTTCATTAGCTTAGAGCAGGAATACACTTGATTTCCAACACCCCGCTTGATTTTTTTTTCCTTGCGACCAGGGAACACCCTTTCATTAGCTTAAAGCAGGATTACACAAGCGTTGATGCAAGAAAATAGGTGTATGTGCAGCAACATTACGATGCCTAAGCAAATCACAAAATCAGTGAAGACCCTGCTGAGCTCCTGGATTTCTGTCAGAATCCACATCTCAGCGACGGCTTGGCCATCTATCTTCGCAAGTAAACGTTGAGCACCCAGACTAATAAGTCAAAAGTACTCCATCCCGATCAGGGTTAAAAAAAAAAGACGAAAATCGCTCGATTTTAGCGAATTTGGGCCGTATCGCCGTGGTTCGATTTCAAAAATCGTTCGGTAAATTTGTCTAATTTAAAAAAAATCAAAAAAAATGATTTTGAAACTCTACGATTTTTGACAATTTTCGACCGATTTTTGGCTCGATATTTTCGAATTTCGAATGATTTTCTCCGAATCGATTTTTTAAACCCTGATCCGGACAGGCCATCGCTTCCATCACCAGATGACATTTCGGACAAAGTGAATAATGCATAATTTTGTACTGTTCCGCCAACTCTTTGTTGTCTTCTTCTCTTTTTGTTTCTGTTTAAACTTTTCTAACTCCATTGGCGTTGTAACAACCTTTGACTACCATTTTAATACAATGGTAGTAAGGTAGAGGGTTCTCTACCCTTTTTGTAAAATAATGCATAATTTTTTACCTACTCAAATAATTCCAAGTCTCGCATGTTAAAAAACAACAAATCTCCCTTATCCAGATAACATGACAAATATGAGGACAGGGTATCTGACTTCTTGCATTCCTTTATGTTGAGATGCTGGGTGAAAATGGACGGCTTCTAGCTAATGAGATGGCATTAGTAATTGTGATTAGTATATTGCTTTTTTAATCGTGAAGCTGACTGCCATGTAGTCTTACTGCACACCATGCCATGACGTTTTTCTGGAAAAAAAAGGGATGGCATGTACACCATGCCATGTAGTCTTACTGCACACCATGCCATGACGTTTTTCTCGATTTGAGCTGAGTTGTTAAATCTTCTCAGATTGGTGCAATCAATGCAAGGACAATATATGAAGTTTACACCCCTCCTCACCATGTCCTGTTCGGCAATTTTTTGAACTCCTTAACACCCTCCAAATTCAAAGACTCACACGACTTTTGTCATACATCCATTCCTTACGGTCCATCGCAATTAAAATTCACACAATAAATTAAGGAAGAATCGGAGCGACAAGCAAGCTAGCTAGCTATTTGAAATATTGAGACATCATTTCATTTAATATTACCTTTGCAAAATAGAGGACTGCAAGTTCTGCAAGATATATAAAATGTGTTCTCCTAATCGATACCTAGATTCTTCCCCTGGTTTAGAGCTTCCAATTCCCTAGATAGGAGACATACATTTTTAACATCAACAATGATATCAAACAATCTAATTATATAGTGCAAGAGCCTCTGATCTTTTGACTACAACGAAACAAAACAAGGGTACCAACGATGACTCCCAATCTCTAAATAGGTTTGGTCCTAATCCCATTCGAGGATATGTGGTTCGACAAGTTCCTAAGCCGTTGTACAACTCGGAGAAAATTTTTGAAGATCTCTCGCTATTCTCCATATACACGTCTCGACAACAGGTCAAGAGGGTGTGTATCCGGAGAATACCAGGAGACGCTACGAAATCTCTACTCTCTGATTGTACAACAACGCTCGATCGAGAACTTGCCCAAGCACATATCCTCGAACTATCAAAGAACGTGGACAATTCGAGACTGCCGCTTATAAATATGCCATTTCGTTCGGTATATTTATAAACAAGCATCCTCGAGCGGAGACGAGGTTCCGCACCCTAAACTCTAGCATGCATTAGGTGACAGCAATAATAATTCCATATTAACACCAAAGCACTACAAATTAAGATAATTAACTACATGTGTACATGCTTGTGAAATAAAAGGTGTGAAATCGATAGGACATACACAATACCAGTGCAATCTAAACTTTCTTGCGACATATCAAAAATACATAGTGCAAAATTAAAGGGGTTTGAAGGAATGCTCACATTTTGAAGAAAACCACAAATTATGCAAAATGAGGGAAATCTCCTCAAGTTAGGGCTTCAAATTTACCCTCTTAACACCCACCCTTGAGAATTTCAAATTTTCTCACCCAAGTATTGCTTCCAACCACGAATATAAGCTATTTTTTCGGTGGCGGCGGAGAAACCTCCTCGGAACAATAACAGAGAAGAGTTCGCTCGAGTGGTATAATTAACCTAACGAGGTACATCACTATCGGTTCTCATATAAAAGCGATAGTGATGTGATCATTCACATCACGATCGGTTCTTATAAGACAAGCGATAGTGATTATCACGATCATCACAATCGGTTTCACATAAGAAGCGATAGTGATGAGAAAATACATCACTATCGGTTCTTATTTAAGCGATAGTGATGATAATCACATCACTATCGCTTCTCACAAAAGAACCGATAGTGATGAGCACGCGCTCATCACTATCGGTTCTTTTGTGAGAAGCGATAGTGATGTGCGATTATCATCACTATCGATTCTTAAATAAGAACCGATAGTGATGTGTACGCTTATCACTATCGGGTCTTTTGTGAGAAGCAATAGTGATGTGCATTATCATCACTATCGCTTAAATAAGAACCGATAGTGATGTATTTTCTCATCACTATCGCTTCTTATGTGAAACCGATAGTGATGATAATGCACATCACTATCACTTCTCGCATAAGAACCGATTGTAATGTTCCCAGTGCTACATCACTATCACTTCTAACCTGAGAACCGATAGTGATTGTGATTAATGCCTCTCCTAAGTCATCTATCACAATCGTTTCTTCCTAAAAACTTAAGAACCGACACAGATGAAGCGATAGTGATGTACCATTCTGTAGTAGTGAGGGTATCTGACTTCTTGCATTCCTTTATGTTGAGATGCTGGGTGAAAATGGACGGCTTCTAGCTAATGAGATGGCATTAGTAATTGTGATTAGTATATTGCTTTTTTAATCGTGAAGCTGACTGCCATGTAGTCTTACTGCACACCATGCCATGACGTTTTTCTGGAAAAAAAAGGGATGGCATGTACATATACATTGTTTATCTATATTAATGTTGGCAAGCATACTTTTGATCATTTTAGTAACGAGGCCATGGAGGACTGAGCCTAGCTCAGTGGTGTGGGAGGCAGTTGGGCACCTAGCCGATCCGGATTCGAGTCTCGAACTCGGCGTTTCTCGTAGAGACAAGTGCAGACGCGTGTGTGCGTTTATAGCTCGTTTGTGTTTCTTTCTTCTATAATGAATACCAGTGCTCTGGCCAATTTTTTTAAAAAGTAATAAGGCCATGCAGATAGCTTTTTCCTAAGTTTGAGATTTCTAACTGCACCGTGCTTTCCTCATGTAAATTTTGCACTTATAGGGGGTTTGAAAGTAATTAAATGGAGTAATATATGTGCAATTGTTGACTCAAAATTATGTATGCTTAGTAACATAACATGAGAGCACTTTGTGCATCCATATTCCAGACGAGTCTTGTTTTGTTCTCTCAGGGTTCTTTGTGTGTGCATGTTTCATGCATATAGTCAGTCCGCACACGTGGAATCCACGTCACAAGAAAACATGTGAAGGACAACTATTGAATGCACACTCGCATAGTTAGGATACAAAGGGTTACAGCTGGTCAGTTTAGTGACACAAGAGTAATGGTGCTAGCTCCAATGCACCTTTGTGCAATGAGCTAAAGATTTGAGGATGCCGTCTTGCTCTGCCTTGTAGTAGAGATCGTAGGATTCGTCCCAGCCTGCACAATGCAGTGATGCCTGATCCCCCTACCTTATGATTTATATATAATTTTGATAACTGAATTTGCTCATGTAAGGACAAATGTGTTATTGATATACAGGTGACAGATTGCTCCTAATTTAGCTAGTTTTGATATGCAGATGATGTATCGCTGCATGCTGAAAGTATATTTATATGTTTTGGGATGCGCTTTCTATTAGCAAGAGATACCTTCCTTATATTTCTCTTTTCCTTATTTACTTATCTTTTTATTCATATATGAATTTGAATAACAATACAATATCTATATTTATTTTAATTTAACTTAATTCTTAAAGCCCACACTCCGACCACCACCAGCGGTGAAAGGAGAGGAGGAAGTTGAAAGGATCACTTCCTGGCCGTTTCAAAGGACGGACTCGCTATGTTGCCCTGGAGCATAATACTGTTTGTGGTAGGTGTGCATGTCCGCTGGGTTTTGGCTTCTGCCAAGGTCACAAGCTTCAAGTAGGACTGCCTTTGCACAAAATGGCGCAGCCATTGTAGGCTCGTGCTTTCGATTCAAGTACAAAGTGTTGCTAGCTAGCTAGAAATTAATTTTACAAAGGAAAGGCCGCAAGTTTTCTTGTGTTCTGATGTTGAGTGATAAGGTAAGTGAAGTGCATAACCACTTACTCCCTCTAGTCACAAATAGCTATCGTTTTAGACATCAATATCTTTTTAAATATTTAAATTAGATGCATGAAAATTATATATATAGATTTATCTCGAAAAGTATTTTTATAAATATTGTAATTTTATTAGATTTTATAAATATATTATAATAAAAAACTAATGATCAAAGTTATATTTTAGAGACCGTATCGATGTCTAAAATGATAACTATTTGTGATTGGAGGGAGTACTAACCGGGAACTTGCCCATCCACATGTCCGACCATCGGCGCTCCAAATCCCGACGCCGACATACGTGATCTTCTAAGTCGCAGCAGGCCAGCAACCAAGGGGTTGTGTTCAGGTGGATGGAAATATTTTCGGTGAAAATTACATATGCCTCTCACGTGTAAAGTTTGCCACGATGGCACTGCCATGTCATTGGCATAACCGGGTTGGTCTGCTAATGACTTTCAGGGATTCACTTAGTAGGCTAAACTTGCAGTTTGGGAGTACAGTTGCCTATTTGAACCAATGCAACAAGTTTGATAACCTATGGTGCAATTTACTCTTTTATATCAATATAGATATAGATACACATTTCCTACTTGCATGCTGTCGTTTTAACAGTCTATTAATTTTTAGAATAAATGGTTTCAATTTTCCAATTCAAAATTGTGGACCCATCGTGTGACTGAAAGGATAACTAAGCATTTACATGTCTAAGAATAAATAGAGAAACGAAATCTTGTTACATATGAAGCAAAGAAACTAGTTTTGCCTGATGTTAAGAAGAAAAAAGGTAAGATTTTGGCATGTTAGGAAATGATAGAAGCACTACTCGAATCGGATAAACTGAACAATTTATTATGGCTCCTTCCAGTGCAATTTTTTTGGGTTAGATCTCAAATAAGAGCATCCGGACTCCAATATCAACTAAAAAAACAGTTTCATGGTAAATTTATTGAAAGGTTAGAAATCGACAATAAACTTATAACTTAAGGTACCTTCAGCTTAACAAAGTCAAGCACAAAATCAAAGACGCACAATGTAGACAGGTTCAGGCCTCCTGACGGAGTAATACCCTATTTTATGTATGGATGATATGTGTATATGGTGTATGGAATATAGAGCAATGTGTCTAGCCCTAGTTACAAGGAAAATTGGACTTAGGCTAAGGCTAAGCTAGGGTTGGAGGTTGACAAAGCGTGGGTCGCCGACTCCTGGTTGCTCTGTGCAAAGGTTCTAACAAGTCTTATCTTCTTCTCTTGATCTTCGCTCTCCTTAAGGACACCTACCCCGATCTTATATAGTCGAGGTAGTCTTGCCCCAAGTCGAGTCGTAGTCAGTTTAGAGTACCGGATCGTAGCCGATGAAGAGTCCATCGTCGCGTGATCTTCGCAGCATATCCAAACTTCTCTGGATATTAGGCATACTCGAGTTAGCTTCCTCGTAACGGGAAAGCGATCAAGTCTTTCCTAGTTTGGAAATATCCCCTCCGCGTATATCCTATCCCGTAGGATCGGGCCCGTAATATCCGGAGTCTCTGTACGTCGTTAGAAAATATATTTTACGTATCCTGCATGTGCTCATACCCCATATTTAAATATTCGACACTTATATTTCGACATGCGATAATTACTCCAAATTAAATTACCCAGTTGAGGTGCTCCCCACGAAAACTTTCTGATTTAGGCTCCATTTGGAGCCTAGGAATTTCATAGGATTCATCTAAGAACTATATTGTTTTCTTTAAAATCGTTGTGTTTGTGTTCTACATAGGGCCTTAAGGTTTGCACCGAAATACTTATAGTCTCAAGTTTGTCTGAAACAATTTGTTTTTTGTGTGTTTAGTACCCTGCAACTCCTAGCTTTTTCATAGGAGGAGAGGCGGTTTTCCCCAATAAATATAGGCTAGGAGTCTTGTTATTTGTACACACATCTGACATCTGTATATAAGGTATGCTAGAGGCACCACATACAAATTTATCACGCGTGTTCTTAAGAAATGTTTTTATCCATAGGTAGTATATAGCAAAACTTTGAAACAACATGTGTGTCCAAGTTGAGGGGTGTTTAGAGGTAGTTTTCTTTTCATGTTGAAGAGAGGTGTAAAAACTTAAGTATTGATGCTTAGTTAAGCATGTATGCTTGATGGGTGTGAACATCCCCTCTATTTTTCTCTTGTACGCCACTGGGTGTTTGTGTTTGTGAAAAGTATGACCACCTTCACGTAGATGTGTTTTCTTTAGAGAGTGGAGTTCTTAAGCGGGTCCTAGTGATGTGGCATACTTTTTCACTTGTAAGCATCTGTTTAAGCATCTCTGGCCTTACGCTTGCATGATGAAATGTCCCACTGATGTAGTAATTTGCCTTGTTTGGTACACCACTCACGCAGCTGCAGCCTGCTACTACATTAACCAGAACCTTCAATTACTGTTACCAAGCAAAGTCAAAAATCACGTCCATCATCGCCTTGGGTGCTATGTCTACACAAGCCCACACCGACCTTTTCTGCTGCACCTTCAAACTCCATTACCATGTCAATCATTGTGGCATGTCATTTGCTCGTGGCTATTGCACCTGTTGAATATCACCATATATTCTCATAGCGAGGAGAGTGATGGAGAAAGAAGAAGATGGAGCTGCACAGCTACTCCGGTAAATACCGCAGAAAAGGGATCTGATGTGGAGGATTTCTCCTCCTCTTGTGGCACGAGACTCTTACCTAGTACTGTACCACCACATAGAGATCACAGCAAAAATGAACCAGTTCCAACTAGTTCCCGGCGATTTTGGGATGGGATCTTCTTACCAAATAAACCAGTAGCGCCATGGCCAGAAACAGCTAAAGATTTGTTAGGAGCAAGTAAGTTTCCGGCTACAACTATGCAAATCAAAGCCTGAAGATATGAGGTCATTGATATTGTCATGAACAGTACTATAATGGCAAGATAATTGTCCAGGAAATACCTTTCTACACGGTAACCCAGTGAGATCGGAGCTACATTAGTAAGCAATGCTGTTCAACGTTGCTTGCTATTACAGCACTCCCATAATTGATACCACCGCATTACAGCAAGTAAGCACAAAGCTTTCCCCTCTCTCTTTTTTTGTTGCCCTTTTCCCATCTAAAGTAGTGAACATAATTTAGCCACACAGGCCTATAGCTGTCGACTGGACAGCACTCGCAACACCTGTTCTTTTCACAACTTTTGATTTTTTCAGGCCAAATTAGCCGGTCAGAAGAGGAGGAGCGAGCAAATTAAGAAGCAGACGTTGCGTGGGGGATCGAAGTGCCGGTAGAATATGGAGAGGAGCTGTTCAGCAGGGGGCTCACTTGGGGTGCCTTTCCCCAACACCCTCATCCTTCATGTTGGCCATTTCTTCTCCATGCGTAATGTAGTGTCGGATGCTTCCTTAGCTTAAATTATACCTGCAGGAATATATTTTGGACTCGCGTCCAATTAGAAGAAAAGTAACAAGAGTTGGCTAAAGCACTTATCATGAGAAGGACATATCAAGATGCTTAGAGATAATTGAGCATCAATGTGATCCAATGCCCAAACTAGCAAGCTGTAACAGCCTCAAAAATCATAAAATAAAGAAAAATAAAATAAAAATATTTTGTGTATCATTTTCGAAATTTCTGAATTTTCTAGATTTTCTGAATATTCTTTTGGCTTTTCTTTAATGCAAGAAAATAAATCAAAGAATATGGTAAATAGAAAATGGTAAAAAGTAAAAATGTTAATTCAACAAAAATTTACCAAAGTTTTTTAAAAATATCTGAGGGCTCTCCTCAGCTTGCTTAAGTCTGTGGGTAAGCTGAATTAATAAAGATAACAATTAATCAAAGATAATCATGAGTAAATATCTCAGGGTAAAATGGTAAAACAATTTGGTAAAAATATCTGTAAGTCATCCTGACACAAAATTTTTATCTTGCCGACATAAAAACAGTATCAACCTTCAGTAAAAATATCAAGAATTTATTAATTCATTTTATAATTTTAAAAATTCAAAAACAGTGAATAAATAATCTGGAAAACAGTAATGTCAGAATTTTTAAAAATTAAATAATAATATTTAAAGTCTGTAATTTTTAAAGAAGGTGTATAATGTTATTTCAAACTATCATAAAAAGTTTTGTAAAATAATAACTTCGTTTAAATCGCAAATTAAAAGAAAAACCGAATGGGCAATGCAGCAACTGTTGCAATGTCAGAATTTTATAAAAATCTGCATGCATCATAAAATATCGAAAATTTTACTGAAGTATGGTAATTATCTTGCCGACTGCTGGTAAAAATTTTATAAAATTTCACATCGTTTTGACCGTCAAAATCCCCGTTCTAATCCCGTTCGGTCGTGAGCCTTCTCCAGAGTTCTTTTCTTGCCATCGCTGACATGTGGGCCCGGGCTGTCAGCGAGCCAACTCAGCCGACAGCCACCGCCATCTGGCCCCCGCGTGGCAGCCTCTCGCCCGCGTTCTTCTTCCCCTCTCTCTGCCTCTCTCCCGCGCCGACGCCGCCTCTCGATTCTTCGCGCACCGCCCGCGCTAAACCGCCTTTGAGCCCATATAAAAACCCCTCCTCGCGTCGCCGCTGACCCAGCTACCACCCAGTGCAACCCATTCCGCCGCTGCTATTGTCATCTTCTCCAATTCCAGCAAAAACCGCAAAGAGGTCAAAACTCGCAATCTTCCGCCTCAGTCCATTCCAACCCAATTCCTTCGACCCGAAGCACCCTAGCACCTCCAGGAACCCATCCCAAGCTCAAGCCGAAGCTC
The DNA here is from genome assembly GCA_036346275.1 of Otatea glauca. NCBI lineage: Eukaryota > Viridiplantae > Streptophyta > Magnoliopsida > Poales > Poaceae > Otatea > Otatea glauca. The sequence goes on from CM070732.1 coordinate 6,117,347, forward strand.
TTTCTTCCCCGGCGAGCTCCTCCGCCGTGTTTTTCTTCCGCCACAACCGCGCACGGTGAGAACCCTCCTCGCCATTCATTCTTTGAGCTAAACCGAAATGGGATCCTTGTGATGATCGATGCTCGTAGGGTGATCTTCAAGCTCGGGAGTAGCTAGTTCGTCGCGTTCTGGCCGGCCGTGAGTTCCGCCGCCACCGGTGCCGACCGCCTTCCGACCACCTCCGGCCACCGCGCCACCCAAAGGTTCGCCTTGGCTCTTGAAGCTCAAGGTGGAATCGATTCCGCCATTCCGGCTCGGTTCGCCGCCGTGAAGCCGAAGCCGTGGCCTGCTCTGGTCACGCCAGCGGGCCCACTGTCGGCCCTTCGCGCCAAAGCGCCGAGATCGTCGGTGACCAGCGGGCCCGGCTGTCGATCTCATGCGTGCGCGGTCATTGCCGTGTGGGTCTCGATCGATCGCTTACGCGCGTCGTCGCGTCGACATCGCGACCCGCCTGTCGACCTCGCGCGGCCGTGCGGGCCAGCGTCGACCACGCCGCGCTCGCATCGGTCGCTGACCGATGGGCCCAGCCTGTCAGCGCCTCAGCGCGGTTCCACCCGAAAAGGGAAAGCGCGTTTTCCCTGTGAAAGCGTACTTTCCATTTTCGGCAGTTTTCTGATTTTTAGTATTTATTCAAAACCTAGATATTCAAATAGCCATATCTTTTGAATCATTTAACCAAATTCGATGAAATAAATTTCTAAATTCATATAAAATTCAGTAGATTCAGAATATACAAAAATATTTCAGAATTGAATTTTATTTGAAATTCGAATTTAAATTCAAAGAAAAGGTTAGAAATATGCCATTCATGAAAATTTTGCAAATAACCTCCAAATTTAGTAAAATAAATTTTATTAGAATCCTTGTAATCTCAGGAACCAGAATCTGTAAAATACTTAGGGTGTATTGTAAGAAAAATCTAAGTTATAAAATGAGTAGAAAATAATGCAATAATGGTTTAAATAGATCAAATCTTTAAATTGCAAAAGAAAACAAATAACTCCTGAAATCATTCCTGAAATTTGTGAAAACATTTTATTTGAATATTTCCATCTGATTTCTTTTTGGCTCTATTGAAATTTGGTATTTGTTATATGTTGCTTGCGTCTGACGTGTAGAACCGATTGAATCCGGTACATTCGACGACCAGGAGTTTGAAGTCGAGGATAGTCAACAAGGCAAGCAAACCCCCTTTGATCATATTGATCCCAGTTTTATAAATGTTTTCATTAAATGTTTTACTGCATACTTTATTTTGTTAAAGTCTGCTATATTTCGGGTAATGGTAATTGTACCAGTAGACTTATAGAACTTCCTTGATAAGTAGGAAATTGTGAACCTTGAAAACCCTAGAATAGCTTAGACAATATTTAATGTCAATCTGGGTTACTCACAATTAGTGAAATGCTTAGCCAAAGCTAAATGAAGTTAAAACTGTGAAATGATTAAAGACTTTGGATATGACATTTAAATGGGTATGACCATTTTTGTGGTTGGTATTTGGTTGGAAAATGAAAACAAAACTATGGTTTAGATGCGGGCAATTATTGGCAATAGCCGGTTGTGCATGTCTTTGCACGTAGTGTAGGGTGGAGATTATTGCCCGTGTCGGATTAAGGACCGAACTATGAGTTGTTTTCAGGCCAAGAACATTCATACAACCACAAGTCTTTGGTATGGGACAGCTCTAACTTATTAAGTTGTTTAAAACTAGCTTTGCACTTGGAAGGCGGAGTAGTACGAAATGCTTAATGAATTGCTCGACGGGACGCCCACACCGAGGTGATCATGGATTAAACGTCTACCAATATAACGGTGTATGCCATACGTGGGTAGTTCCATCATTTCTATGCTCGAGTTCTTACACCACGAATGGGTTATCGCCACCGTCTTTGGTGCAAAGTTAGGTTTAAATAATGTAACGGTTATAACATGACTCTCTGGGCACACCAAAGGCGGTGTGCAAATATCGATTGCTCAAAGAGTCGGTCATGTCTTGTGGGAAAGTCAGATACCTCTGCAGAGTGTAAAACTAATCGATTAGCGCGTCATGATCATGGACACTTGGTAAAGTCATCACATAGTTAGCGCTTTGCTTATTTTCATAAAAGTGGTTTCTACCACGTGTTGGTCATTTTCGCTGTGTGCGGAAGGAAATGGTTTTAAATATGATCAGTTTACCCAAACATTCGTGATTTATTGATGCTTACATTCTATCACTTTCAATATTAAATTGCTTTTATTTAAATTCCATTTTGCAATCTATTATTCGATATTTACATTTCAAATCAGCTTTATGCAAATTAACCTTATTAGCCTTTCATTGAAATGGCCTGCATGTATTTTAGGATTTGCATAAGTCTTGCGAGTACGTAAGTACTCAACTTGCCAATGTTGATGTTTTTAGGTGAAGAAACAGATTTCCCCGACGATTCTTACGTTGATGCAGGATACGGGAATTTATCGATGAATTTATCTAAGGATTTTCCTTGTCGGTTGCTGTGGAACAATGGGTTAAAAGGCATACTACAAGAAGTTGTCTCCACGCAGATTTTACTTTTGGTATTGTAAAAAAAAAAAATGTAATCTTACTTCCGCTGTGTAATAAAGTTTGTGTATAACTGTGATATCAATTTGTATTTGTGCGTACTAGCTACTGATCATGGGACTAGTACTGTATGCACATGGTATCCATTTTTGGTATTTATTTATCAAAAATGAGGGCCTTATACAAGCCAAACATAGAATGCAGGGAATAGTCCCACATAGCTAGCTAGCTGCGATGTTTGAACACTGGTGTAACGCTATCCTGTGCCTCAACAGCTAGACTTTTGTTGGAAAACTACAGTGGAACCTAATCCCCAAGATCTTCACCTAAGCAAGATAAACTATAGATTTATGCCAACAAGTTAGCTCCTTTACATCTAGACAGAAAACATATTATACTAATTTATTTATGTTGAACAAGAGTATCCGAAGTTCCGAACAACTCTTTGGTGTGTAAGCAAAAGTTGGGCACTTTTCGAGTTGAAAATTTCAATTAAAAAACCCGTCATAATTTGTTGTCCTATTTTATTGCACGAGGAATTTGCTGAAGGAATCTTTTTCTTTAAAAATTTGCTGTCCTAGGGAAAAATGATACTAGTTCCGTACAAAGAAAATCATCAGATCACGTTCACGAGCAGAAAACCCAGTGTAGGCCGCAACCCTTCAAAACAGCTGAGCAAGTAGGACACACGGACCACCAGTTGATATTAATCATATTGTCAGTATTGATTTTCCAAATATTTATATCCCCTTCCATAATGTCTATAGCGCCATAATTTATTGCATAAAAACTGATTACTTGATTAGTGCAAGATTGTGGAGCTCAACTAATGCACTGGCTTGATCAAAAAAAAATAACTAATGCACTGGCACCACATGCTGTGCAAGTGCTGATTTTTATACATCATGTCAATCTGCATAGTTAGCTGTTGCCATTTGTCTAGAGCTAGGTGCTGATGGTGGTTGCCAAAGATCAATCAGAGTATCTGCCTTTTAGGTGCTAGTTTGAAAATAGGGGGTTACTTACCAGTTTACAATTAGGTCAAGTCATTCTGAAATTAGGCAGGAGGGCATAAAGTTTCAAAATTTATCACTAGCCTCAATGCATTTCCACATCCATTTCTTCCTTGCCCAAGCGTCTCGTTCAGCAGAGTTGAAACCGGCCTAACCAAAGTGCTGCATTTTGACCACTGGGTTGCATTATTAATTAGTGAGTTGTCGTTTTGGATATCGACACGATCTCCAAAACATAGCTTTGACCACTAATTTCTATTATAATATATTTTTAAAACCAATAAAATTGTATTATTATGAAAGTACTTTCCGAGACAAATATACACATATAATTTTCATATATCCAATTTAAATAGTTAAAAAGATATTGATAGTTAAAATTTCGAAAGATTGACTACATCTATATCCAACATCCAACAGGACAACTATTTATGACCAGAGTAGTATTTAATTAGTAGGTGAGTTAGTAGACCAACTGTGCTCCTTAAGATCTCTGTGCGTCCTTTCAGTGCCCACTTTGGTTCCAGTATTGCAGACACAATGTCACGTTGTTCAAAATGGATGCTACCATATCTAATGGCACTAACAATCTTGCACGTTAGCCTGACACTTACACACCATCAGGTCAGTACATGTATGTGTCTGTGGTGAGCTGGGGACCAGAAATTCAGTAATTAGCAAAATTGAGAATTAAATAGAAAGCTTCCGTGAACCACTCCTAATCAACAATCTGACGCGTCTAACTGGTGTACAAAAGCTTAAAAATCTTTTCACTGGCGTGCGCCGTGCGGTATATATATGATCCAGTCCGACGTATCTACACTTTCATCGTCGTAACCTTAAGAGTTTGTCCATCACGTACTATTCTGTTGAGGAGACCGACAAAATCTCTCTCTATTTCTTATGTCATTGCTGGTAGCATGGTACAAGATATCAACACATGTGAACTTCGTACACCCAATTGAGATTTGCTAAAGATCCACTCGATAGCCATGCATGCGTCACAAAAGTACCGCCCTCTACTCAGCATCCAAGATTTGAGACATTTTACCCGGGTATCAAAATTTATATCGAGTAGTGTCAAGAGTTAAAAAAAATTAAATGGTAGAGATATCAATTTTCGGTACCTCTTAGTACTCACTGATATCCTAGAATACATGCAGTCAGGCTCTATTAGTTTTGACCAAATATATTATTTAAAACATATAGTTTGGATATATAAAAATGATACTAGTGAATTTTATCATACTTTTATAATATTGTGCTTTTACAACCTTTTCAGATATATAGGAGGTGTTTGGCACAGCTTCAGCTCTAACAAAATCCATGAAGTTGGTGGAGCAAGGTATTCCTAGCTCCAGAAATTTATAGAGCTGGAACTGTAGATATATTAAGAGTGTTTTAGGTGAGTCATCTTGTTTATATTTTAGACTAAAAATATAAATTTAATTCACTTTATTTTAACCTACAAGTTCCAAATCTGAGGTGCAGTTGGGATCTAGAACTCCGCTAAACAGAACTATAATAAGATAATTTAATGGTCAAAGCACATCTCGTTAACTTTGAAAAGCAAAAATGGCGTTTTTATGACGGGAGGAGTACTTACTGGTAACATACTTAGCGCCGCATTTGTAAACGAATTGATCATGACGAACGACTGCATTGAAAGTGGATTATGATAGAATATGTGTGTTATGATAGCGTGGCACGTGTATGACATATAAGAAAAAAACGTGGGCACGCTGCTAGGTACGTAAGAAATTAGACAGAGCAGGTGAAGCTGGATCATTAAAGTTGTATTTGAGTTTTAAAACATATCAATCGCTGTTTTAAACTTCTTTTTGCGTTTTCAATGATGCTTTGCAGAACTTTGCACTGTTAACAAGCATACTTCACGCAATCACGCTACATACCTCCCCTGTACAATTTGCCTAAACAAAAGATTGTTCGAGTACGTTACCATAAAGTCCCTCGTAGCCTGCTTAGCCGAACTTTAACTTATTGGATTTTTTATTTTTTTGCGAGGAACTTACTTATTGGATTATTATCGGTTGAAGCTGGTGCAAATGGGTGGTTTCTTTTCTAGAATTTGAAAAACTGCATTTCTTCAATATTAGTCAGCATATATAAGTGGAATCCGATATCATGCAACTTTACATCGTATAAACGGGAGCTATACACAAACTGATGCACAAATCTGGAGAAATGTACTCGCAGCCGTTGGGCTTGTAAACTTAAACTGCCCTCGAGGCCGGAAATTACCAAGTACCAACTTGTCAGTTATTGAGAGGCATCCCTAATCCAAGGAAAACAACGTTACAAAACCCCAGTGTTTCCTGCACCACAAATCAAGTACTCCATCTGTTCAAATTTGTAAGACTTAGCATGTGAACTAAGGAGATATTGAACATAACAAAATTATCTCTAATTATTATTCTAAGCACTATATTCAATAGATGTATAAAGAGTAAAACTGAATATTTATTACAGGTACAGAGAAAACACAACACTAATTTTGTATTAGAATATAAGGTATATCTTTTATGTATGTATATATATATATATATATATATATATATATATATATATATATATATATATATATATATATATATATATATATATATATATATATATATATATGACAAGTCCAGTAAAAAAAAAGGACTTTTTCCTATCAAGAGAGTATCAGTTTCTTGACAAATAAATAAATATCTGCATAAATTATGTGGGCACAATTCCCAGAAAAGGAGGCTCTGCCTGGACTGGACCCACCCTCACAACTGCCAAGCCCAAACATGTGTTGAACCCTCCCCAGCCATCTTGCAATATAAAGACCCGGAGGCCGGACCCTCGAACTCTCTCAAGTAGGCAGGTGTTGTCTCTCAAGTCAAGTAGAAGGGGAGGAGCAAAGGAAACAGAACAAGAGGAAACACATGAAGAGGATGAGGCCATGGCACAGGCTGTCTGAGGCCGAGGCCGCTTTGAACCGTGCCGTCGCGGCGAGCCGCGTGGGCAAGTACTTCAAGCTGGACGCGCGCAAGAGCTCCTTCACCAAGGAGCTCCGAGCCGGCGCGGCCACCTTCCTCACCATGGCGTACATCATCTCCGTCAACGCCGCAATCCTGACAGACTCCGGCGGGCCGTGTACCGAGCGCGACTGCACCGCGGTGGGTAACTCCACCGCCGTGCCTGGGCCGGAGTGCACGGCCGGGTCTAACCCGGGGTACGAGCAGTGCTTGGCGCGCACCAAGAGCGATCTGATCGTCGCGACGGTGGTGGCCGCCATGGCCGGCTCCTTCGCCATGGGCGCTCTCGCCAACCTCCCGCTGGCCCTGGCTCCCGGCATGGGGGCCAACGCCTACTTCGCCTACAACATGGTCGGATTCCACGGCTCGGGTGCCATCCCCTACCGCGCGGCGCTAGCCGGCGTGATGCTGGAGGGCATCGTGTTCTTCGTCGTGTCGGCCGTCGGCCTTCGTTCGAGGCTGGCGCGGATGATCCCACGCAACATCCGCCTGGCCTCAGCAGTCGGTATCGGCTTGTTCCTAGCATTCACCGGGCTCCAGGCGCACCAGGGCGTCGGCCTCGTCGGGGCGAGCCCGTCGACGCTGGTCACGCTCACTGCGTGCTCCGAGACCGACCCGGCTACTGGCGCCTGCCTCGGCGGCACTATGCGCAGCCCGACGTTCTGGCTCGGCGCCGCCGGCTTCCTCCTCACGGCCACATGCCTTGCTAGGAACGTCAAGGGAAGCATGATATATGGCATAGTGTTGGTAACAGCCGTGTCCTGGATCAGAGGCACGAGTGTCACGGTGTTCCCAGACACGCCGGCTGGCAATGCCGGCTTCGCCTACTTCAAGAAGGTGGTGGACTTCCACATGATCAAGAACACCGCCTGGCAGCCCAGCTTCGGGGGCTTCCGCCACGGCAGCTTGTGGCTCGCGGTGCTCACGCTCCTCTACGTCGACATCCTCGACACGACGGGGACAATGTACTCCATGGCCGAGTACGGTGGGTTCACCGACGGGACCGGCAGGTTCGAGGGTGAGTACCCGGCTTTCCTCGTCGACGCCGGCTCGACGGTCCTGAGCGCCGCGCTCGGAAGCACCACAGTGACGACCTACATCGAGTCGACGGCGGGGATAAGAGAAGGTGGCAGGACCGGGGTGACCGCGATCACCGTATCAGCGTGCTTCCTGGCGTCGCTCTTCTTCTCACCGTTGCTGATGAGCGTGCCGCCGTGGGCCGTCGGGCCGTCGCTGGTGTTGGTGGGCGCCATGATGATGCGCGTGGCCAAGGAGATCGAGTGGGCCGACATGAAGGAGGCCATCCCGGCGTTCGTGACCATGGCGCTGATGCCGCTGACCTTCTCGATCGCCAACGGCATCATCGCTGGCCTGGGCGTGTACATCGCCCTGCACTGGTACGACTGGGCGAGGCATGGCTACGCCAAAGTGAGCAAGGTGCTGGACGAGCGGCGGAACCAGGTCGCCGCCGCCGCCGCCGGGGGCGAGGCTGGCCCGGCGCAGGACGTGTAATATGCTGCTGCGATGTAGAATCTCTTCTTTAGTAGACTGGTTTGTTTAATTCTGTACTTCTGTTACTAGTTCTTGGTTATTTTGGACATCGGGCAGAGCATTGTGGGATGGGATTAGGACCAGATTGGAAAAGGAAGACGGAACAGTCTCTCGAGATTCTTCATGTGTAGGGAGGGAGATGCTTCTACTTTGACCATCATGGCAATGTTCCCATTGATTCCCTTCGCATCGTTTCTTTTCTGACAAATTCGGGAAACGGGAAGCTGATAAATTGTAGTATTTGTACCTGGGTCAAAACTATCATTACTATAAGTATGACAGCCTCAGGAAGAATGGAATCTGGCCCAGGGCTAGCCCTTTTTTTTTTATTACATGCCGAATATTCATGCTTTGATACGAATAAAATAATATTATCTAGTATGTGAAGTTATTGCGGAACATCTGTACTTTACTACGGATAAAATAATATTACCTAGCATGTAAAGCTATTGTTGTTGGGTTTGACTTATATCGTTCTCTCAACTCTGTCGTATTTTTTTAAAAAAAAGTAGAGGTGGAAAAATAATTCGAGAAGAGGTGTAAAGTTTGGAAAGGTGAAAAAAACATCATTCACCAGTTCTTTTAAATAAGTAAAGATTTGAACGTTTTCCTAGTTCTCTCTCTCACACACACACATATATATATATATATATATATATATATATATATATATATATATATATATATATATATACACACGGTATGGCTAATCTGCGCTTGGCGTAGCTTTGCTATTCTACGCGTGAACCGTAATCCCGTGTCGCTGAACTAGCTAATGTGAACGCATACATGCGTCGACTAATAAATGTCATTCGTAGTTTGTATATGTATATGTTTTTCTTTGATTTAGTCATAACATTTTACTGACAGCTCCAATTCACAAACCGTTTTCACCAGTAGCTTACTGACGACGAGAGCAACATATTGATATATGTCCCGGTGCATAAAACAGATTTTACTATCCGTATACATAGATGTTGCTATTGGTATACATAGATTTTACTACTATACCAGAGGTCCAACAGCCTGTGCGTTAGTAAAATGTTACGATGCATTCGGTAAAATGGCAATAAAAACTCATTCGTGTAGCGTTTATTAGCGAGACTTATATCATTATGTTGCTCTCGTCGTCAGTAAGCTATTAGTGAAAATCGTTCGTACATCGGAGCTGCCAATAAAAAGTTATCGCCAAATCAAAGAATACACAGATTCATGTACAAACTAGAAAACACGTTACAGAAGACATTTTTACTAGTCGGTCATGCGTTACTAGTAATGTGCTTCATAGTTTGTACATGAATCTGTTTTTTCTTTGATTTAGCCATAACTTTTTATTGATAGCTCTAATTCACAAACCGTTTTCATCAGTAGCTTAGTGACGACGAGAGCAACACACTTATATAAGTCTTGGCGCATAAAACAGATCTTACTATCCGTATATATAGATGTTATCATCAGTATACATAGGTTTTACTATCATACAGTAGTAAATTGATGTATATTTAGCAGTAAAAATTTGATTTATGCGACGTTTATTAGCGAGACTTATATCATATTGTTCCTCTCGTCATTAGTAATCTAATGGTGAAATTTGTTTGTGAATCGAAACAGCGAATAAAAAGTTATGGCTAAAACAAATAAAAATCAGATTCATGTATAACTAGGAAACACATCTTTGCATCTGGTCACAGACATGCATGCAAAATTTCGTAGTTTGTACATGAATCTGTTTTTCTTTGATTTAACTATAACCTTTTATTGATAACTCCGATTCACAAACCGTTTTCACCGGTAGTTTACTGACGACAAGAGCAACACACTGATATAAGTCTCGGCGCATAAAACAGATTTTATTATCCGTATATATAGATGTTACTATCGGTATACATAGATTTTACTATCATACAGTAGTAAATTTATATACATTTGGCAGTAAAATTTGATTTATACGACGTTTATTAGCGAGTCTTATATCATGTTGTTCCTCTCATCATCAGCAATCTAATGGTGAAATTTGTTCGTGAATCGGACCTGTGAATAAAAAGTTATGACTAAAACAAATAGAAATCAGATTCATGAATATGTCTTTGCATCTCTTGGTCACACACATGCATGCATTAATTCTGGACGATTAATATTTCAAGACTCGGTCGTGAATTCTATAGCGCTAATTAGTAGAACGCTCGGCTCGATCAGACTGCAAAACCGACCAGCGTGTAGAATTACTTAAACTACACGCGGCTACAGAATAGTATGTGTATATGTGTGTGTATATACGGAAGAGCTAATCTGCGCGTAAGCGCAGATTAGGCTATTCCGCGCGTGGGTCGGAACACGCTGGAAACACGCGATAAATCATCGCTGGCCGAAATGTACAACGAACCGGTCGGCAACATACGGCCCAAAAAAACAAGAAAGGCCCAAAACTACCACGTTCTCGTAGCTATAGAATTCGGTAGTTATCCGTATCATATGTCATAGTAAAAAAAGTTGATGTGTATATTAACAAGAACATGTACTGACTAGATAAATCAAAACATGTTGAGAACATGTTTTCTACTTTGTACTTAAATCTGTTTTTACTTTGTTTCAACCATATCTTTTTATTGGTAGCTCCGATTGATGAACTAATTTCACTGGTAGATTACTGACAACGAGAGGAACAATATGATATAAGTCTCACTAATAAACGTCACTTATATCAAATTTTACTACTAAATAAAAATATCAATTTACTAATGTATGAACGTCAATTTACTACTGGAAGCATTACTAGTTGAAACAGAACGTGCCCAACTGACTACATAATGCATTTACTAGTTTGTACACGAATATGTTTTTTCTTTCTTTTAGCTATAACCTGTATTCGTATCTCCGATTGACGAACGAATTTCACCAATAGATTACTGACGACGAGAGGAACAATACGATATAAGTCTCACTAATAAATGTCGCATAAATCAAATTTTACTACTAAGGCTCTGTTTGGTAGAACTCCAGATTCTGACTCCACCTCAGATCTGAATCTTGTAGGCTAAAATAAATAGAATTAAGTTTATATTTTTAGCCTAAAATTAAATAAAATGACCTACCTAAACACTCTTAATATACCCACAGATCCAGCTTCACAGATCTGTGGAGCTACAAATACCCAGCTCCACCAGATCCATGAATCTGGTGGAGCTGGAGCCGTACCAAACAGACCCTAAATAAAATATCAAATTACTCCTGTATGAACATCAATTTACTACTGAAACACGTTACTAGTTGAAACAGAGGTGCCGAGCTGACTAGATAACACATTTACTAGTTTATGCGCGAATACATTTTTCTTTCTTTTAGCCATAACTTTGTATTCGTAGCTCCGATTGATGAACGAATTTCACTAGTAGATTACTGACGACGAGAGAAACAATATGATATAAGTCTCACTAATAAACGTCGCATAAATCAAATTTTACTACCAAATAAAACATCAATTTACTATTGTATAAACATCAGTTTATTACTAAAACGCATTATCGGTGTATGACAATAAAATCTATAGGCAACAATTCATTTCACTATTACGTATATATAAATTTAGTCGTTCGCGTATTCTTTCGCCCAGTACATAACTACATGCTACCGAGCCTACTGATCAACAATTGCTTCGGTGTGAAGTCCTCGGCACACATCAAACTACTACCGCTTCTGTTCTGTATGCATGCTTAGGAACAAAGTCCAGCCGCAAGTAGTAAATTTTTATATGGATGAAAATAAATTTTACCGTAATAGATGATAAAATCAAATGACAACCGTTCATAAAATGTTATGCATCTGTTCAATAATAAAATCTTGCACATATCAGTAATTTGGTTTTCATTTAGCAGTAAACCACTTTTATCATATAAAGTCCGTAAAAAATATATGTACAAGTTTTAAAAAAATCTCAAAAAATTACCATACGTAATGGAGATGAGATTCTATAACTGTGTAAAATTTGAAAAAAAAATCAATCTCATTTGAAAGTTATGACTAAATCAAATAAATAAAAAATTCATGTACAAACTACAAATGCACGGAAGCCTAACCGACTAGAAAATATGACCCTAGTTTGTACATGAATCTTGTTACCTTTTATTTAGCTATATTATTTTATTGACAGCTCAGATTTACGATCAGTTTTCACCATTGGCTTACTCACAACGACATCCACATAGTGATATAATTCTCGCCACTAAACTCTATATGAATTGATAGTAAAATCTATTACTATGGATAGTACGATCTATTGATACGGATAGTAAAATCTGTTACACAGTCTAACATCCGATGAAAAAGCGACAAATAGCATCATATACTGATTCGATTACTATTTCATACTTGTAACAATACTATCTCAACATATCTATTTACTATATGTAGAGAAAACGTGTTCGTGTTCTTTATTGTACGTAGAGAAAACGTTAATTGCAAAATTAATCATGTGTCGCGTGCATGCATGCATGACCAATGATCAATCATACAGTCAAGCAACGATTCACATTCAGGTTAATGATTTACGCCTGTATGAACGGGTTCGGATTTAGACTAATTAATGCCATGCATGAGCTCAATCGGGCTGCAATATTGGCTGGCGCTTAGAATAAACTATTCTACACGCAGATGTAGAATAGCATTTATATATATATATATATATAAAAGATCGGATTTGATTCAACGTCCCGCATTTTAATCCCTTTTTTGCAAAAAGAAAGAGAAGTTCACTAGTGTATAGAGTCCCCCTTTCAAAATTGTTCAGTTTATCACAATCTAATATGCCAAGAGGTTTATGAAAAGAGGTCTTTTGCTGTACACTAAATTCAATATGAATCGTTTATGTTTTTGATCTAACAGATTAGATTAGCTAGAATTTATTTACATTTTCTCTGATAGTAGAGTAGTAAAAACACTCTTAACGAATCAACGATTAGATCTGATTTCTACTGTCCACTATATTTTAACAGATAATGCACCGTAAAATTCCTGAGTGAAAAAAGGCAAAGGGTCAACATTTTTCTGTGAAAAATTCAGCTTGATTTCGGCAATAAATTATGTACTTACTGGATACATCTTGTCAGCGGTCAGCACATTTCCTGTTGCTAGTTTTTGGCTTAAGCCAGAGGTCTATATGGTACAAATGGTATTGAGTGCTGCTGTGGAGCTGCAAGACTTATAGTGGACCTAAGTACCTAACTCACGAGTCATGTACAGGTACAATGTCTGTGAGATGGAATTTTTTTGTGAGATGGAAATGGCTGCCCGTATTGTGGAAGCGTGCGGCTTATGGCCCTCCGCGTGTTTTTATTGCGAGATTTCTTCTTGAAGGCATGTATCTGTGCTTTTAGTCTACGGGCGTCCCAGCTGCGATACAGTATGTAATAAGATAGTGTCATCATAGTAGCCGACATGGACATGAGAGGATGGCTGGGTAGAGCAACATGACGATTTGTTGCGATCGGGTAGTGTAGCGGGTGACTTGCCGTGGTCCAGTAGTAGGATAGGTCACCTGTCGAGGTAGGCTTATATGAGCTATTGCGCTACCGTTTGTTACTGTGTTACTATAAACCTCATGTGGTATTGGACTATAGCAGGAGGCATATTGTATGTCGCTACAGCCGCGGTCGATAGAGAGCCAAATATGCAAAAACGAGTAGAACGGGATAAAATCTGGATTAAAAAATGATGATCAAAGCGCTAAATCCAGACTTGACTCCTATGTTGGGACGCGGTTTAGGTACAATCCCTACAGGGACTACATGACGGTCCGAATCAATCAAAAACATATGCTACGGTGCTTTTCGAGATCTGAACCTTTGTTTTTCAATCGGACGGTGTGCCGTGGGTTACAGTGTTGGATAAATTAGGAATTTTCTCAATATTTTAATCCACAAAATTATGTAGATCATGTTTAAACAATTGCACATTTCTAGTTCACAGCCAAAGGTTCTAGATAACAGATTATCTATCTCATATGCAAAGGCTAATGAACAAGAAATCAAATCGATAAAAACACGGTATAAGACGATATACCCTTGAGCCGGTGCCACCGTTAGCACAGCGCAGTGTAACATTCTCGCTCGCCATGACGGTCGATGTAGACGATCACAGTTGTCGCAGATGAAGCGTTAGTGCGATGAAGCGTTTGATGCGATCTGAGCGCTTCGTGAGCACTTTTTGAGCGATCGCGTGGTCGCTCCCCAAAACCTTATCGGCCTTCTATCTCGAGCAAGATCTCAAGAAGGGCGAGGTTCCGAGGCTCGCTCCTCTCGCTACTTGTGCGCGCAAGAAAACAGAGGTGGGGAGACAAGAAATGCAAAGATCGAAATGGAACATCGAGTCTTGAGAGAGAGCGGATTGGTTCGTCTCAGAAACACACCCACGCCCTCCTATATATAGGCTCGCAGAAGGGTAATCGTCGGCGACATTTAGAGGCCATCAAACGACCGTTACTAGTAATCGACGCCATCAAGACGTCCGTTACTAGTAATCGACGGTGTTATGACCAACCATCAACCACGCCGCCATTAGTAATCGGCGGCGGTTATCGGTCATAAACCGCCACATTAAACGGCAAAAGCAGACCGCCCCGCCAAAGACATCACGTCCGGATCGCTGCGCGCGACGCGTGCATCGCCTCGTCTCGCCTCGACTCGACTCGACTCGACCAAGCGCTCGCCTCGCGCCACGCCACGCCACGCCGCGCTCGGCTCGGCTCGGCTCGGCAGCAAGGTGGCATGCACCTTTACCCTTTTCCACCTTGCTAATTGAGAGACACACAACTCAACTACTTAAGTTGGTCAAATCTTCTCTCAATTACCCATATGGTACTAAACCAATTTCATGACTCCTAGTATTCTAATGGGCCTTTTGGAATTTCTATTAAATTAATTATGGGCCATCCCATAATAATCTAACAATCCCCACCAAATTTCAAAGGCACATTTGAAATACTCTCGCCCAATGTAGTTTGATATACCGGTTTTTCGATGGAGACCGTTAAGTTGAACTTCCATCTAGAACAAAGGTTACACTCATCCACAACCAACAATGGACTATGCCTTGAATTGACAGTTTTGTGCGAACAAGTTTCACCAAAAGTCCTTTATCGATACTAGGTCGCTAAATGCATCCCCTCGGTTTGGAGCTTATAAGTCATACTCCTTAGCCTTTCATGAGCCTCTAGAGATCACCCAATCTCATAGACGTGACTAGCAATCGAACTCATATAGGTGTATTCCTCATAAGATGTTACGTAGGACAACATCTCTCGCTTATCAAAGCCACTCGGAATACATTAAGGTATAACCAACCCGCCATATAGAATAGGAGAGTTATTGCATCTCAAACGGAGTGGACTAAGTCTGAAGTACTCTCCTCTCACCAATCACTAGCTTGTCTCAACATCCTAGTTCACGGGATCTCCGATCAAATAGGATGAGTTACCACTAAGACATGACTTTATGTGGGTCTCAAGCCCATCTCCTCGATGCTTCATCTATCACATTCCGTGATAGTCCCTTTGTAAAAGGATCGCCAAGTTTTTAGCCGTCGGACATAGTCCAACGCTATAACTCCGAGTTTCTCATTTTCTCGACAGACTTCAACCGCCTCTTAACGTGCCTTGATGACTTCATGTTATCCTTAGAATCGTTTACCTTAACAATCACCGTCGATTGTCACAGTTCAAAAGAATAGCAGCACGGTTTCTCAACCACCGTAAGTCCTTCACAAGTTCACGCAGCCGATCGGCTTCCACAGAGGTGTATCTAATCTTGTGAGTTACGCTTCCATTGTAGACCTCGTTAAGATGGTGCGCTTGCAAGACTTCCAGAAACAGCTCCACCACCCAATGTGAACATATATCCACTTGTGGCTTTTATTTCATCAAGATCGATATCCGGTTTGAATCACTATAACCCTCAAGTACCCTAGGGTACCCGGTGTAGTGAATTCCATAACTTGATGTCCCTTTTAGATAGCGCATTACTCTCTCAAGAGCATGCCAATGATTATCTCGGGTTTGAAACAAACCGGCTTAGTTTGCTCACGAGAAACGAGATATCGTGCCTTGTTGCACTAGCTAAATACATCAATGAACCAATAATTTGGGAATATCTCAATTGATCCTTTGCTATTCGTTGGTTCTTTCGTAATAGCACACTTGGATCATACGGCGTTGGAGCAGTTTGCAATCGCTATAGCCAAAGCGACTCAACACCTTTTCCACATAATGGGACCGCTCAAGAGTAATCCCACCATCACCTTCTCTTAACAATTTAATGTTTAAGATGACATCCGCTACTCCCAAATCTTTCATTTCAAAGTTTTGGACAAGAAGTCCTTGACTTCCTTAATCACATTAAGGTTTGTCCCAAAGATCGAGATGTCATCAACATACGACACATAATCACTCCTTCACCCCCACCATAGCGGTAATACACACATTTGTCACTTCATTCACAACAAAGCGGCAGATGTTAAAGTTCTGTCGAACTTCTCGTACATCGCTTAGGTGCTTGCTTAAGGCCATACAAAGACTTCAACAACCTACACACTTTTCCTTCATGACCCTTTACTACAAATCCATCAGTGATCCATATAGATTTCCTCTTCCAACTCTCCATTAAGGAAAGCCGTCTTTATATCCATCGATGAATGATCGGACCGTAGGAGGCAGCCAAAGACATGAGTACTCTAATAGTGGTCACCGCAACAGTGAGTAAGTATCAAAGAAGTCCTCGCCTTCTTTCCGGTATAACCCTTGGCCACAAGCCTTGCCTTGTACTTTTCAATCGTACCATCAGCCTCGACTTTTCTTGAACACCCACTTACATCCTACAGGTTTACACCCATATGGACGTTCAACAACTTCCCAAGTTCCATTGCTCAAGATGGAATTCATCTCACTCTGGACCGCTTCCTTCCAATAGTCAGCGTCCTGAGATGAATAAGCCTCCTCAATGGTTCTTGGAGTATCATCCACTAGATATACAATGAAGTCATCACCAAAAGACTTTGTAGTCCTTAGTCTCTTACTCTTACGAGTTACTTCATTGCCCTCATCTATTGGATTTTTCTCAAAAATGGGCTCAATTTGTATAGGAGTGGAAGGTTTAGGAGAGAAGATAGATTCTTGGCCAGATGAGCTAAGTGTCTCTTTCATAGGAAATAAGTCCTCAAAGAATGTGGCATCATTGGACTCAAAAATTGTACCTTCATACATATCAGGTACTCCAGATTTCACTATTAAGAATCTATATCCAACGCTGTGAAAAGCATAACCAATAAAGACACAATCAACGGTTTTTGGTCCAAGTTTACGCTTCTTTGGGATAGGCACATTCACTTTAGCCAAACAACCCCAAGCACGTAAATAGGAGAAATTTAATCTTTTCCTCTCCCATTCCTCGAATGGTGTAATTTCTTTATTCTTTGTAGGAACCCTATTTAGGACATGACATGCAGTCAATATAGCCTCACCCCACCATTCCTTGGAAAGTCCACTGTTTCTAACATGGCGTTAACCATCTCGATTAGAGTACGGTTCTTTCTTTCGGCAACCCCGCTTGATTGGGGCGAATAGGAGGCGTCCTTTCATGGATTATTCCATGTTCCTCGCAGAATAAATTAAACTCATTAGAAAAGAATTCTCCACCACGATCCGACCTAACCCGCTTGATTTTTCTCTCAAGTTGGTTCTCACTTGACTTTATAGATCTTAAAATAGTGAAAAGCCTCATCTTTTGACTTTAATAAATACACATAGCAATATCTAGTAGAATCATCAATCAAAGTCATGAAATACCTCTTACCACCCTTTGTCAACTCCCGCTCATCTCGCATAAATCGGTATGAACTAGTTCTAACGGTGCCAAGTTTCTCGCCTCTCTTTGCCTTGTGAGGCTTGCGATGTTGCTTAGATTGCACACATACTTGACACTTAGAACCTTTGACTTGGGTGAATTTTGGGATTAAATTCATATGGCTAACCGCATCATGCAACCAAGATTAATATGACAAAGTCGTGAATGCCAAACATCGTCTCATGATTACAAACATGATTCACAATTTTATTCATGTCAGTCAAAGACAAGCTTTAACAGCCTCCGCTCTCATAGCCTTTTCCAATAAAAGTTCCAACTTTAGAAACAACACATTTATTGGATTCAAAACTAGCTTAAAACCATCTCTACACAATAGAGACCACCGACAAGGTTTTTATTTATCGCGGGCACGTGATGCACGTTCCTCGCCGCACGATTTTTCTCAAGTAAACTTCAAGTCAATCGTGCCGACTCCACGCACAAATGCTCGCGACCCATTCCCCATCAACACGGAGGTAGCCCTCGCGACCGGTAAAAGAGAATAAGGATCATCAAGACAAACATGTATATTGGCCCCGTGTCAATCCACCAATCAGTGAACGACATACCGATAGAACGGTAGGTATTGAAACATACCCGGATGTTCCTCCTCAAGATTGCCAATAACAACGCTAGCGGACTTTTTCGCTTATTGTCTTTACGATCGTGGCAATCCTTTGCCCAATGATCGCACTCATTCTGAACAAAGCGCTTCCCTTTCCTTTATTCTTCTTCTTCTTGAAGCTAGTAGTTTGAGCGGCCTTGTTCTTGTTCTCGTGCTTTTCAGACTTATTTTTATTCTTCTTGTTGAATTGAAAGATTTTCTTTTGTACCACATTGGCACTAGAACTTTCTTTCCCACGTATATCTTTTGCCTCGCTTTCTCCTCAACATTTAGAGACCCAATGAGACCAAAGAACGCTGAACTCTTGTCTCTTGTGTTTTAGAGTAGTGGCAAAATCCCTCCAAGAAGGTGGCGACTTAGCGATGATGCATCCCGCCACAAACTTGTCGGGTAATGCACATGTAAAATTCTCAAGTTCTTTCGCAAAGGCTTGAACCTCACGAGCTGTTCTACTACAGAGTGGTCATCGACCATCTTGTAGTCATGAAACTGCTCCATGACATAGAGTTCATCGCTGCGTCGGATACTCGAATTTTGCCTCAAGTGCATCCCACATTTCTTTACCACTTGGCAAAATCATATATACATCAACAAGATTTTCTCCCAAAACGCTAATCACGGCGCCTCTAAACAAGTTATCCAAGTAGTGAAGGCACTCTCCGCTCAGAGAGAGCCCACTCAGTCAGTGGCTTGCCTTGCGCAACGTGATACACGCTCATGGCGATCAACCACAAAATCATCTTGCGCGCTAACGCTTATAATTTGCGCCACAAATACAGATTGGCTTAAGCGCAAATAAACCAATAGTTGTAAAATTCCTAAAATAAGGTTTTGGATTGTTGGATAAATTAGGAATTTTCTCAATATTTTAATCCACAAAATTATGTAGATCATGTTTAAACAATTGCACATTTTCTAGTTCACGACCAAAGGTTCTAGATAATGATTATCTATCTCATATGCAAAGGCTAATGAACAAGAAATCAAATCGATAAAAACACGGTATAAGACGATATACCCTTGAGCGGTGCCACTGCATATACGCACGCAGCAGTAACATTCTCGTTCGCCATGACGGTCGATGTAGACGATCACAAAGTTGTCGCGATGAAGCGTTTGATGCAGTCTGACGCGCGCTTCAGAGCACTTTTGAGCAATCGGCGTGGTCGCTCCCAAAACCTTATCGGCCTTCTATCTCGAGCAAGATCTCAAGAAGGGCGACCGAGTCTTGAGAGAGAGGCGATTGGTTCGTCTCAGAAACACGACCACGCCTCCTATATATAGGCTCGCAGAAGGGTAACTGTCGGCGACATTTAGGAGGCCATCAAAACGACCGTTACTAGTAACTGACGCCATCAAGACGTCGCCTGCGCCGCGCACATGCACGTCTCGTCTCGACTCGACTCGACTCGCCCACGCCACGCCTCGGCTCGGCTCGGCTCGGCTCGGCGCGCGCGCGCGTGTGTGGCACAGCCTTTACCCTTTTCCACCTTGCTAATTGAGAGACACACAACTCAACTATTTAAGTTGGTCAAATCTTCTCTCAATTACCCATATGGTACTAAACCAATTTCATGACTCCTAGTATTCTAATGGGCCTTTTGGAATTTCTATTAAATTAATTATGGGCCATCCCATAATAATCTAACATACAGTCCCCGGAACCGCTTTCCCCTTGTTGTGTAACCTGTGTTGTTCATTGGAAAGGGCGTGGGAACGGAGCTGCGAGATTATCGTGGGAAGTCTGAACTGAAGGCAGTTTTCGCGTGTGGATTGGGGGATGTTTGCATGCTGACCAGACCACTAATGCGACAGTGCTGCCTACCCATTGATTCCCTGGCACGTTTTTTATTCTGTGAAAGTGAAACCATAGGCACATACTGTTCATTTGGGTTGCCGATGAGGCTGACCTAGGGATGGCAAGGGCCCCGATCCTCGTTTCCCCGCGGAGAATTCCTCTATTATGGGATAGGGACGGAGGAAATCTCGCCTCGCGAAGGGTTTATCGGAGAAAATATTGTCCCCGTCGGGGATCGCGGGGACGGGGACGTTCCACCTTTCCCTGTCCCCGATCCCCGTCCCCGTCCCCGCGTTATCACTACTAGGTAGGAGCAAATGATTATTCTCAAAAGAAAAAAGAATATATGTGAGGTCATTATTAATAAACATGCTAAATATGAATTACTCTCGTGATTCACTCACACTTAATCATACATGCACTATTAATCTAGTGATTTATTCATGTAGCATGTGATCTTTTATATAACATTTTCGGGGATTAGTCCCCGTCGGGGCCCCACAAACCCGTCGGGGATCGGGGACGGGGGGATAATTAAGCTCCGTGTACGGGGTCGGGGACGGGGACGGGAAAATTTTGCTTATCGGGGATCGGGGATGGGAGGGTGCTCCCCGCGGGGATTTTCCTCGTTGCTATCCCTAGGCTGACCTGCTGTTTCTTCCTAGTACTATTATAACATTATTATTTTTCAAATATAGGATAGAGAAAGGGCGTAAAATAAATCAATTTTGAAGGAAATTGTTATAAATTTGTCCATCCAAACTTGATAATTTAAACATCGATAAATCAATCATCGAGACTTTATTTTTGAAAACATTCGTAAAATATGATTTTTCATGTCTCTTTTCTCTCCTGTATTCGAAAAAAAATACTATTATAATGGTCATGCTGCGTTTTAGCAAATTGCCACGATTTCGTAAGTGTCCATCGGCTGATTTTCCGGTGTTCTTCCGCAAATACCATGTGTTTAGCGCTGTCATAGAGCCAATTTTTCCTTAGATAATTTTTAATCGCCAACCCGTTATTAATTGTTCTGCGAAAATGTAGTATCAAGCAGCACAACGTCCCTATAGAGGGTGCACTTTTGGCGACAGACTATGCTAGCCAGTATTCAAGTAAAGCGGCAAAGGTTAAAGAGAATATCAAATAAAGTGCCAAGCTGGTATTCTTTTGAAGGACCGGAAACGACGATCAAAGAAGGAGTGAATGATCACTTAACAATTTTTCTTCTAAAAAATTCAACCAAAAACACGTAAGACTTCAGAAGAGCGGAAGAAGAAAAATCTTTTGAAATCAGCTCAGGGGCAGTACTACCACGATACAGAGGCCAGTAGTGCCAGGCTAAACAGTACCCCGATGCTACCGAGTTACTGTAGTGGTAGTTCCGTGCTGCATTAAAAATAGGGATGAATATGAATAAACAGCGCAACTTTAAAAACGAAAATTGACGAATCTTTTGATCGGCTGATCTAAACCCTATGAAACTTTGTAGACACCTTCATGTGGATGTCAGGAATCTATTCCAACCTTCAATCGCAAGGATTGACATCAAAGTTTTGACATTTTTTCAGTTCAAGGAAGAGTTTGAAAAACGAGCTCAAAAATAAAAACTTAGCCCTAAACTTGCTCGTAGGATTTTGATGATCGAGATGGTTCTAGATAGCCTCACACATGTCATAGTAAGCAAGAATACCTAAGAAAGATCCCTCAAACAAGTAGAATCAAGATCTACCTCAAAATCTTTATTCTCAACCTAAAAAGTGGTTTCTTGGAGAAACTTTGATAATCAAGAAGAACCTTGCCTAGATGATTGATAAGATGATCTACAGAGGATATATCTATCAATCATACATCCTTGACAGCACGAGATCAAGCAAAAAAGAAACCACAAGAAAATATCAATAGCAAAGCAAGAAGAAAATCAAAACTTGAGGTAAAACTTGAACATGAAGATGATTTACATTCAGATCATGAGGAGTGTTTACAAAGCATCTCACAGCTGAGGGCAAAGCTCTCAAGGAGCACACACACAACACAAGAATACCAAAATCTTGTGAGAAACCTAATCCCACTCTTAGAGCTTCAATGCTTCTCCTTCCCCTACATCTCCTTATATAGTGGAGGCAACTCTAACCCTAGACCTGGACACACAAGTAGATACCATCCACATTTACAAGGGCTAACCCAAAACCCAACACTCTTAACAGGTTTTTCACTCACACAAGCACGCTTCTCAAAACGGCTATTACATTGACGCCAAATCCGTCCTGCCAGCCCGAATTTACGTCTAACACCACTTGAGCATGACCTAAACCACTTAGACCACCGCCATAGTCTTTCGAACCGCATAGACGCCAGTATTGAGCAAAATGATCATTTTGCCCTAATGACCGATTTTCCTTCTCCTTGTAGCATTGCCCATACTTTGTCGCTTTCCACGTGGCCCCAATGACTTGCCGTCAAGCCTCTCACACATCCGGACTCCCCCGAACTGTCCTCGCTTGCAAACGAGCCGAAGTCACTTAGTGCACCACGTGTCCTTGACCCTTTTATCATGACGGCATCGGTTTTCTTGACCGTTCTGAACCTCGACTTCTCCCTGAGCTTAGTCCCAATCCATGTTGTTGCCTACCATGTTCATCACAAGTGCTTTATACTCTGGTTCCTTGTCTTCCCGACTTGCAACCACTTTCTAGCTTCAATCATCTTCCGACGTCCCTTGACCTTTCTGGACCTCAGCTCTCTTAGTCTAGTCCCGGTTTTGCTTTTGCCTCACCATGACCTAGCCCCGGAGTCCTACAACTAACACAGACAAGAAACACATCACATAGTTTTGTTCACAATAATATGCATTAATCAATAATTAATGCAAACATTAAGCTCAAGTCGCATTCAAGTCGTCACAATCGTCACCCAAGGCCGGTAGTACCGCACCCACGGTACTACCGCTCTGGGTTGGTCGGTAGTACCGCTCACACTGATCAGCCCTGAGA
Organism: Otatea glauca; assembly: GCA_036346275.1. Taxonomy (NCBI): domain Eukaryota; kingdom Viridiplantae; phylum Streptophyta; class Magnoliopsida; order Poales; family Poaceae; genus Otatea; species Otatea glauca. Next base: position 6,140,830 of record CM070732.1, read on the forward strand.
GAACCCTCTCTGAAAAATAACTATCGCTACTGGAGACCAGTAGTACTGCATCCCGGGTACTACCGCTCCCAGATGGCCGATAGTGCCGCCTGTGTCTAACCCAGAGAAAACACCTCTCTATAAAAAGACTACCGCTGCCAAGGCCGCTAGCTCGGCAGGGCCGGCACTATCGCCCATCTTAGGCCGGTAGTGCCGCCTGGCCCGCACTACCGCTTCTACGAAGCGGTAGTGCCGTCCGACACTGACAACACCTCAAATTGCTTCAAATTCAAAATAAAATTCAAAACAAACTCAAACTTGAGCATCATATGCTCAAAAACTGTCAATAAAACATCATAAAATTGGATAGACCTTCACATGGTCTTTTATCTCTGTTACTTAAAGACGAATTACGAAAGTTGATTGGTTGAATAAACTGATTACAAACTACTTTTAGGGCAGAAAGGTAAATGCTTAATGTAAAGGCAAAAGTATATTGATTGTAGCGTGTGCGAAATTTTCGGGAGTCCCCTCCATCTTCTTATATGACCTATCTGCCTTCCTCTCCTAGTGTTGAAGTCACGACCTAACTGTATGTGTTGTAGTTGTAATCAGATTCAACTTTTCTTCCATATGTATCCACATCTCTTTCCATTTGAATTGTTGAATCTTCCCTTTCTTTTAACGGAATGACTTGTATTCGAACGTCCGTTTTTTTCGGACGCTTGTAATATTTTTTTCCTACGTGCGAAATATTTTCTTCCCACGCGTACAACATTTTCCTTGGATAACAGTAGAAATGTCCGCGGAGAACAAAATGTTGCAGACGTTGAAACAAAATATTGCAAGCGTGAGAAAAAAATGTTGCACGATGCATCTGAGGAAATGAACAGTGATCGAACGTCCAATTGCTAGTATCACCCTTCTTTTAAACCAAACAATTTCTTATTAGCATCGACTTTCCATATTCCTTTGCAAAGAAATCCTCTAAGAAGTTGATCCTCCTCGGTCGGTCAAATTTGAGTGCCAACGAAACTATTACAATTGCAACATTCAATAATAGACATGAATTTGCATCTGACATACACTACAAGAAAGGAAGGATTCTGAAACATACTTTATGAGGCAACTTGATATTCTCAGAATAGTATTCCAATGTAAAGCGTTACCCTCAGTGTAGTACTCTTGAGACAGAGCATGTCTGTCGGTTGGTACTCAAACTTTTATGGACGCCAATAGCATCTGGACGTCTCGGTCGGACGCTAGTTTCGTACGCTCGCTGCAACCATTCCACGCTGCACCAACGGATGGGCGACGACCCCCACCCAATTCTCTTCGCCTTCTTGATCTCTTTGGTAGGATCGTACCTTCGTTAAAGATGAAAGGAATACTGGGCTCTTCTTCGTTTGAGCTGGCTCGAGCCGAGCCGGTCATTTTTTAGGGAAAAAAACCGTTTAAATCTTTTTGGTCATTTTTTCGTAGAGAACGACAGTCACGGCATGGAACGCCACGGTATAATCACCTCGTATGTATTACTAAACAAGGAGATGTATGAATAATAGTGAGTAACACAATGTTGCCGTCCATAAACACGTGCGCCGTTATTCGCCATTCCCAGTAAACCTCGGCTTACCACTGCCTCCCCCACCAGAGTACTGCCCACCGTACTCACGGTTTATATATTGAAATCCCAAAATCACCACTTGGAAGTTGATTTCTCAAATTTGAGTGTTAGAAGTTGGTTTTTCCGATTAAACACTTCAGAATTTTGAGTTGGAACTTTGGATCTGAGTTGAGAGCTATGAAAGTTTCTTTGTTGAAAGGCAAAATTCCATGGTAAAGGCCCACATTTGTGTTGAAAGTTTGATTTGTTTTGAACTGGAAGCTATGAAATTTCCAAATTCAAAGTTGAAATTTGTGGCATGGCGTCCCTTAGTACCGCTCACTAGTCATTACCCTGTTTATGTTTCAATTCTTGCATCATACATTCAGACCTAAACCGCCGTGCACTATAAGAGTATATATAATAAGACCATCTTAACTTACTCTAAGTATGTACACGTCAGTTTTGTCCTCTATGGAAGAATGAGAAAAAAGAAGACATAAGAGAACCGGCTCTTATTTAGTAGCTAACATCGTATAGAAAAATATGTGCTATCGTAGGCTAAAAGCCGGTATGGAGCCGGCGCGAACGACTGTTAGTGTTTTGCCAACAGCCACAAAGATGAAGTTAGTGTTGAATGCCCAAATTAAATGCTTTAGTGTTTCACTATAGATAACTTTTAGGATAGTCATTGTACAAGCTGGCTTTATTGCGTCCTCTAGTTGATATGGATGAGAGTGGAGTAAGTAGTAGAATTTGTTATTATATTTGCTCTAATGAAATGTCGATAGCCTAGCCTTGACCAACAAATAAATAGAGTACGTGGTCCTGTTTGGTTGAAAGCCAAATGTTGCCAAAGTTTGTCGCAGGTTCTTTAGGCAGGTTTGATCGAGTTAGTCTAGTGTTTGAGTTTCAGTAATGAGTTAGATATCTAGGTTCCACACGTCACACACAATTTAGTTGTGGTAAGATTGCCTCAGTTAGGTGACATGCATTTGATAGCTTTAATAATATATCGAAACAAAGGGGTATTTGATCGAGGTGTTCCAATAAATTTGCACCTGCTATGTAAACAAATGCTAATTTTGCAGTGCACGTCTTCAAATGAAATCATACTATCAAACTTGTAATAGGTCATTGTAAGCGAAAGGACATCTATTGATACGTGCGCATTAAAAAGTATAAAATTCATGTTTTTGTCAGTCATGCATACAGTTTGAAGAAAGAATTGACTAAGAACTACTTCTAAATGACGTGTGATGAACAATAAGAAATCAACATAGAATAGCTACACAAAACATTATGGAATTAATGGACTACTAGTCTTCTTGAAGCCTTCCAACTAATCTCAGCACTGAGGCAAGTCTGCCGGCGGTGGAGGCAGCGTCGTCTCGGGAGTCGGGCCGTTCTGAACCTCAAACCCCATCGCCAATCCTATTGGCAGATGAGCATCAAAGTGGCAGTGCATGATCCACATCCCTGCAACAACCACACAAGATAAACATGTATCAAGATCTTACAGAACAAAACCCTTCCGAATAGATCAACGCATGACTCTATCCTAGGGTTTACTCGGCACCATGATCATCCATCGCGTACCAGGGTTGTTCGCGACGAAGCGGATGACGGCCCAGCCGCCAGATGGCACAGCAACGGTGTTCCGTTCCTGAGGGTTGATGAGGTTGTACTGCTTCACGGCCGTGGTCTCGTGGAAGTTGCCGAATCCTTGTGCCAGGACGAAGAAGTTGAATCCGTGGAGGTGTATGGGGTGGCTCTCCCGGGCCACCAGCGCCGTGTTCTGCAGCACCATCTCCACCGTCGTGTTGTACCTTAACGTCTTCACCTTGGTCGACTTGGTGGTGAATTCCAGCCCTGTCGGCGGCTTGGTGTAGTCGAACGCTACGGGAGGATTGTCAGGGAAGTCGCGGGTGTACACGCCGGACACGTTCCTGAAATGCGCCTCGAGAAGGGAGACCGTGGTGGGGAGCTCGAAGGAGGCGTTGTTCATGCTACCCGCGAACAGTACCTTTTGGTTCCGCTTGCATTTCGTCTGCGCCGGCCGGCAGCCCGAGAAGCCGAGCCCGAAGGCTACGAACATGCGGGTGTCCACGGCGAGCGGCACGGTCGGCCGGTCAGGGCGGACGAGCGCGGTCAGGTTTGATAGGAACCGGTGCGCAGTCGCGATGTCATCAACCGGTGGCCTCTGGGCCAGCACCGGTCTCCGTCTCGTGCTCCGCGCATCGGTGTATTCAATGACGGCCGTAGCAGTGGTGTCGTTGAACGGCAAGGCCGGGACTGCGCTCTGGTACGGGGACGCCGCCATGTAGTATCGCCGGGACGGCGTGGCATCAGCGACCATCAGCGCATCCACGGTCTGCCCAGGTGCGACGACAACGACGTCGGTCTTGTATGGCGTGGTGTAGCTGTTGGAACAGAACACTCAAAACTTTTGAGACAATTTTCTCTTTTTAATTCTCGCTCTATTTTTCTATCAAACTCAGGTCTACCCTCTATTTATACCCAAAACTACAACCCTCATAAGCGGAATAGGATTCCACCTCCTTGTCCTAATTCAACTCCTCATCCTAAACTTTCTTAATACAAACTTTCCAAACTATAACTTTCCTTTTACAAGATTAATTCCATCAATCACCCCTTAATCTTGTTACGTAACTCTAACTCATTAAGGCAATCGGTCTCAACTACGATTTGCCCAAATACTCAACACAGGATGGTGAACGCATCTCCAAGGAGTTTCGTCTTCTTCTTGCTGGCCATACCACCGGTGACGCACCTCGCCAGTGGTTACAACATTTGCCTCGACTCCAATTGTCTTTTCACCGGTAACGCAACTTGACGGTGACGCAGACTTGGATTAGAGCTTACCCACGAGAGAACTTGGACACACCTTCAGGAACTCTTGTGTGCGCGCACATCTAGAACGACGACCATAACTCCTTAACATTCTGGACTCATCTTTGACGAACTTGACTTTGGACGGCGAACACACCTCCTCAACGCCCCGGAGTCAACTTCGACAGACTGGACTTAGCACACGCAGCGGCTTCCTTTGATCTTCTCGTGCAGCACGATCTCTTCTGATGCGCACAACATCTCTGAAGGAACTCGCACATGTTTATCTTGTGGACACAACTCGCACAAGAACTCTCGTAATCACACACGATCTCGCGATACAACCGACACGAGAACATGTAACTTTTTTTCTACAGCCTTGCATAGTTGGAGCAAGTCGCCTGCTGGCTCCATTCCACGTGACCGTCTCTTCCATTTGCTCGCGCATGCACATCACCTCCTGGTTCCTTGCATGCGCATCGCTTTCTTGTTGTCCTGTCGCTGTTCATCTTGTGAGGAATCTCCTGCTAGTTGCTGGCGTCACCTCACGCTTCACAAGACTTTGCTTGGCGATCGATCTCACGCGTCGGCAGACCAGGAACTCCTCTGCTTCTCCCATTTTTTTGTTCGGAGATCACGTACGTGCAACGTGCTGCTGCCCTGAGCGAGCGAGCGACGCTGCTTTCCGTCAAAAGAGGCTTCTCCAGCGATCTGGACAGCCACCTTGCGTCGTGGACCGCCCGGCGTCTCGACTGCTGCCATTGGATCCTCAACCTGCCGCGTCTCGACTACCTCGACCTCAGCCGAAACAGCCTCGGCGGCATGGTGTCTCGTTTACCGTTGTTCTTAGGCTTGCTGCCCAACCTCTGGTACCTCAATCTCTCCTACACGGACCTCGTCGGTGAGATACCGCCGCAGCTCGGCAACCTGACCAGGTGATGACAAGTTTTGCCACCTCGATTGGCCGCCTCCGTTTGCGCCTCTCCCGCGTCACTCGGGCGATGAAAGCCCGCCTTCTTTTCTTTTGCCCCTCGCGCGCCCTGCTCCTCTGGTGCCACCTCGCGGTTGACCACCCCGGGAGTCTCCTCCTCCCGGGGCAGCAGCTAGGGTTTCGAACCCGGAGCTCTGATACCAATTGTTGGAACAGAACACTCAAAACTTTTGAGACAATTTTCTCTTTTTAATTCTCGCTCTATTTTTCTATCAAACTCAGGTCTACCCTCTATTTATACCCAAAACTACAACCCTCATAAGCGGAATAGGATTCCACCTCCTTGTCCTAATTCAACTCCTCATCCTAAACTTTCTTAATACAAACTTTCCAAACTATAACTTTCCTTTTACAAGATTAATTCCATCAGTAGCTCGCGTCCGCGGCGACAACGGTGAAGGTGTGACCGGCCACCTTGAAGAAAAACGGTGTGTTCACCGCCGCGTTGATGATCCGAAGCAGGTACGTCGAGTTGCGCTGCACCTCGAGCTTGTACGTGTCTGCAAAACATGGTGATCACGAATTAACAAACATAACTGGTGATCCATATTGGTAACTAATGCTTAAATATGAAGAGCTAGATCAGAGGCGTAATACGTACTGTTTCTGCGGTTCCTGCCGGAACACTTGTACAGGTCTCCCGGCTTGCCGTTGATGGTGTACGCGTCGGCCGGTCTCACCAGGTTGCCGGTGAGGAAGGAGTTGCGTTCCAGGTCGACGACGTTGTCGTTCCACCATTCACCTTCAAATAAACTCTCATGTCAGAACGTAGTTGCAATTTGATAGCAACCAAAGATTGAAGAGAGAAATATATATCTCGATCGCAAGTACCGAGCAGTATGATCTCTTCCTTGTCAGGCATGGGGAAAGGGTACCCCTGCTCGCCGCTCCTCGGCTTGATGACGATCGCGCCGTGGACGGTCGCACGGAGCAAGGAGCTGTGCGCGTGCCACCACAGCGTGCCTTCCTGTCCGGTCACGTTGTACCTGTAGCTATAGCGGAGGCCCGGCCGGATCGGGCACTGTGTCACCATCTCCGGCCCGTCTGCCCACTGCGTCCCACGCTGGAATATGCCGTGCCTGTATGCGTTTCGAATTTCGTTTAAAATTTTGTTTTCGGCATCCACCAAAATTACAGAACAAAGTTCGGTGGAATTTCGGGATGAAATGGTCGTTCAAAAAATTGATTTTTTTACAAAATTTGACCGAAACTTGAATTTTTAGTAAATTTTGATCAATTCTAAAAATTCAAATGATCCCACTGAAATATAACTAGGATAAATGTATTTTGGGACCCACTGAAAGGATCAAATTTTGGTGAAATTCGAAACCCTAATAGTATGAGGGACATTACCTGATAGTTTTTACTCAAAACTCTTGGTACCTCTATCCTTTAAGCTTTTAGTATCTCTTAATGCTAACTCAATAGATAACATGATACTTCTCTAGAATGGTAAAAAGTCTCGAATTACCATTGCACAAATGTGTGACGGGTCAACCGTGGCTATGTGCATGGTTCAAAAAGCGCTGTTGTTTTGATGTACGTAGGGCTGTAAATGAGCTGAACTCAAGCGAGCATAGCCTCCCAAGCTCGAGCTCGGTAAAAGCTTGAGCCAAGCTCGAGTGAGTCTGAATTAGGGTTCGAATCTGAACCTAGGCTCGAGCTCGACTCGAATAAGCTCGGTAACAAAAACAATTCAACATGCACTAATTTTCAACAATAAGAAAAGCTTGAGCTCGGCTCAAGTAAACTCGGTAAAAATTGACACATAGTAACATGTAACAAGTGATCCGTAAATTTATGGAGGTTCGTGAGCTATTCGAGCTCGACTCGTTGAAGCTCGCGAGCTCCGAGCTCAAATAACTCAGGATCAAGCTCGAGCCGAACTCAAATCGAGTCTAGTACGAGCTAAGTTCGAGTAGTTCGCGAGGCTTGAGATTTTTTTTACAGTGCTAGATCGATATTACGTACCAGTGGACGGTGACGTTGTAGGGTGAGTTGTTGACGACGTCGACAACCACAGTGTCGCCCTCGCGGACGTGGAGTGAAATTTTTACTGTTGTAGCGTCCGAAAATGTTTTTTTTACGTATTTAGCCTCGTATCCAACGGATTTGCGAAAATAGCCTCTGTGATGATTTATTCTCGCGGATCGGTTATGCGGAAAAAAATTTTAATTTTTTTTCAGCTCAATGACTCACCGCGATTTTTTTTTATTATTTTTATTATTTTTTATTGTTTTTTGGTGGGGCGTGAGTTCAATGGTTCCAAACCACTGAACTCATGGTAATACGGGCGGCGCGGCATGGGCATGGCGGCAAGAAGAGCGCGAGGCGGGCGCGCAGCGTGGCTGCGAAGCGAAGTAAGCGCGGCGAAGCGCATGGGCGGTAGTGCGGCGCGGTAAAGCGCGAAGCGTGGCGCAGGCGAGCGGCGAGGCGGCAAGGCATGGCGAGGCGGAGGCTGGAGGCAGCGCGTGGGCGTGGGCCAGGCGGAGGCCGCTGGCATGCTTGTGAGGAGCTGGCCGGGGCCGTCGCGCGGGGCAGGTCGCAGCGACACGCGTTGGAGATTAGAGAAAAGGTAGCACGCGCGGAAAAGAGTTTTATTTGGTGATGTCTTGTCTCATCAGTGCGTCGAAAGTAGAGGCGAACGAAACGGCTATAAATCTTTGCGATGGTCTGTGCAGAGCTCAAACGAGTGAGCCGTATGTGAGTTATATTTTTGCTTAGCGAGAGGCGTAAGAGCGGAGCAGAGGGAAAACCGAGAGAAAACGAGGTGGAAAGGGATAATCAGATTTGGGAGTAATTTATGCCATATGTATTTTTTCTAGAAATGTGGTTAGAGTTTATATTTCTGATGATTTGACGAGGGTTAATTATTTGACAGGTATTCTTTGGGAGGTGAGTTCGCACATCTGTCTGGAGAGCTTCAGCAAGTTTGATTTCGAAGATTCTCATACCGTCGCAATCATCATCTCTGCTTTAGTCAGGTTAGTGTAAATATTAGTACATTGCGAAGACGATACTTGTACATGAAGAATAGAAATAATAATGGTCAATGTATTAGGAGTATGAGATTTAATGACACCCTTAGGACACGAATAGAACCGTGAGTTTGTGAATAATATTTTGTACTTGCTTTGTGTTGTTAGTGCAATTAAAAGTAGTACTGTACAATTGCTAGCAAGACACACATTAATAGTAGTAGTCATTAGCAAAACGAAATTTGTGAAGTATCCAAAAGCAGTAGAATAACAACATCGTTATTAGTAAAAAATAGTACCATTTAGCACTTAAAAATATGGCCGGTAGGTAACATCCGCTTAACATAAAATATCGCGTATTATTTTTTGTAGTATTTGTATGGCATGAATGGATCATTAGTTCGGTGAAACGAGATTTGTGAAGTATGTAAGAATCGGTAGAATAACAAGACCGTTGTTAGTTAGAAAATTAGTACCATTTAGCATCGAAAATATGGCAAGATCGGTAATATCCGTGTAATGTAAAATGTCGTGTTATTTTTATAATATTGTGAAACAAATGGTGCGCGTGAATGTAAAATCTTGTTGGAGGATTTAATTTGGTAGGCGCAGAATAAGTCGGACGATTAGTAAAATCGGGACTAAATAGTGAGATATTCGGTCACGATATTTGTATGGCATGAATGGATTCGTTAGTTCGTGTAACGAGATTTGTGAAGTATGTAAGAATCGGTAGAATAACAAAGACCGTTGTCGATTAGAAAATTAGTACCATTTAGCACCGAAAATATGGCAAGATCGGTAACATCCGTGTAATGTAAAATGTCGTGTTATTTTTATAATATTGTGAAACAAATGGTACGCGTGAATGTAAAATCTTGTTGGAGGATTTAATTTGATAGGCGCAGAATAAGTCGGACGATTAGTAAAATCGGGACTAAATAGTGAGATATTCAAAGGCAAGATTTGTATGGCATGAATGGATTGTTAGTTCGTGTAACGAGATTTGTGAAGTATGTAGGTAGAATAACAAAGATCGTTGTCGGTTAAAAATTAGTACCATTTAGCATCGAAAATATGGCAAGATCGGTAACATCCGTAATGTAAAGTGTCGTGTTATTTTTATAATATTGTGGAACAAGTGGTACGCGTGAATGTAAAATACTTTTGGAGGATTTAATTTGGTAGGCGCAGAATAAGTCGGACGAATAGTAGAATCGAGGACTAAATAGTGTAATATTCAAAGTGCGATTTGTATGGCATGAATGGACCGTTAGTTCGTGTAACGAGATTTGTGAAGTATGTAGGTAGAATAACAAGACCGTTGTCGTTAAAAATTAGTACCATTTAGCACTGAAAATATGGCAAGATCGGTAACATCCGTAATGTAAAGTGTCGTGTTATTTTTATAATATTGTGGAACAAGTTTACCATAGCTTGCGTCTTTCGCTATGGTAGGTACTAAATGGCGTAAATTATAGATTTGTCCGTGTTTTATGGTGACGGCGTTGTTCGAGAGGGTCCAAGATGGGCGGACCTTCGAATCGCGAAGGAAGATGATCCGGGCCCGTGTCCGCGGAGATGAGTCCGGCCGACCTCCGTACTTGCGTGAGGAGCGATTCGACCGGAGATTTCAAAGAAGCTTGTCATCGAGGCGGTGCATCTCAGAGTCGACGAAGGTTCCAGCAACTACGTGTGTGACCTATGCAAGATCGTGGGAAGCACAGTGTGGGTGGAATACATGCAAATTGTAATGAACCCTAGAGCGTTGATACACCGTCGGCCGATGGTGTATGTCCGCTTCCTGGACGGAGGCCAACCCTCTAGTCCCGTTGGCGGCGGCGGCTGCGTTGAAGCATCCTCTGGGGCCATCGATGAGAATGTCGGTGCGGATGCCTTTCAGGCGAATGAAGACATCGGACGGTGGTGGTCTGCTCGCGTTGATTGCCACGAGCACCTAGAAGGCATGTCGGACGAAGCAACGTCCGATGAAGACGATGATGTCAACACTGATAGCAGCGGAGAGGACGATGCAGCTCAAGTCGGTGGCATTGTGTCCACTGATGTGGAGTATGTGTCTTCACGGTTGGACGATCTGGCAATGACTTCTCTCGTGCTGCCGGATGAAGCTGGCACTGAGTGGGCCTTCAATCAGGACACTCTGCTGGTAGGGCAACGATTCCCTACGAAGAGTGCCGCCAAACAAGCAATTGCTAGATATGCGGTAAACATCGACCGCACGCATCGTGTACTGTGTCGAACCAGAGACCTACGTTGTGAAGTGCATGGATGCCGAGTGTCGGCAAGATCCGTGCCCACAAATTCAAGGGTGAGAGTTTAGGCTTCAGGATAATAGATCTGACGGACCACACTTGTGTGCTTGCCGAGCCACCGCAGGCTACGTAAATGTCACGTCCTCATATGTAGCCACCGATTTCTCACTTGGTCACAATGACGTGACCGTTTCACCAAGATATCGATGGCGACGTAGTTAACATGGTGGGATATCCCGTTAGCTACGGCAAGGTGTGGCGAGCGAAGAAGAAAGTTATAGAGATGATGTATGGCACGTATGAAGAGGGGTACAACCTTGCTCCTCGCATGCTTCACCAGATTGCTGAAACCAATCTCGGGACCTACATCAACAAGATGGATAGGCCGCACCCGCGAGGGGACCCAACCGTTTCATCCTCGACCGTGTTTTGGGCATTCGCCCCGCTATTGAGGGCTTCAAGTATTGTCGGCTGTGCTTAGCATGGATGGTACTTTCCTATCCAAGCAAGTACAGGGCACCATATTGATGGCGGTCGCGGCGGACGCCAACGACTACCTACTCCGTGGCCTATGCACTCGTGGAAAGCGAGAACACGAGAGCTGGTTGTGGTTTCTAGTAAATGTGAAGCAAGTCGTTGTCCGAGACCGCCCAACGTATGCCTCATCACCGATAGGCATGCCGGTTAATGTCCGCCATCAGCACCATGCAAAGAGGGACACAGCCACCGTACCAATGGAATGACGTCGTCAATCGCTGGTGCATGAGGCATCTTGCCGCGAACCTGCACAGAAGGTTCCGCAACAAGGAAGTGATGAAGACATTCAAGAGGCTATGCATGCAAAACCAGAGGCGGAAGTTCGAGGCCATATGGAGAGTGCTTGATGAGGAGACCGCAAAACATACGCCGCAATCCGCAGAGGGCCAGGTCAACAACTTCTCTCAGTGGGTGCAGTTGCACGCTCCAGAACTAGAGAAGTGGTCCCTGCTGCATGACACCGACGGCGCGAGATACGGCATAATGACAACTAACAGCACCATGGACGGAGTCAGGCGGAAGTTTGAAGTGCGCCTACGGGAGAAGTTCGTCGATGGCCATTGCAGAGGCTACCGTAAGCAAATGTGCACAATACGTGATGTGGCGATATGCACATGCAACAAGCCACAACTGCTGCACAAGCCATGCTCGCATGTATATGCGGCGTGCACGCAGTTCTCCGTCGATCTTACGTGGTCGTACATCTCTCGAGTACTTGATGCCGATCATCCGCTCGGGACATGGAGTTCGAGTTCAACTCGCACGGCTTGGACATGCATTACAGGAGCTATGGCTCGGGCAAGTGACTTGGTGTCGAATGATTCTTTGAAGCGGAGCGGCCGTGGGCGATGGCGCGCCACGGCGAATCCGTAATGACATGGACGCAAGTCACGGGAGACTAAGAGCCATACGGGCGTCGTATATGCTTGGACGATGGGGCATACAATGAAGAACCGCCTAATCGGGCGGCCATCGACTAATCCGTAGTTCGTAGTACCGCGTTACGATGTCATGTTACCCGCTGTGGGAGCATCGACCGGGTGTCCTCAAGACTGATTTTGGATCTACCGTGCTTTGCGCCACCCTGTGGGATTGTCGCGCGCCCGTGTGAAGACAACGGGAGGAGCCCGCTCGCGGTATGCTACACCTTGCTGCAGTTATGGTCTTGGGAGCATTTTCCTGTTGGGCGCCCGTACTTCCGGGAGCCCATTCACCCGTATACTAATGATGTAGTCTTCTACGCTGGACACCCAGTCGATGCTCCCACAACGGGGCTTCGGTGGACGGCTGCCTACTTGGGATGGGCAAGGGACTGACCTCGCAGAGTTTACTCTGAGTTTCATAACCATTTCGAGACTCTGCATGAAGACGAAATAATATGGCAGCCCCGACTTACGAATTGTTGGCCAAGACGGCACCACATGGTTTGTCGCCGAGGCACGCAGGATGGCGCCATGGTTGACGACGTGCCACCTCGTGTTCTACTATATGGTGGAGGCGATCGCCCGGCTCGAGTAATGCGCCGGTTTGACCGCACTCAACAAATCCTCCCCGCTTGGCCGTCTTTGACACGAAAAGTGCATATGTAAGTTTAGTTCGTAATTATTAATCGTAATATGTAATTATGTTTTGTAACTTACGACTACCATTCCCGCAGCAATCTCGGAGGGGCCGAGGAGCGATGAGTGGCGAGACACGCGATTACAATGGACGCATCGCATGGGACCAAGACGCCAGGAGCGGTAGTTCAGAGGGTCGACCATACGACCTCGAGTCTTACGTCGCCTACTTGGAGTGGTACGTGCCTCGTACCAGAGCACGACTTACTACGAGACCTCCTGAAAGGCCCGATGAGGTTACCGACGTCGATAGGTTGGCCCTCGGCCAGCCTACACACCGCGCAGCACGGCAAGATGAAGCGGTACGACCATCCATTACATCTCAATTCACATTTCAATTACTAATCATGTATTTCCTGCAGTACGAGCGTGCGAGCCGTATCTTTGAGGAAAGTTCCAGCAACACGGAGGAGGCCCACCGTCAAGTCTAGTCTAGTCGGGTTCTACGGTCGATCATGGACGAGTCTAAGGGCATCATGAGGGCATTGACATGCGGTCGTCACAGTGACGTTGCCATGCGGTGCGGTGAGCGAGGCACTCGACCTTTATCTCCTGTGCCGTCACGCGCGAAGATGGGCGGAAGACGCCGAGCGCTGCACGCTCTTCTTCGCGCAAGCATGGCCTTCGTGATACGCAGTACAAAACTTACATTTTGATGTCATACTTCAAGTACTCTCTCCAAATGAACTGCTCGGTAATGAAATACCCTTTACAAAGACGAGCGTAGAGATCAATCCTCATGCCTTCGTCATCTAGGCCTAACAGAGACTTGCCCGAGTCCTCGAGGGACATTTTCCGCAAGATTTCGGATTCGGCAGCTTACAACCCCACGCCTTCCAGCCTTGGTGTAGGCACATCCTATACACAGCGCCACATGAGGTACAAGAACTTTGATTGGAGTTATTATCCGCTAGTGAACATACCTTTCTCGAGGTAACCGTAATTTCGCTCGTGCCACGCCCTTTCGCGGGATCCGCGTAGGGATCAAACACTCGATCTGCCGACAACCGCCGAGGTGCATACACCGATGACGTGGACACCCCGATCGAGACGTAGCACCGGTAGTACTTATTGTGGTGGATTTGCGCCGCACGCTTACCGCAAAGACCCACCTCCGCATACTTGGTTGGCTCGAGGCGGTATGTACGTGCGGCAGTCGTTCCTCACGCGACGCCTTCGTAATAATACGCAGCGCAGAGTTTATCGGACGAGTTCTCCCAAAGGCGAGCCATCTACACCGCAGGATCATCGGTAAGTGTTTAACGTAATTTTAATGCACTCGCTTACGCACTTTTACTAACAATGCATTTCTATGCAGATCCCCGTGGGTGTCCGACATGTTGGGTGTATTCGGTACCACCCGCTTGACGATGCCCTCCCGTGATGTAAGAGGCACACTATGACTTGCGCGGCACGACGACGAGCCCGACCGGTTCACGTTCCGGAAGACCAACTCCGCCGTCCGCAAAGCGCGACGGATCGTAATTGACGCTACAAGGCAATGACCGGTTGTATTGATTTACTGCAGTGTGTATGTCTAATTGATGTATGCCTTCGGCCTATTCTTTGTACTTTCGTACAAGAACAGTGCAAATAACAATGTTAAATGCATAATGGTGCAGTATCCGAGAAATAGTATGATAACAACACTGTTATTAGTACAAAATTTAGTACACACGGGTGCGAGCACAGTAAGTGTTACTTGTACCGTGGCCGTATTATATGAAAACAAGTTTGGTGACCTTTAGCTCCCGTGCTCCAGCTTTTCGTAACGATTAGATAACTCACGGGTGTGTAGCTTTGTCGAGAGATTACACAAGTCATAGGTAGCACTTTGTCGATCGAGTTGTCATTTCAATATGAGGCCCTAAGAACCTAACACGAAGAAAGATATTATATGGACATTACATAATCCGATTGTATGCACTGCCTCTATAAGTAGGCCTTCATACAAGCTCTGCTTGCACATATCCTAATCATCATCCCATTCCTTTCCTCCAAAGGCCATGTCTCAATCGGCGAGCTCAGGGAATCGGAGGGCCCGTGCGCTTGCCACTGCAAGGCAGGTTGATTGCCCTAATTGTCGTGTGAAAGCTAATGTGTTCTACTCCACCACTGAGGCAAATAACGACCGGGTCTTCTACAAGTGCCCTTTTTTCTCCGTAAGTGAAAAGTTCATTTGCTTTCTTTTTCTGTTGGACTTGTGTAGTTCTTTGGAGATATCTCATTTCTTTGCACGGCGTAAAAGTATGTTTACCTCATCACGTAGGCTGGAGGATGCCAATATTTCCAATGGGCGGACACCATGGACACCACAGTACCATCGAGGATGCATCCTACTATGGAGGAGAGGATGGACCCTATACTCGAGCAGAGGCTGAACATGCTGATGTTCAAGATGGACCGTATTTTAGATAATGTCAAATGGTTGGAGAAGATTGTGTGTGCGGCTATCCTTGTTGTACTGGTAGCTATTCTTGCGAAGTAGTTTGTTTCCTATAGAGGAGACATAGTTGGTCATGGATGTCTTCTGAAGAGGTTTCCAAATATCATCTTTTGCTTTGTTAACTGATGTGTAAGTCGATTAGCTACCATCGCTTTCAGCTTTTTCAGCCAGATGTCAATACATGTGGCATCTTTTTCATGGTCATATAAGCCTTTCAGGCATCCCGTGAAATACCGTGTCCAAATGGGAAATAGTCATAGAATAGCTCAAGTATTCGCTGATATCTATACTAACGCAAAATCATTTTATTTCTTACCGGCTTTGCATACAAATTTTGTAAAACAAATACCCTACATGACCACAAACCGGACATATTTCATAACACTTAAGCCTTTCAGTGGCTCTCAGAAACAACTCGCTCGAACACAAATTTTGGGGAATTGATCCAGAAAGATACTTCACTACATGGACAACTAAATTATAGTAAAATATCAAAATTACAACTTATTTACCATGTAAAATCCGATAGCGCAAACACCATGTATGATAATGTTACGGGCTCTATTTTATGAAAACGACTTTCCAAGTCTTAAACTAAAATATCCGTAATGCAAGAATCGTCACATAACCACGTAGTAACAACAAATAACCGTCGAAATTATTGCCATGCATGAACGACGTTACTTCACACTAGGAAATGCAAGAATCATCACATAACCGTGTAGTAACAGCCAATAGCTGTACAAAATGTTGGATCCAACATGTACAAATTAGTGCCATGCATGAACGCGCGAGCTTGTTGCTTTTGCATACTGAATTGACAACTCCGTGCACTGCTTTTTCGGTCGATTAGACAACTCACGGGCGTGTAGCTTTGTTGGACCGAGTAGACTACTCACAAGTACCCACTTTGTCGGGCCGAGTAGACTAGGCATAGGCAAGATGCTGTTACTCGACACCCGCATGTATGGCTGCCTTTTCAGCCCGACGTGACTTCACACTCCAGGGTTTTGCTGTCCGTCTGAACGTTTCAATCTTACCTTCCAACACTTAGTCCATACACCACTCCTTCGAGTCTACAAAAGGCCAAACCGCAGGGACACATACACAGCTCCCACTAAAACTTCGCCATGGCTGGGTCCTCCAACACAGGATTCTCGTGGACACCTGATATGAGCAGCTTAGCCCTTCATTACACGATGAAGGTTACACGAAATGGGAAAAATGATCCGTTCAACGAGGACAACCTAAGTATAGTGGTGTCCAAATTGCAAGGGTGGCGTCCGACATTATCGAGGCGTGACATGACAACCTCTGGCCTGAACCTCGTGACCACCGACGACCTCAAGGCGCACTTGCAAGGGTGGCGTCAGAGGTATTTCAGGGTATGCGAACTAGCCGACCACACTTGCTCTTTAGGTTTCTCTACAAGACATTACAGGGTACTGATGCTGGACGACCAGTACGCAGAGCATATTAAGGTTAGTCAATTTATATTTGTTCACCATACTCATATTTTTAGTATTACCCACAAGTTCACTAATTCGTATGTGCTCGTCTTGTGTGTTAGTCATTCCCGGAGGATACAGAGTTGCTGAACAAAGATATCCCAGAATTCTTTGCAATGCAAATGCTCTTCGGCAGGGGTGTGATGCCTGGTTCCCACAGAAGACGCATAAGAGAGTCTAACTTAAGGGGTAGAGGTCGACCCAGTACTACTACCGCATCAAGTTCAAGAGGACGTTCAACCACCACCAGAGGGGGGCTTCCTCCTAACTTTGCAAACGGCGACAACGATGACGACGACGATTTCAGTATCACCTAGACCTAGACGCTCAAGCACTATCACAACGGCCCGCTTAAGCACTACTACAACAGTCATTTAAGAACCAATGCAAGAGGACATTCCACCAACACTACGGGAGGGCTACCTCACAACCATGCAAATGACGATGATGATGACGATTTCATGCCACCGAGTCACGAACCTTGCGCCCACGAAGTCCTCCAAATCCGACGATGATATTCCATCAAGCCTCTAAGGTATCCATACCCGTAACCCGTCGCCACCACCAATATACGATTATCCTGCTTTTGACCGTCTATTCCGCAACCATGGCCATAGAGTGTGTGGTTTTGTGACCTAGCCTTTCACCAGAGGCATATTTCTACGAAATATGTTGTATCCCAGTTCTATGAATTCTCTACGAAATATAAACTGTCACAATTTTTGTAACTTACTGCAACATGATCGTCAAATGTGATAATCTTCTCAAATTTTTATGAAAATATAGTTGATGTCTCAGAAACCTCCACAGGAAATTTCATAATGTATCAACGTGGTTAATTCCATTTTTTGTTCGCTTCAAACTTACTGGTGGGTGTTTTATCACGACAGTCGTAATGTTTGAATTTTTATAAATTCCACGTAGGTGATAATCTTCTCAGATTTTTATGAAAATATAATTGATGTCTCAAAAACTCGCACAAAAAATTTGAGATTTCATCAACATGGTACGTTTCATTTTTCGTTCGCTTCAAATTTACTCGTTAGTGTTTCATCAAGACAGTTGTAATATTAGGAATTTTTAAAAATTCCTCATATGTGATAATTGTCTCAAAAAATTATAGAAATATTATTGATGTGTCACAAACCTCTACAAGAAATTTCATAATTTTTCAACGTAGTTACAATCCGATAAATATTTTTCACGTTCCCCACGAGTGGAAAAAAATTATTTTTAAGCGGATTGACTCCACTGGACATAGGCGAAAAAAATTAAAAAATAATTTCTCGACGACGCAGTCCGCATGAGGAAAAAAATTCTCGTATTGGAACCGCTAAAAACTGCTTATAGCTAGATTTGCAATTTCGAGACGCGAGGTATTTCTGAAAAAAATTTGATGACACGAGTCCCACTCGTGCGCGCGCCGCATGCCCGCACTCCGCCTCTTTGGCCCCACCGCGCCACCCGCCCCACGCCCGGCGCGCCTCGCCTGCCCCGCCCGCACCGCGCCCGCCAGCCCTTCCCGTAGCGCCCCAAGCCCACCGCGAGTTCCAATGTTTGGAACCACTGAACTCGCCACCCACCAAAAAACAATAAAAAAATAATAAAAATAAAAAAAAAAATCGCGGACTGAGTCCGCTGAAACTGAAAAAAAAAATTAAAATTTTTTTTTCCGCGCAACCGGTCCGCGAGAATAAACTGTACCGAGGCTATTTTCGCAAATCCGTTGGATACGAGGCTAAATACGTAAAAAAAACATTTTCGGACGCTACAACAGTAAAAATTTCGGGCCGGGAAGTTGGCTGTTCACGGCGGTGATGACCCTTGCCGGCTTGCATAGCTGGCTGATGGAGAAGTTGCCCACCTGAAGAATAGCTCTAGCGCGTCGTTCAGCTTATATATGGTTGGCTGTAACTTGTAGCTGTACAACTGCACTACGTATGACTTTACGGTAGGAAAATAACTAGCTAGAGTGAGGTGGACTAGATCGACTGGTCCTAACTTGTAAATGTACAATCTACGACTTCAAGTTCCCATGTACATATTCAAAAAAAAAATCACATTGCTCCTGTAAATTAGCAAACAAGAAGTATATAAAAGTACAGCTCTCTAAACTCCAAAATGGAGCTGCATTTGTATCACCGACGTCGAGAACAGTCACATTTTGACATGTTTGGAGAACGCAAGCATTTTAATATAGTACACAAGCATGATCGGATAAAGGGAAACATTCTCGGAAAAAATATCTAGAGAAAAAAAACGTCCAATGTGCTGTGGAAGAGAATACAATAAGCAGCAAGAACTTGAAATAAGAAAATGTATTTTATTTACTAATATTAAAAAAGGGGAAGAGCTTCGACTAAGTAAATTACATTGAATGTGTGCTTCACGATTGCAGCATGACCAGAGTAGGCAACGAGAGCCAGAGCAAAGAACAGGAGCAACCAGGAGAGCCGCATGCCCTTGAGCAAGTAGCAACCCAGGATATATACTTCGCTTTAACACTTTGTCTGAACAAAAGGAGGGAGAAAGAAACACTGCTCGAAGTGCATGCGAGCATTCAGAATTAGACAGCAAGGCAACCAGGGTTGTTGATCTTTATAGTGGTCTCGTGCTGGCTTATTTAATCGCCACGGCACGTCCAAACACGAACTAGTAGAATAAATACTAAGTCGTTAATTCGTTATCAAGCCCCCTGTGCATGGAAAGGCCAGTGGCCATGAGACGCGGAGGGTGGTGTTTAGCTGGGGAGTGGTTCACAGGATGCTACTCGCTAGTGACCAGGAGCACGACGGCGTAGCCCGGCAGAGTGGCGACATTTGTTAGCCGACGCGGCTCCTTCGATCATTTCTAGGGCGCCGGACTCACCGAATCGATTCTGCTAAAAGGCCAGTAGCTGTAAATTCTATATAAGGGTTTGTTTGACTCGCGCAGAAAATGCTTGGCAGTTGGCACGATGGGAAACCGCCAAGCCCGATGAGGTTTGCAGCTGTACGTACCTGTATGCAATCGAATTGAAATTCTACTTCATTTTCTTTGAGAGTGCACGCACGGATCCACAATTACTCGTCTTTAATTAATGGAGCTGTTGCTTACAGAGAAAACGATATTTTGAGTATGCATCTTTCAGTATAGACGATGGCAGAAAGTGCATTGCTACGGTCAGAAGAACCATTGTCAGAACATTCATAGCAAAAGTATTGTATTTTCGCTCAGGAAGTTATCTACATCCTGGAATCACTATACTATTTGCAAACCACTTTGTCCGTATAACCTGAAATCAATTCATTTATGCAAATTTAAATGAACTTACTCAGACTTACTGTACACCCTTGAGCCATTTAATCGAGCGATTTGCAAGCATCAAAGTTCCTTTGAGCAGTCAGCAGTAACCCAAATCAGAGTATTTAAAGTAATACCCAGTCTTACCTCAATTTAGCTCCAAACAGGCAACAGGCAAGGTCTTTCCAAGGAAACAAACACGTATGGAGAATTTTTTTCTTTAATATTTATTTTTAATCTTTTTTTCGAAACTAGTCGTTAGTCTATAAAAATAGCAAAAATAGGTGCCCGTCGCCCATACATAGGGCGATCACCCCATATACGGGCGATCGGTGCCAGGTCTAACGGACGTTGTAACGGCCGGCTCGCACCAGCCACCTATCGCCCCACTCCCGGGCGATCGCCCTATGGAGGGGCGACCGGTTGGCTTAAACCATTTGGCAGCCGCTCGGCTGCGAGCAGAAGCACCCGAGAGAACAAGAAAAAGAAAAGAGAAGAAGAGAAGAAGAAGAAGAGGAAGAAGAAGAAGAGGAAGAGGAAGAGGAAGAAGAAGAAAAGAAGAAAAAGAAAAGAAGAAGAGGAGGAGGAGGAGGAAGAGAACAAGAAGAAGAGGGGAAGAAAAAAATCGATTCGTCGTTTTTGTGGAGGTAAATTTAGGATTTTTTTTTAGGATTGTGTAGTATTTAGAAATTAAATGTAGCATTTATTATTTAGAAATTTTAGGATTGTGCAGTGTTTAGAAATTTTAGGATTGTGTAGTGTTTAGAAATTTGTTTAGGACCGTGTAGTATTTAGAAATTTAATGTAGCATTTAATATTTAGAAATTTATTGTAGTGTTTATAAATTTTCAGATTGTGTAGTGTTTAGAAATTTAATGTTGCAGTTAATATTTAGAAATTTAATGTAGTATTTAGTTTTTAGAAATTTCAGGATTGTGTAGTATTTAGTATGTACAAATTTAATATAGTATTCAGTATCTAGAAGTTGAATACAGTAGAAATATTAGGCAATATTTAAAATTTTAATTTGGTAGGGTTAATGTAATGTGGTAGAAATTTAATATTAGGCCGTATGGTAGGCAAGTCGAATTACTTATTTATAGTCGAATGACTTATTTATAGTCGAATTTTCTAGTACGATCAATATACGTTTTGTATATTGTATTTTAGAGTAATATATTTTCGTCGGACATTGCAGCATGTCAGAGAAATTGTATTTCCAAATATTTTATGGAGATGGGGAGATAGCACAAGGGGCGGATGGGGTGGATTTATCATCATTTTCAAGAGTCGTACAGGGCATATGTAGACCGAGCGATAGGACATACAGGGGTTTGTTGGAGTGGATATCTCGGATGTTCAATTTGGATGCCCAGACTGTTCGGTTGCGGGTCAGAGCAGTAGTAAGTCGTGCGCAAGACTGTTTTTACGAAGAGTTGATTCCTATTAACTCGACATCAACATGGAGGAGTTATGTTGGTTTTGCCGTAGAGCGGGGTTGGCCGCTCATATTGTTGGTACAGTGCTACCCGGTAGCTCCATCGGTGTCGCAAGTTCGTGATGTCGGGGTGGATATTACGGGGAAGAGGACGTCAAATGTAGAAGGATGCGAAGATGAAGGTGGCGAAGGGATCGCCACATGGTAACAATCGTATGTGTTACGTAATATTTGTGAATAAAACTTTGCTAATTTACGTTTCATGCAGTCACCTCCGCCACTATGTGAATTTGAGCAGTGGTTTGATACGGAGATCAACCCCGAAAACCAAAGGCTCCTTGATCAAGCCAATCGGTAGGAGGAGTTCACGCGGCAGCTTCAAGAGCAGCGTGATGCCGCATGCAAGGAGGCACGTAGGAATAAAGCGGAGGAGAAGGAGGCCGAGAGAGAGAGAGAACGAGAGAGGGCGTGGCGTGCCAGAGAAGCCCCACCGGAGGCATGAGCGAATGGGAAGTGGCCTCGAAGCACTCAGTAGACGTCTAGTTTTAACTATTATTTTTCTTGTTCGTGGTACTCCTTTCAGTTTTAAGCCGTAATAAAGAGTGTGGCCTACCTTATTTTTCGCAGTAACTTCTGATTTGTCAATCAACTGCTAACCTCCCTCTCACCCTCATTCTGCAATACTTAGGGTCATTGCACTAATACAAATTGGATGCAAAGCAAGGTGTAAATAAAATATTTTCCCACCATATGGTAGTGTATATATCAAAGAGCAAATCTGGCCCATTATCCCTACAAATTACATTCAAACATGATATTTCACAGGCTACCGAAAAGGCTTAAGCGTTTCATTGTTGCCTCGACCGTAATACTTAGGGTTATTGCACTGGTAGAATTAGTATGCAAAGCAAGGTGTAAATAAAATATTTTCCCACCATATGGTAGTGCATATATCGAAGAGCAAATCTAGCTCGTTCTCCCTAAAAATTACATTTAAACATGATATTTCACGGGCTGCCGAAAAGGCTTAAGCGTTTCATTGTTGCCTCGACCGTAATACTCAGGGTTATTGCACTGGTAGAATTAGTATGCAAAGGAAGGTGTAAATAAAATATTTTCCCACTATATGGTAGTGCATATATCGAAGAGCAAATCTGGCCCGTTCTCCCTAAAAATTACATTTAAACATGATATTTCACGGGCTGCCGAAAAGGCTTAAGCGTTTCATTGTTGCCTCGACCGTAAACTTAGGGTTATTGCACTGGTAGAATTAGTATGCAAAGCAAGATGTAAATAAAATATTTTCCCACCATATGGTAGTGCATATATCGAAGAGCAAATCTGGCCCGTTCTCCTTAAAAATTATATTTGAACATGATATTTCACGGGCTGCCGAAAAGGCTTAAGCATTTCATTGTTGCCTCGACCATAGTACTTAGTGTTATTGCACTGGTAGAATTAATATGCAAAGCAAGGTGTAAATAAAATATTTTCCCACCATATGGTACTGCATATATCAAGAGCAAATTTGGCCCGTTCTCCCAACAAATTACATTTAAAAATGATATTTCACAGGCTGCCGCAAAGGTTTAAGTGTGTCATGCAAGTAAGGCTACTTACAGTCACTAGTATAGTGCCTGTGCTAACGCTACGACGGCAGTACCCTACTTATCAATTAAATGAGAAGATAAGTATGAATACAACACTTAATAATAAAAGAGAAATTTAGAATTTTAAATGAATTTAGAAAGAAAAACGAAACTAAATGGAGGTCGAATGGGCAAAAACGGGCTTCCAAAAGATTTTAAATCAAGAAAGAGAAAGAAAAAAGAATTTTCTAATTTTAGATTATTTTTTTTGCAGCTTCCACAGAGAGCACAACAGGTGCTCTCTGGCTTGGCCAAGACAAGGGTGAGGAAGGCGGGGGGTGGTGGCCGATCGCAGATGGGTCAAGATCAGTGCGGCGAGATCGCCGCACCGGCGCCTGGGAGGAGTCACGGTTGCGGTGAATTTCACGGAAAGATGACTGATGGCTTTGGTTACCTCCAAAATCCGGCGATCTTTTGCAAGAGGGAGCACTTGGAGATTTACGCAATGCGATGGGGTGGAGAAGAGCTCGCCGGCTTTTATAGCCCCGAAACAAGCATATTTATGGAAACCATAATTTGGGATCAAATCAGATTGGGAGAAAATTTTGGCAAAATAGAGTACGAAATTTGGGGAATTAACACCATAGATGGAAAGAGGAGATTTGGTGCGGGATTGATGGAGCTTTGGAGCTTCTTTCTTGCTTTAATGGAGGAGGAAGAGAAGAAGCTTCTGCAGTGCAGTCTGGCTGACTAGAAGAAGCTACAAGTGAGTTGCCTTCATTTTTTTTTAAATATAGAAGGATTTTTGAAAAGATAGCACATTAGGTTAAAAAATTCTCAAAAAAACTTTCGATTATTTTGTACTTAATAAAATTATTTTCAAAAAATTAAATTATAAATTTGTCGAAACCACGGTGCCATGAGGTCGCCGACAAAGAACCTCGCGCGTTGGCAAAGCCACCGATGGTAACCGTGGAGCCATTGCAGACCTGCGTTCTCCCGGTCGAGCTGCCCCATCTCCCGATTTCCTTTTCCCAGCACGTAATGTATGGTCCTTTCCTTTTCCAGGACGTTTGTTTCCTTTTCCTTGATTCCAAGACGTTTGTTTCCTTTTCCTTGTTGATGCTGGAGGTGAGGGAAGGTCTGTTGTGGGCCACAGGGATGATTTCGGAAAAATATGAAAAAATAAACTGCGCTCGCCGACCGTTGGATCCATAAGGAAAAAAAGATAAAATTAAAAAAGGTTTCGCCAAATTACCATTGGTTCCATGAGAAAAATTGAAAAAATTAAGCAAAGACTCACAGACAGTTGGTTCCTTAGGTAGAAAATAAAAACAAAAATTCAACGCTCTCCGTGCGCTGAAATTAGGCTCTATGGGGCTAGATCCGTAAAAAATCTCGAGAAGGGTCATATTTGGAAAAAAAATACGATCACAATGACAGGACAATAAGAAATTCAAGTCTTATTTCCTTGTATGTGGATCCTCCCTGTTTATTTCCTTGTTTGATTCACCCTCCTTCCAAATATGTAGTACGTACAATTTTGGCCAGTAAAAAATTCAAGTCTGGTTTCCTTGCATGCGGATCCTCCTTATTTATTTCCTTATTTGATTCGCTCTCCTTCCAAATATGTAGGTGGGGGAGTCTGTTGTGGGCCATAGGGATGATTAGACACACTAAATAATGGCCATCGGATGTGGGTGAGTAAAACTGAGGAAAGATCTGAGACGTTCATTTTGATGAATGCAAGTTCCTGGGAACGTTTTGCTGGGTGCACGAACATTGGGCCATCTCTAATGAGGTGCATTATTTAGGTGGACGTAGGAAAAATTACTTAGGTGCATTATAAAGGGGTATAGATTTGGTTTATTCAACTGAGTTCATTCCTAAATTTTATTGAAAAATGGGACATCTAACACCCTACGAACAAGACATATTTATTTCAAGATTTTTTGAGCCATGGTTTGTATAGTTTGTTCATAATATACTAAATGGTCTTTAAGTAAAATTGATTTATACAATTTAAATTTGCACGGCACATAGTACTTTTCACAACATAATGTAAATCCTTATATATTAATAAATATTTTAAAATTTATCTTGTTCTAGTTGGACCTTCCTAGTAATGTGACTGCCCCTAATCGCCTGTTGGTCGGTACCGACGACATTTAACGGTAGTTCCCGATATTTTAATAACCCTAATATACCATGCGCGTGGGATCAGTGCGCGGCACACGTCGGATGTAGTCGGGCGCGACGATAGCGTGTGCGTGACTGACGAGATAAATGCTCTCTTTTGACTTCCTGCGAAAGATACGACTTCGAGTCACTTACATATGAAATATGTCAGTAAATCAATACTAAGAGGTATAAAAAATTTAAAGATTAGTGCTTTTAACTTATGGTATATTTTGGCCAATACATATAAAATATTACAGCAAATCAATACTAAGAGGTATCACGTACTTAAAGATCAGTGTTTGTAACTTATGGCCATTTTCGTTAAAATTTATTTCTAATCAATACTAAGAGGTATCAAGTATTTAAAGATATAAAATATTAAAGTAAATCAGTACTATGACCATTTTCGTTATTTTTTTTTCTATTGATTATTCTCGGAAAAGAAATTAGGAATTAACATTACAAAAAAAAATACCGGTCGCCCATGGGGCGATTTCTTCTGAGCCGTTAACCAGCCGTTAGACCTGGCACCGATCGCCCGTACATGGGACGATTGCCCCATGTACGGGCGACGGGCACCCATTTTTGCTATTTTTATAGACTAACGACTAGTTTTGAAAAAAAAGATCAAAAATAAATATTAAAGAAAAAAATTCCACGTACGGAGACTTGGAATTTCCAAACTACCTCTACCTCTAGGCAATGCACTTTAGTTGCTCACAAGATTGGAGGCGTTCTAATAGAGGAGCTGAGACTGGAAGGAGGATAAATGGCAAAAGAGGGCAAAACGGTGGAGACGGCATGTAAGCAACCAAGCTGAGTACTGGGCTGTTTGGAGTCGCATTGTTTTGACTTTTGCATTGGCGCTCGGGTCAAAGAAAGAAAAGGCTTGCAAAAAATCGAGGAGGAGAAGAGTTGGCAGCTAATTTGCCATCTGCGGATCTCCGAAAAACAATTTAGAGAAATTTTACAGTGCATTAGACTATTAGTATATAGTAGTAGTAGTAGAAATCAGATCTAGCCATTGATTCTTGAGATCATTATAGACTTCTATCTGTAAATATTTTATGGTATGAGCGACTTTTCTATTGAACATAATCTTGTCCCATTCGTACGCCGTTGCTTCTGTGTTGTACGCCGCCTCCCAGTTCACGCCGCCGCCAAAGAAGCATCATGCATGGCCACGGTTACATGTCCCCTGCCTCTGCCACGCCGCCGCTGAGGAAGGTGGTGGCAGAGGGCGTCAGCAATGCCATCCTTGTACACGACCGCCATTGCCCCTCCGCCTCTGCGCCGCAGCCGCAAGGAAGGTGGTCGTATGAGCACCACCGTCTCTATCTCTCTAGGCGTGGCATCGCTGCACCGCCGTGTGTGTCCTTGCAAGGACGTGCCCTTTCTTGGCAGGGTCACCGAACGAGCGTATCAACCTGTTCTTTTGTTTGTTCTGAAATTGGGAGTCCTAACTCCGAAGTGATGCCACTTTTTTGTTTCTCTGCCAGTTCCTACGCTTGGAATTCATGACAATCTCATTCTCTAAAATCATATAGGTAATCCAGCTCCATGAATTAAAAATGGTTATCTAGGTGGATGGCCTCTGTTAGTTTTTGTTTTGATTAGTACATGTAGGCACGAGAGACGGATTAGCATCGTTTGTGTAAGAACACACAAGTTGTATACAAAATTTCCCCTTAACTATGAACTTCATTATGAGCGTTATTTGTGCATTCCATGTTTTAGATTGTTTAATATTTTCAATTTTCATGTATGCTTCAATACTTCTGTTTAACATTGATAATTTCTTAATAAAAGAGATTCTCTTGAACCTACTAATTTAGGTATTATTATTATCACTTACTTCGCAGTGTTTATGGAAGCTGAACCAATGCAGACAAATGTAAAAGTCTTGTTCTTTTGATGTAACCATGTAGAAATGCGAAGGAATTAGCCTGTTTAGGGACGTTTTAATCCTAGCAAATAGGACAGTGGGTCTTAGTTATTTTCAACCTGTGGAAAACAGTATAGCATGGGAACATAGTCCTTGTTACCTGTTGCCCGTTCAGATCTTCTATTTCAGGTTGCAGAGCTCCAAATTGCAAAATTCTCCAAATGGTAGGACATGTTCAGACGATGCAGCTGCTCACTACAAAAACTGCTGCTGCAGTGACTTCCGTTTAGCTATTAAGTGAACTTGCTGTTATCCGATAAGATGGTAAGATAATTTGTGGATTTCATTAATCTGTTAATTCCTTTCTTGCATTTAATTACCTAAATTTGAATGATGAATAATTTCCCTGCAGTATTTATTTTTTTGGTTTTTCTGCTTGAATCGGATGATGCCTCAAGAATCTGTCCATGCTTCAATAAAAATGTGAATTTCATTTTTTTTTAATGGTCTAGAAGTGAATTTTTGTGAGTGTAGCAGTGATGTTACGTGAGTTGTATATGCATGAATGAATTCATATTGGATGTATTCCTAATGCTTGATGTATAAAAAGTTGGCATAAAAAGTGAATATTGTTTATACGATTAGTTTGTGTGGAAAATGACAATGCGGTTATGGGTGCTTGCATGTTTGATTCGGTTTGCTCTACATTTGTGCTCAGCTTACAGAAGTTGTCTCTTCTCCTCGGTATCCTTAGTGGAACGCAAAATACAACAAGACAGTTCAATTGACAATAATTTTTACAGGAAAGAACCATTTCAATTGTGAACACGCACGTATATATTTGCAGATTCCGGTTGTCGTACAAGCAACTTCAATGATCGGCCATGTCTTCTACATATGCAATCTTGCCATCCTTGTAATGATTGGCCATGTCATTGAGAAACTTTGGGGAAAAAGTGAAGGTAAACACTCTGGATGAAGCTCTGCATCTCTAACTGCTTTGATACCGAGCAGAGGAGGTTATGGATCTCTACAGGATCGGCTATCCCATGTTGGGAGACCATCCCGCATACAGCAATGCGACCATGTGTCCGCAAGTTGAGGAGCATAGCATCAAGCATTGGTCCACGGCGCGCCTACGTTCTCAAAGTAGATGTCGATGTCTTCAGCAAAGTACCTACACAACGAAAGATTGCACAACAAAGATGCTGCATTGCTACGTAACTCTGAATTGTTTAATGAGTTCAATGGAACTATTGAGTTCAACAGAGAATACATTAGCTGATGATGCAAATTTTTATCCTAAAAAATTTAGCTATCATGGAAAAGTGTTGCCCCATTATTTAGGCAGGTTCCCCATTTTTTATTATATGCCACTTATAATCTAGCTTGATTAAACAATAGTTTATGCAAGCCAATTTAAGCTGTTGTATCTTTTTGCCTACAGGAGATCGAATGTCTGACATTTTTAAGACTGCACTCAAGTCAGGCTCTATGTAATTCAAAGCCGCATAGAATTCACCTGATCTTGGTTCTCTGTTCAGCTCAGTAAAGCCATCGCGATTCTGACTTCCCAAACCAAAAGGTGTCATCTTGAGGTAAGGTAGAATATATCATCATAGAATTTAATGTGCAAATGATAAGGATATGTGAATGTAAGCTTTAAAAACCAGTCATAGTTTGTCAGGGTTAATTATGCAGAACATCAAATTACTAGGAAAAGCTACGCAACACAATAATAAGGAAACTGAATAGTCTGTGGGAACAGAACATGAGGTTCGTTGTTGGACGTTGGCTCTAATTAACCATAAGATGTGGAACTAACAATTGATCTATGACACCCATTAGAGTAGAGTGGCCCATCAAACCATTGACCTAGAGAGGATGATGGAGGACGAGCGGAGCCGCACAGAGAAGGAGCCGTCGCCAATAAAGCACGGAGATGGAATCTCGGCTGCACAGAGACAGAGGCTCTGCCGCCGTTGCACAGAGATGGACGACTGCATGATGCGGCGCCAATGCAGTTGCGGCCACTGGGAAACGGCAGCGGGGCCACGCTCATCACGCTGCCGACCCCTCATCCTCGAATCCTAAGTCGAAATGAGATGAGAGGGACTGAATCTAGCGAAGCTCACGTTGGTATGGGCCATATATTTAGCTGGACTGAGACATTTACGGTTCTAGCCCCGTTAGAATTTTACTACTTCTACTACCGGATGTAGCGTAAGTAAATCCTAATCAATCTAAACCAATGGATCAAAGAGAATTAATGGCCCATATTAAATTTAGAATAATGTAACAGGGCTCAAAATTTATAGGTGAGGTCTAAGGCCCAACCCATGATCTTGCCACGTTGCAACAGCACCAACGTCAGTACAAGTCATCTTCAACCCACTCTTAGTCGTTCATGCGGGGAATCTTCGTGCTGGCTCTCAAATCTCCACGTTTGAGAAGCTTTCCCACATCAATACCCCTTTATAATGCACCTAAGAATTCTTTTCTACGTCCACCCCAAATAATACACCCCACTAGAGATGGCCCAACCTTCATGCACCCAGCGAAATGTCCCCAGAAACTTACCTCCATCAAAATTAACCTCTCAGATCTTTTCTCAGCTTTACTCACTTACATCCGATGGCCATTATTTAATGTGTCTAACTCATCTCTGTAGCCCACAACAGATCTCCCCCCACCTCCAGCATCATCTCAAGGAAAAGGAAACAAATATCCTGGAATTAAGGAAAAGGAAACAAACGTTCTAAAAAAGGAAAAGATCATATATTACGTGCTGGAAAAAGGAAATCGGAAGACAAGGCACTATACTAGTATACACTATGCACAGTAGGATATGCTCCGAGATTCGTGCTGCACTTAGGGAAGGGAGTCTATTACTGTGAGATTATGCATCAGTTTATGCCTTTTGAGCCCTGAACGTGGAGCAGTATCTATAAAACTATCCGATCGAAAAGCGATGATAAGATCTCTGAGGGAACTACGTAATAAGATCAGTGTACCGATTTTTCACTCTAGTAAGTTAGAGTCGCAAAAAATTTTAACCGATCCAAATCGTCCGTAGCTTGGACCAGATGACCCACACCCATTGAACTGGGAACCACGCCTTAGCCCCTCCCTCCCCTCTCCCTCTCCATGGCTACCCTCTCTTTCTCTCTCTACATGGCAGCCGACTCTCCTCTCTCTCCATGGCTGTCAGAGCCCGCTTCAAAGCTGGCCGGCAAGCTACGCCGCCGCCACAAGACCCGTGTCGAAACCGGGCCGCCACCGGAGCCGTGCCATGCCAGGAGCCCGCGTCCTCGATGCGCCGTCGCGGCCACAAAATCAAGCCGCCGGGCCCATGAAGCCGCCGCTGACCGCAAAGCCGCGCCGCTACTATGTTAGAATTAATGATGAATTAATTCAATGGAAGAAGTCAAAGGGGTATTGAGTTGAGTGTATGGTCTTTAGTACCATATTGCTTAGCTAGGTGGAGTGCAACCAACTTATAAGGGGAGTTCATGCATGGACTTTAGTATGAGTTGGTGGCAAGGCTAGAGGTACACATGGTTGACTTTGCTAGGCTATGTACACACACGCACGCACGCACGCGCGTGTTTATCGCGTGACTTGTGACTTGCGACGACGTGCTAAGTGTACTTAACCTTTTTTGCTACGTGTACCGGCTATGCCACATCACCTTACACCTCGACTGTTGACGTGGCACTGCGGACTCAGGGAGACGCACGTTTTCGTGCGGTTAGTCCGTTCGCCCACGTTGCGAGATTCCAGGGGCGGTTCCTGGAATCGTGGCAGTTTGGCTCCTTTTTTGCGAGATGGTTTTGGTTCGTGGTTTCTTAAGGGAGACATTCCTGTTCGTGAGAAGATACACGACAGAAATCCATCTCGTTCTCTTTGGCGATCTCTACTTCCTCGGTGCTTGCAGCCTTCGGAGCCATTCCATCCCTTCGTCCGTTGTGCAACGGGTGTGAGGAGAGTGGTGTCTCCGATCCGATGCCTGCCATTTGACACCCTGCACGGGAGACCGGCGATCAGGTTTCTGGGAAGCGCTTCACCGCGCGACTGCTCGTCTTCATCATCGCATCGAGTCACTTCTACACTGCTTCCTGTTCTTCATCAAGCTCTCAGTGAGTGCTCTGGACTAAGTTGTTCTTGGTCCAAGTGATCCCTTTTGTGATTAGATCTTTTGAGAATGCATGCTGCTATGATAGTTTTGTTTACATCTATGTATCTTTTGGGCTATCTAGCATCTGTAAGCATATTTTTTTACTAGTATGTTTTGTCAATTTGCTAGCTGCTAGTAACCATGTTGTAGACGCAATATTTATCTTCATGTTTTAATTGCGTATCTTTGGAATTAAATTAATGTTATGCCATGTTAATTTTCCAACAATCCAGGAACCTGATATGGCTCAACCATCTGATGCAATGAAACCTAAGAGGTTCGAAGGAGAGCACTTCAAGAGGTGGCAGACACGAGCCAAATTTTGGCTCATGTCGATGAACCTATGGTGGGTGATAGCCCCCATAAGGCCCCTCACTGGTGAACAGCAGCGTGATTATGAGATGAGTAATGACACTTGTCTCGGCTGCCTGTTGTCTCTCCTCTCAGATCAATTGTGTGACGTGTATATGCACCTCGCCAGTGCTGCTGATATGTGGGAGGCCCTAGACCGCAAATATGCGGTGTCGGATGCTGAACGTGAGCTTTATGTGAATGAGCAGTACCATGACTTCAGAATGGTGGATAACCGTTCTATAGTGGAACAAGCTCATGAGCTCCAGCTTCTGGTGGGGGAACTCGAGCACTTTGATTGCTCTCTTCCAAATAAGTTTGTGGCTGGTGGCATAATTGCCAAGTTGTCTCCCTCGTGGAGGAACTTTGCTACAACCTTAAAGCACAGGAGGGAGATCATGACCGTTGAGGAATTGATCGCACCTCTTGATGTTGAGGAGAAGGCAAGAGCGAAGGATGCCCCTCGTCCCTCACAGGAAGGCACCTCTAATGCCAATTTTGTGGATGGCAAATCTGGTGGAGCGAAGAACAAGAATAAAGGAAAAGCCAAACAGACAACTAGCTTTAAAAAGAAGAAGAGGAGCAAGGAGGACCTTACTTGCTTTGTGTGCGGTGAGCCTGGCCATATGGCCAGAAAATGCCGTCGGCGTAAAGGACGAAATGACAGTCAACAGGGGCAGAAATCTGCCAATGTTACTATTAGCGAGGCTGGAGGATCAGGGTATGTACCTGTTTCTCTTCTAGCATGTCAATCCATCGATTGGTGGATCGACACAGGAGCTAATGTACATGTGTGTACTGACTTCAGTTTATTTTTCTCTTATCAGGCTGTCAGCTGTTCCTTCGTCTTGATGGGGAATGGATCGCGGGCTGTTGTGCATGGGATTGGTAGAGTGGATATGAAGTTAACTTCAGGGAAGACTTTATCATTGAAGAATGTGCAGCATGCTCCTGGAATAAATAGGAACCTCATGAGTGGTTCTCTTTTATGTCGAGACGGCCATAGGCTAGTTTTTGAGTCGAATAAATTTATTATTTTGAAGTTTGGTTTATTTGTTGGCAAAGGTTATGGTTGCGGAGGCCTGTTCCGCCTTTCTGTTCTTGATAGTTGTAACCTTGTGAATACATTATCTTGTTTGGCAAATAATGATGGAGATGCCACTGTTTGGCATTCTCGTTTATGTCACATTAATTATGATAGAATTGCTCGTTTGGTTAATCTAAATTTAATTCCAAGCTTTTCCATAGTTAAGAGGGTCTAAGTGTCAGACCTAAGCAACCTCGAAAGCCTTTCAAGGCTATAGGGGAGAAAAGTCTGGCACCTTTAGATTTAATTCATTCTGATCTGTGTGAGATGAATGGATTATTAACTAAGGCAGGGAAAAGATTCTTTATAATATTTATTGATGATACTACTAGATATTGCCAATTGTATTACTTAAAATGAAAGATGAGGCACTAGAGTACTTTAAAATCTATAAAGCTGAGGTTGAAAATCAACTAGAAAAGAAAATCAAACGTCTAAGGTCAGACAGAGGAGGAGAGTATATCTCTAATGAGTTTTCCTTGTACTGTACGGAACATGGCATTATCCATGAGACGACGGCTCCTATTCACCCCAGTCAAATGGGGTGGCTGAGAGGAAAAACCGAACACTTACAGACTTGGTTAATGTCATGATGGACAGTGCCGATTTGTCCATGCCATGGTGGGGGGAAGCCATCTTGACCGCATGTTTCGTCCTTAATAGAGTCCCCTCATCAAAAAGTGAGGTTACTCTATATGAGGGATGGAAAGGAAGAAAACCTTCTCTTAGTTTCTTACGCGCATAGCGGTACTTGGCGAAAGTTAATGTACCTCAATGTAAGAAACGTAAGTTAGGACCTAAGACTGTGGATTGTGTCTTTCTAGGCTATGCGCAACATAGTTCAGCTTATAGATTTTTAGTAGTGAAATCCGAGATTTCTTATGTTCATGTTAACACTATTATTGAATCTCGTGATGTAAGCTTCTTTGATAATATCTTTCCTATGAAGGATACAAGTGCATCCTCCTCTAGTCAAGCATTCTTTGATCCACCTTCTGAACCTCTCACCTTTCATGAAAATACTATTGAGGAGAATGACAGTATAGTTGCTCCTCGTAGGAGCAAGAGACAAAGGATTGAAAAATCCTTTGGTGATGACTTTACTGTGTATCTCGTGGACGATGTGCCAAAAACCCTTTCAGAGGCATATGCATCACTCGATGCAGAGTATTGAAAGGAAGCGGTCCAAAGCGAAATGGATTCCATTATTACTAATGGAACATGGGAAGTCTGTGAATGTCCTACTGGCTGTAAACCAGTTGGATGTAAATGGATCTTCAAGAAAAAGCTTAAACCTGATGGTACTATTGAGAAGTACAAGGCTAGACTTGTGGCTAAGGGTTTTACTCAAAAGGAAGGAGAAGACTTTTTCGATACTTAATTACTTGTTGCTAGGCTTGCTACTATCAGAGTGCTTCTTGCACTAGCGGCTTCATATAAGTTTTATATTCATCAAATGGATGTGAAAACAGCTTTCCTAAATGGAGAACTGGATGAGGAAATTTATATGAAGCAGCCTGATGGGTATGTAGCACCTGGACAAGAGAATATGGTGTGTAGGCTTCGAAAGTCTTTGTATGGCCTCAAGCAAGCACCTAAGCAGTGACACGAAAAGTTCGATAAAACTCTAACGTCTGCCGGCTTTATGGTAAATGAGGTCGATAGATGTGTGTATTATAGGTTTGGTGGGGGTAAGGGGGTGATCATGTGTTTCTATGTCAATGACATACTGATCTTTGGGACTAGTATCAATGTGATAAATGATGTTAAATCATTCTTGTCTCAAAGTTTTGATATGAAGGATCTGGGAGAGGCTGATGTTATTCTTAACATCAAGCTTATTAAGGGTGAGAATGGGATTACTTTAAAACAATCTCATTATGTGGAGAAAATTCTGAGTCGTTATGGGTACTCAGATTGCAAAATATCTCCAACACCCTATGACCCGAGTCTAAAACTTCGAAAGAACAGAGGACAAGGGATAGATCAATTAAGATACTCTCAAATAATTGGTTCTCTCATGTATCTGGCTAGTGCAACTAGGCCTGACATTTCATTTGCTATAAGCAAATTGAGCCGGTTTACTTCAAACCCGGGAAATGATCACTGGACTGCACTAGATCGTGTCATGAGATACTTGAGAGGTACCGATGCTTATGGACTTCACTATAATGGGTATCCTGCGGTACTGAAAGGTTATAGTGATTCTAACTGGAT
Organism: Otatea glauca; assembly: GCA_036346275.1. Lineage (NCBI taxonomy): Eukaryota > Viridiplantae > Streptophyta > Magnoliopsida > Poales > Poaceae > Otatea > Otatea glauca. The sequence continues at coordinate 6,175,824 of CM070732.1, forward strand.
CTCAGATGCTGATGAGATCAAAGTCACTAGTGGATATGTATTCACTTTGGATGGTGCTGCAATTTCATAGAGGTCTTTCAAACAGGCCATATTGACGAGGTCAACCATGGAGGCTGAGCTTGTAGCCTTGACACAACCACTGTTGAGGCAGAGTGGCTGCGTGAGCTCTTGTTGGACTTGCCGATGGTTAAAAAACCAATACCGGCTATTCTTTTGTATTGTGATAACCAAACTGTGATCACCAAGGTTAAGAGTGCAAAAGATAATTTGAAGTCCTCAAGACATGTGAAACGGCGAATCAAATCCGTCAGGAATTTGAGAAATACTGGAGTGATCGCTGTGGATTATATTAATACTTCTAAAAAACTGACGGACCCTTTTACGAAGGGACTATCACGTGCAGTGATAGATGGAGCATCGAGGGAAATTGGTTTGAGACCCACCTGAGTTGCTCCACAGTGGAAACCCAGCCTATATGAATGGAGATCCCATGAAGTAGGTGATGGGAAAAACAAACTGTCGGGGTAACTGGAGAGTACATTCGTACTTACTTTTTCCTGTTAGGAGATGCGTACTCTCAAGTACTGTATGGGAGGATGATTTTTATGTCTTAATGTGTTCTGAGGCCTATTTTTATGGCGAGGTACTATCCTGCAGAGTACACTCGAAAAAACACACCTATGTGAGCTAGATTGTGAGGTCCCAGTCTATGAGATTTGGGTAATCTCTAATAAGCTCACGAGAGAGCACGGGAGCATGACCGCAACGCTCCAAACCATAGGCATGGCTCTAGGCGGCCTAGTATCGGTGATGCCTTCAAGTGAACCTTGCTTGCACAAAACTGGCAATTTAAGGCTTCGCCTATTGCATAGTTGTAAGTAAGTGGATCTTGTTGTGCTAGGTATAGCTCAACCCGGGATGGGTCTACACTGTAAAACCAATATATTAAAAGTGCTGAGAAGTTTTTCTTACAGACTTTGGCTTCTTGGTGGGGATTGTTGGAATTAATGCTGAATTAATTCAATGGAAAAAGTCAAAGGGGTATTGAGTTGAGTGTATGGTCTTTAGTACCATGTTGCTTAGCTAGGCGGAGTGCAACCAACTTATAAGGGGAGTTCATGCATGGACTCTAGTATGAGTTGGTGGCAAGGCTAGAGGTATACATGGTTGGCTTTGCTAGGCTATGTACACACGCACGTATGCACGCGCGCACGTATATCGCGTGACTTGTGACTTTCCAACAAATTTTCATAGGAGATGACTTTCCTAAGGGTTATTGGGCCAAATCCGGCTCTAAAAGTTTCAAAACCGGCCAAAAACATAAAATTTCGACGAAATTTCGGGTACTGTAGCAATTTCAAATTTTTTTCGGTCGGTAGTTTAGATTTCGGGATGGTCCGAAATCCGAAATTTCGCCGAAATTCGACGAGATTTAGAACCCTGCATACGACGCTTCCAACTCTGGTCAAAAGTCCATCTCGTATCTCAAGCTATAAAACGAGATAATATTTGATACTCTGAACTTTATAATCTTATTTAAATAACATTTTGACCTAACGTTTAGCGGTATTACTCGTATAGCGTAATGAATAAGAGGTTTTATCATATAGGATGACACGTTAGCTAATTAGATCAATGACATATAGAGTCCATAAGGACTTCTCTCTCACCAATCTTTTAGCCATGCTTCCGTGGCTATCGGCCCTCTACAGGTCCCTCCTCTATTTCGATTTGGGAGAGAAGCTCTTGCGGATCACACCTGTCATTTACCTAAACTTACTCAGCGTGTCATCATACGTAGCAAAATCTTTCACTTATCACACCACATGGACAATACCACCGTACAAAACCGAGTCAAAATTATTATTTAAACCGAATTACAAGTTGAATATCTGATTTTATAGTTTAAGATATTAGATAGACTTCCGAACCAAGTAGGATGTCACGCGGACTCTTACTGTCTAAAAATCCCCCGTTTTGAGATGCGACTTGAGCCACCCTCACCTGCGCCGCCACTGCCGTAACTCTGCACCGCCAATGTCTCCGTACACGGGCAATCCGGTCAGCCAAACGCTGTTGACGGCAGCGTGACTCTTCGCCCTACATTCCTCCCGGCCAAGAGCAAGAACTTACCAAATTTCTAGGTCTCCTCTTCTTTGCTTTGCAGCTTCCAAATTAAATATATTTTCACATGTTATAGTTCGTACATATAGAAATTTCTACACCTCGCAAATTCTTATCTCAGATCTGCAGGTTGTTAATTGCGAATTCTTGTCTCATGTTTCTTGTGCTTAATCCAATCGTTCAAAACACCTTGTGGTGATTCATTAGCCGGATGCCAGGTATGGGCAAGGGAGGCAGCTATGTCCCTGTTACGAAGCACCAACCTCCGACCCCCTGTTGCGCCATCGTCGTCATCCGGTCCGGCGGCCGCCGTGCCACGTGAACAGCACAAGGAGAGGCCTCGGTGGCGGTTTAAGCCGTTGTCGCCGCCAAAGATTCAAATTTCGTTTTCGGATAAAATACCGTCCCTGACCGGATTCCGAAATTTCGGCGAAATTCGGGTATTACGGACAAATCTCGTCCGAAATTCAAAAATAAAAATTCAAATCTGGTTTGTTTTGTACCGAGAAAAAACGAAATTCGCCGAAAAATGCCGAAATTTTGGGCGAAATACCCGAAATTTCGGTCTTTTTGCAACGAAAAAGTGGGTCAAACGATGTAAAAAATTTTTAAACTTTTTTTTGGATAGTTCTGACACATTGATGATATTTCCATAAAAATTTTAGATTATTTTGAAGTCTGTGGAATTTTTAAAAATTCAAACATTGCTACTGTCCTGATAAAACACTGACCGGCAATTTTGAACCGAATGCAAAATGGTTCAAACCACGTTATAAACATTTGAATTTTTTTTTGCATGGTTATGATGTATCTATAATGCTCTCATAAAATTTTCAGATGATGTTAAAACTGTATGAATTTTTAAAAATTCGAACAGTACTACTGCCCTGTTAAAAGGCTTACCGGCAAACTTGAACAAAATGAAAAATTATCTAAACCACGTTAAAAACTTTTGAATTTTTTTTGGATGGTACTGATGTAAAATTAATGTTTATTTAAAATTTTTATATGATGGTCATTCTCAAATAATGTTTAAAAATTCAGACAGTGCTACGTCCTGATAAAAGTCTGATGATCAATATATAGATTTTATTTAGCAATAAAAAAGTTTAATTTTTTTTTAAAATTTTACAAAATGGTTATAAGGAAGCTATTAATATCCCATAAAAATTTTGAATCATTATCACACTCCAGTGAATTTATAAAATTCTTACAAGGCACATTACCATTTATGTTCTTTTCTTTTTGATTTTTAAAATATAATATAACAAATGAAGTTCAATGCTTACATAGATTTGATTGACCGATCAAACAAATTTTAATTTTTTTTTAAAATTTATATAATGGTACTGAGTCAATTATTAATCTCTCACAAAAAATTTAGATCATAATCACACTCAAGAAAATTTATAAAATTCTGACAATGTAACTGTCCTAATTATGTTCATTCTATTTTTGATTTTTTAAAGATAACAAATGAAGTTAAATTATTTTAAAAAAATTTATGTATGATCCTAAACTACTAAGGATAGTACCATAAAATTTTTAGCTTATTATCAAGCTTGTAAATTTTTATAAAAATCTGATAGTGCTTCTGCCAAAATTTTAAAATGTCTAAAAAATTCGATTTTTCAACAAATTTTCATAGGAGATGACTTTCCTAAGGGTTATTGGACCAAATCCGGTCCTAAAAGTTTCAAAACTGGCCAAAAAAACATAAAATTTCGGTGAAATTTGGCAAAATTTCGCCGAGAAACCGAAATTTCGGATTACTATAGCAATTTCAATTTTTTTTAAAAAAAAATCCGACCGGTACTTTAGATTTCAGGGTGGTTCGAAATCCAAAATTTCGCCAAAATTTAACGAGATTTGGAACCCTGGTCGCCGCTGTCGTGCGTCCTCACGCGGTGGGGACGGCGGCGCAGGTTCATGGTGAGGACTGAGTACGGCGTCGAACTAGAAGAGACCCGAGGAGCAACCTGAACATGGGTTGTTCTGAGATTGGTGCTGTTGCGACGTGGCAAGATCTAGAGTAGGGCCTTGGGAGGTGGAGTTCGAGGTCTTGTCCTATATAATTTTTTTCCCCAGATCCCCCCCCCCCCCATGTTATTTGCAGACAACCTCCTCGTGAGCCCTAAAATGAACCAGGGAATTTATCTCAAGAGCAACAGATCACACAATCAAATAAAAAATTAGGTATGAGTGGTGCTGTTTGTCTCGTGAATTGGAGAACAAAGGAGTAATTTCACCAGGAGTCCGGCTTTATCATCTTTGTAGAAGTATTTGCACTCTGTCAATGTATTACTATGATGTAACAGGTTGGAATGGTTTTACTACTACGTAGCATCTCATGTGATTAATTTGTTTTTACGTTGCAACCCATGGGTAGTGGGCTAGTGTACAAAAAATATAAGCGGTACATGTATGTAGTGGCAACAAGTTTTTAGACTGGCTAGGGGTACTTCCATCGAAGTAACACATCAATCCAATACCCACAAATAAGTATTGCATTCAATCTTAGAACAAAGTAAAATTTCTGCAATTTTTTATGAGAAAATTATTGGTGTGCATGCTAGTTGTTTCTTTGTGTTCTCTGATTCTTCTGCCGTTGCATTGTAATGGTGGGCAAAAATGCCTTGCCATTCATCCAATTATCACCTATGGGCAGACTATTGCCCCTCTATGCGTGTTAATGACAATGCGTAATTATAGGAGCATGGAAAGGAAAGAGTAGTGTTTCAATGTTTTCCCTCTCAATATAAGTTGTATAAATCTTGAAGCAAACCAAAGGGTAACTAATCAGCATCTACCTTTCATTCGAGCACCTCTCTTAATACAAACACATTTGTCACAACCTAATTACTTTGATAGTACTACACGATTAACTTGATGTAATCTACGACAAGCACATGGTATTAAATTATGAAAATTCTTTACTAGCTGATATGCGTATCATATTTTCACTTACCTCTCCATTGTGTTTTGGCCATCTCAGGATGATGCAATGAAGTCTACAAGTTGGCCATTGGTGGCAAGCTGCGACGATGTTTATTATAGTCTGCAGGTAGTGCCACCCATCTCTCATGTAGAGCCTGCAGTAGCCCATCTGCCCATGTGCACCCTGCTGTGCTGCTCCTGCGCCCAAAGCCAAGGGAATCTGATGACATGCCAAGAGCCCATGGAAAAGATGGAACCTAAACTACACTAGTAGTCAGCTTGCTCTTTGCAGCCTCTGTCATCCTCCTCCCATCACCCTACAGGCTCTTACTTCCAAGGTCAGCTCTTTTGCACTGCTGGTGGCGATCTCCACAGCAACAACTTTTATGCTTCATTTCAAGCCTTTTGTGCTATTGCTTTCAGTGAAAGGGATTTGACAAATTCGGTTGTGTAGCTGTAAAAGGGGATAAGAGAGAGCTTAGTCACATTGGCTTCTTCATTTGATGGATGGCATTGCTTTACATGGAACGGGAGGGAAAGGGCTTCTGTAATTGGGGAATGATGAAAAGGGAATTCATCCATCTTTTCTTGGTTAAAGTACAGAAAGTTTTTTTTTACACATCATCTTGTGGTTTGGTTGGAGGAGTTGGCTTTCTGTTTGGGAAATGATACAATCTATTCCTTGGGTGTCTGTGCTGGTCTTGGACATCGAGCAAATTTTGGCAATTGTTTAGTGTGGCATTTTTTTTCTTACGCAAATATAGCCTATTACATCTTCTCAGCTGTAGGCCCCCGAGAAGCAAGATCCCGGAAAAATAGAAATACACTTGCGCTGTGTTTGAGTGTTTCGTTTTCCCATTATTTTCCCTCATCAGAGACCAAATTCCGATTCTTTTCTGCAGCTAGATCTAGCTCAGTAGTTCTCAAATCGGACAGAACAAATTTGTTGCACAGGAACAGAGTTCTCAAGCGCAGCTTTGCTCGCATTTGCTCAGAGAATGCATGCAATGCGGCCAGTGGACGACAAGGAGTGCTACAGCTACACCACCAATGGCGTGGTCAACGGAGGGCTGCAACGCAAGAACCCGGCACCCCGGGCCAAGCCGACGCCGTCCAAGTGGGACGACGCGCAGAAGTGGCTCGTTGGCTTGTCCAACGGCGGCGCCGACGGGATCCACGGAGGCAAGGTCAAGCCCCGGAACTCCAACGCCGACGACCGGCGCCTCCTGAGCTCGTCCTCGCAGAACGGCCGCATCTCCTGCAGCAGCGTGGATGGCGCGCTGGAGTACAACATGGTGGCCGCGCCCCCGACGCCGCCGCAGATGGGCGAGGGCGACGATGTAGGCGAGACCAAGAAGATCGACTGCATGGTGCTGCAGCATGGCTCACCCGTGGAGGTGGTCCGGTCGGTGTGCTTGCGGGACATGGGCACGGAGATGACCCCCATCGCCAGCAAGGAGCCGTCCAGGACCGCTACGCCGCTGCGGGCGTCCACACCCGTCGCACGGAGTCCGATATCGTCGCGGTCGTCAACACCCTCGAGGCGGCGGCAGGACGGGCCCCTGGGCGTTACCGCCGTCGTGGTCAGGATGGCCGAGCCGGTGGCGGTAGGCATGGTTGGTGGCGGCGGCGGCGGCTGCGACGCGGACGGCGAAGGCGGCGTGGACAGTCATGTGCCGAGCACGAACTCGCTCGAATCCCGCGCGGCGGCCTGGGACGAGGCGGAGCGGGCCAAGTTCACTGCGAGGTGAGATTGATTATTACTACTTTTTGAGTATAAGCATTGTTAGTGTTTTATGCAGATCTGACAGTTACTCAGTTTTAATTTCTTGCTTTTGCTAATTTCAGATACAAGCGTGAAGAGGTGAAGATCCAGGCCTGGGAGAACCATGAGAAGAGAAAAGCTGAGATGGAGATGAAGAAAATAGAGGTATGGTTTGTGCAATTCCATTTTTGTTTCGCCCATTTTGTGATGTTTCTACTTTCTTGGAATGACCGACAGAGAAGTACTCGCTCCGTATAAGTTCAATCGACCTATTTTCTCTTTGTATATAAATTAAATATATATTGAAAATAACTAGACTACTCCTAATTATTATCTCTAAACACTATATTCAATATATACATGTAGAGAATAACATGTAAAATTTGGATATTTATTAGAGTTATAAATGGAACATCACACTAATTTGCATTAAATATGAAATCCACTCTATATTTATAGACAAGACCATTAAAAAAATACGCTATATAAATTTGGAGGGATGGAGTGATGCAGAGGTGCAGGTACTGTCATTTTTCTTTTATTTCATTTATTCTCGTCTACATAATAGGATTTTGCTTCAAATGGTTTGAATAACACTGAGCTTTTGTGTGGTCCCAGAAATCACTGCAGAGAAGGAAGTAGACAAGTAGGTCTGCTAATCTTAATATCCTGACCCATTTAATTGACCTTACCAGTAATTTTCACCACACTGGTCAGAAGTAAGAGCTATTTGAACTTTACCACAGTGGATATAAATTCCTGAGTTTCACTGCAACGTACTTGGTGTGCCATGTGTACTTGGTTTGCCATGTCCCTTTGGTTGCACTGTAGGAACACTTTCTGATTCCTAATGAACGATCTCTGTAAGCATTACTGCGAATTAATGCGTCTGACCAGCTTGTTCAAACAAAAAATCTGCAGATGAAGGCGGAGCAGATGAAAGCACGGGCGCAGGAGAAGCTGGCCAACAAGCTGGTGATGGCACAGCGGATGGCTGAGGAGAAGCGAGCGAGCGCCGAGGCCAAGCTGAACGAGCGCGCCGCGAGGACGTCGGAGAAGGCCGATTACATCAGGAGGACGGGACGCCTGCCACCCTCGTTCTCCTTCAAGATGCCCTCCCTGTGCGGCTGACGCTAGCAAGCTAGCTGCTCTTTGGCAGCCTACAATATGCGTACCTTGCTTGTGTTCTTCCTCTGTCTAGACTGCTCCATTTTAGGTGGTGTAATTTTGCTAATCCACCGCGTCATTGTGTTTATTGATAGAATGGACACACTTTCTATTTTATGTGATCAGCATAGCTAGCTTCTCTCTGATCTATCCGTCCTTGCTTGCTACTCCATCCGTTTTTAATACACGTCACTATAGCTTTCAAATTATGTTTCTAAATACATATCATTTTACAATTTTAAAGTGATTTATATTATTTTTCCTTATATACCCTCCTCTTTAGCTATTTCTAATGGCATTTACTACTGTGGACTAAACTAAAACACATCATCTAAATAATAATAAGTGATCTAATGAAGAGAGGTAATGTACCGTTTTATACTTGTGCCTTGGTGGACGTGCGATATCATAGAATGACACATACTAGATGTGCAACGGGTCCACACATTGTTGCGGGCGGAAGAAATTACCGAGACAGGCAGAGATTCTAATAAAGAAAGGAAATCTTTTTCGGGAATACCTCTAAAAATAGGAAACAAAATTTTCAGAATTTTTAAAAATCGCAAAAGTTTGAACATAATCCGATTTTTTTATAGTAGATTAAGCATGCTCTCAAGACCATTCTCACAAATTTTAAAGAATTTACAAATTCAGTAGCTCAATTAAATCAATGAAGTTGCTTTAAGTGCGTCAGTAGCATTGTCAAAAATTTTAAAAACCGCAGAAGTTTGATTACGATTTGAAATTTTTACGGTAGTGTAGGCATGCTATCAGGGTCCTTTCTCAAAAAAAGTCAAGAATTTGCAAATTTAATAGCTCAATTAAATCAGTGAAGTTGCGTTAAATGCATTAGTAGCATTGCCAGAATTTTTAAAAATCACACAAATTTAATCATGATCTGCATTTTTTATGGTAGGTTAGCATGCTTTGAGGACCATTCTAAAGCAGTTTCAAAAATTTACCACATGATTTAATAGCTCAATTAAATCAGCGAAATTGATGGAAAAAATCGGTTTCTATAGGATTTGAAGCCAAGAGTACACAGCCCAAGCCCAAGCCATTTGCCAACTAAGTTAAAGACCACTTGTGAAATATGATACACAATAAATATATGAGGATAAATAGCACTTCACTGTAGAAATTGCAGGAATCGCGTGATGTGGCAGGCACTTGTGATTCCTGGCGCCCTTCTCACGCTGCGGCGGGTCACTGCCCATGATCCGGCGCGTTCGTCACCCTCTCCACCTCGCAGTCGCACCGTCCGCCGTCGCCACTTGTGCACTTCCCGAGGCAACACACCGACGCATTCCCGAGCTTAAGCTCTCCGGACGGCGTGAGGCCCGCGCGCGACGCAGTGCGAGATGGACAAGGAGTTTGCGTGCGGCGCGTGGAAAGAAGTAAATATGTATTTTCTATCGCTCTGCACATGCAAGGAGATTTTCAATGTAAATTTAGTTCTCTTCCAACGATGGTAAAAAGTCTCTTTTGATATATATATATATATATATATAAAAAAAAACTTATACTACAAAGGGTGGACTTTGATGGATTTTTTTTTCGTAAAACTCACTTTAGAGTATCTTATAATCAGTATTAGAGTATACTCCAAAGGATAAAAAGGTAAAGTAGTATCATTTAAACGGTATACTAGAGATGGAATTACGTACTCTCCGGAGTATAGAACCATATATATATTGCGCTATTCTACAGCTGCATGTAGAATAGCATATTCTGCGCGCCAGCCAGGTTTGCTGCATCGATCGAGCCCGCGTGACTATCTAGTTGACAAGTGTGTTTGTATATGAATAAGTAATAAATGCTACTTAGTAACAAATTTTTCTAGCTGGTAACAAATTTTACTATCCTTATATATAGATTTTACTATCGATCTATATATATTTTGCTATCATACAGTAGTAAATCGATGTTCATTTTAGCAATAAAATTTGATTCATGCAACGTTTATTAGCGAAACTTATATCATGTTGTTCCTCTCATCATCAGTAATCTACTGGTAAAATTTGTTCATGAATCAGAGTATCGAATAAAAAGTTATAACTAAAATAAAGAAAGAACAGACTTGTATACAAACTAAACAATGAAGTAACTAGTCAAGCGTTTACTGGCTGAAACAATACGCGCATATGTAAGTTTGCATATGATTCTGTTATTACTTTATTTTAGCCATAACTTTTTATTTGTAGCTCCAATTAACGAACGGTTTTCACTAGTAATTTACTGACGACAAAAGGATCATAATGATATAAGTCTCGCTAATAAACACTGCACGAATGAGTTTTTATTACCAATTTACCGAATGTACTGTAAGATTTTACTATTGCGTGGCAGTAAAATCTATATATACCAATAATAAAATCTATAAGTCTCACTAATAAACATAATTTTTCTAGCTAGTAACAAATTTTACTATCCTTATATATAGATTTTACTATCGATATATATGTGTTTTACTATCATACAGTAGTAAATCAATGTTCATTTTAGCAGTAAAATTTGATTCATGCAATGTTTATTACCAAAACTTATATCATGTTGTTCCTCTCGTCATCAGTAATCTACTGGTTAAATTTGTTTGTGAATCGGAGCATCGAATAAAAAGTTATAACTAAAATAAAAAAAGAACAAACTTGTATACAAACTAGAAAATGAAATAACTAGTAAGCAGTAAGGGTGACCGAAACAACTAGTACGCGTATGTGTTAGTTTGTATATGATTCTGTTATTACTTTATTTTAGTCATAACTTTTTATTCGTAGCTTCAATTAACGAACGGTTTTCACCAGTAGTTTATTGACGACAAGAGGATCATAATGATATAAGTCTCACTAATAAACACTGCACGAATGAGTTTTTACTATCAATTTACCGAATGTACCATAAGATTTTACTACCGCGTGGCAGTAAAATCTATCTATACATGCAGTAAAACGTCGGTCAATATGTAGTAATTTCTGTTACAACATATGAAAATCACATGTACAAGTTTTAAAAAATGCTCAAAAAATTAACATAAGTAGGGGAGGGTGGATTCTACTTCCCTGTAAAATTTCAAGACCAAAATCATTCTCATTTGAAAGATATGGCTAAATAAATCAAAACAAGATTCATGTACAAAACTATAGGAACATTTTTTCTAGTTACTCTAGCTATGTATGTGGAATGGTTTACTATCGATCTGAGTTCACACTCAATGTCTGGTCATGAAACATTTACATACTACGTCGCTTTAATTAATGTGCTGCTTTAATTACATCGTTACGTGGTGCTTACGGCCAGCGCGTAGAATAACTAGTTCTACGCGCTGGCGCAGAATAGCGCCACCGTGTGTGTGTATATATATATATATCACTTTCGGTATACTCCAATAATAATTCTAATATAATCCAATGCGGCATAGTTGAAAAAATTTCATCAGAGCATTTTATTTTTTTTTGCTACGTACCCTTTTCCATATGTACACCGAATATATAAACAAATTATGCTATAAATGGTGGACTTCAATGAAATTTTTCATTGAACTCACTTTGGAGTATCTTATAATCAGTATTAGTGTATACTCAAAAGGATAAAGAGGTATAACAACATCATTTAAACGGTATACTAGAGGTGGGAGTACGTACACCCAGGAGTATGGAATCATTTTCCTATCTATCTATATATATATATATATATAACTTTGAGAGCAGTACTTCTATGCTCTCTCAAAAACTGAATTGTACAAATCCTGAAGCAGCAGTTAGTAAATCAGGCTCTTATTGTGCTTTAAAATTCAAAATTCGTGGAATTCACTTAATTTTTATTACATGCTAATGTTATCAAAACCTGCTTGCCATTTTCACCCAAGTTGGCTGGTGTCACTGTTTAACCAAATTACAGAATATATTCGCATACAAAAATAATATTACAGAAAGAACAAGTACATAACCTGAACAGTGAAGATACAAAGTATCGGAATTGAAACTTGTTGCGTGAATCTTGACCTTGAAGAATTGTTGAAGCAGCGGTTTTCTAAAAAAGGAAGTAATTCCGAGATAATGGTACTGTGGATGCTGGTTGACATGTCAAAACCTCTCCATCAGCAGAAACTGTGTAGGTTTCAGGGTCGACTTCTATTTTTGGAAGTACATCATTGAGTTTCATGTCCAACTTTGTCAAACCACGAACACCACTAACAGCTTCCACCTTCTTTGCTAGTTTGTAATCCATTGCAATGCCAGCTTCTTTAGCAGCCTGTCATCATGAGAAATTGAGCACCAGTCATTGTCACTTGTGAAGAGCCGATAGATCAAAATATTAGGCATCCTTGTTTCTTTTTCCTTGCCATCTTTTATATATAACATGTTCCCTGTAGCCATGTTTATTTTTACTGACTCGTTAGCAAAACATTTCCTACTATAGGTCCATACCAATTAACAGTAACCCCAGCATACTGAATCTTGATGACCAGTAAGGGTGCTATCTGAACCTTTAGCTATTTCAACCAAGTGCTCTAGACCGTTCCAAACTGCAGACACAAAACCTCCCACCGTCAACATATTGGTGGAACAATGTGGATCTCTTTATATCCAGTAGTTGTACACTTGTTTAGGTCATAAGAAAGCGCCACCCTAGAATGAGTGCAATCAAACTATATTTGTTTTGACCAAAAATATTGCTATAAATATCTACACTAAACATATAAAAAATGGTATGGGTAAACTTGTTATCAAAAATACTTTCTTTATAGTATTATACTATTGTAAGTTTTTCGAACATATAATGATAAAATTTAATGGTCAAAGTTGTATCTTGTTGACTTTGAAGAGTAAAAATGTCACTTTTTCTTGATTGAAGGCGGTATCCAACATTAGTATTCATCCAAAATGCACTATAACATGTAAATTTGACCTAACCTTGCTCACAAATGCAATCGAGTTGGAACTACCAGCCTTTCCAAATGCAGCAAACATAGGTCGCATCATAACCTGCATGCAGAGACAAATGAATGCATCTTTCTGCACTATAAGGTATTCACCTATAAGGAACTTGTGTAGGAACTTGGGCAAAAGCGGTAAAATGTGTGAGAATTATCTGTTCGTTTTGGTTTCTCCATATACACCTATAGTTTAAAATTTTGTAGTTTACCACCTATACTGTCATAATTTTGCAAACCAAATTCAACTTACCCTTGACATTCAGTGTGATGGTGAGGTAGCACATTTCCAAAAGTACAAATACCAAATAGATTATTTTTGAAGTATGGGCAGCAATTTACAAAATCTAAAAGTACAGGTAGGTCCTGTGAAATTTACACAGGGAAAAAAAGAATGGGCAAATAAAAGCAAGGCAAGTGTATCATGACAAATTTGAATTACAAAACTAATTACGGGTGGGTAACTCAAATAAAAGACATGGAAAAAAGAAGAGCATGTTTTTATTTTCTATTGAGACTCGGTGGATGCTCAAAATGGAAACATTATGACGGTAGTAGAATAACTCTTTTCTATTGAAAGGATCTCAGAGAAAGAAGTCCATACAGGTTCAGGTGTTGGGATGCTAGCATTCGGATCACCCATGTTAGCCCATGCAATGGCACCACCCTTTATAACCATTTCTGGTTTTGCACCAAAGAAAGAAGGTTTCCAAATAACAAGGTCAGCTAATTTTCCCACCTGTCAAAAAATATGCAGGGAGATATATATTAAGAATGGAAAAATATGAGCAACATAAGGATCAGTTAGCCCTTGAACTGACATACTCACAGGAAATGCTTAGCCAGAATGATACGTATGGAAGGGATATTAATTACTAAAAGCATTTCTATTTAATTGCAGAAACGGTTCCACCTAAACAGATTCATAACTATTCCAAAAACTAGCAATTTATTGCCTTGGCCTGATGTGGAACATCTTTTCAGGAGCTACAGTGACACGCACATGTAGCTGGAAAAAGGATATGGTAAAACTACAAGGAAACAGATCCAGCAGTCATTTTTTTCTACATTGCGCGCTATCAGGTATATTAAAGAAATAAGAGCAATAACACTTAGTTATCATCAACTTATTAAGTGTATTAAAGAAAGCAATTTCATCCCTCGCAAAAAAAAAACGCAGTGCATGGTAAAACAAGCTAAAATTGTCTAACTTCTGTTCTCTAGTGAATAGGGAGCAAACACATAGAAGAGATACTGTCAGTGGTCAAGAGACACATACCTCAACAGAACCAATAAACTCTGAAAAACCATTTACTATAGCAGGATTTATGGTGTATTTTGCTATGTATCTTCTTATCCGGAAGTTGTCATTGCCCTTGGCAGCATTAGATTCATCAGATCCAAATAACCTTCCTCTCTGGACTTTCATCTTATTTGCGGTTTGCCATGTCCGAATAATCACCTGAAAGCAAATGTTTCAACAAATGCATTAAACTAGAATAGATATAGGTAAACAAGGTTACTGGGAGATTTTCTCCTGTGCTTGGGAGTCTTGATAGCTGTTCATTATATATAATCCAGTGATCCACGATTAAAGGTATCAATGGAAAGGTAATTAAGTTGTGGGCCAGGTATTAACTTAAAAAATTGGTGGAAGGGTAGCTAGGTAATTTTGTTAGCTTATAAAATTAGATGGAGAATCGTTTGAAATCCAAATGCTTAACCTTCCTCCTATGAGTCCGAACATGTGCCATGCCTGTTCGTGGCGGCGGCAGCAAAGAACATGGGTGGTTTTTTATGGCTTTGGGGCCGGCAGTGCTGGCCATGTTCGTGTGTGGCGGCATCGTTGAATAATGGTGACTAATGATGTCACTTTTGCCTAGCAAGTTACATGATTAGATCTTGCTGACAACGTAACTGCATATAAAACTCAGTAACTGAACATGAATTACAAGATTTTTCGTCACCTTGTTAACTTCTGCATACTATTTGTGCGCAACTCAGTATTAAACTAAGTAATTGAACAAGTACATAATTTTCCATTGTCTACGGATGAATGCGGTGGTATCTGAAAATTGAACAGGGAAGACTCGACGGATCTCCGCTCTGCAGGGGAGAAGACAGAGGATGGAAAGGGGAGAAGTCTGGACATATTTATAGTTTTCTTATTCCAAAGTTGTCCCTTTGTAAATCAACTGTTGATATTTTTAAAGAGGAGGTACCTCAAGTACCTTGCAAGCACCATAGAAAGTCTCGGTCACTGGTCAGTGAAGCTTACTCCTAAATCTAGAGGCATAAGTCCAAGCCTCTCCAAACAACTATTTTTTCATCCTTCTCCGAGAAAGTTGAATGCTAATTTTTATTTTTATTTAAAAAAAAATGGATCACATCAATTTTATGAGACTTTTAAGCTTATAGATATTCGTGTTGGTGTTCAAGCTCCATGGATTTCTCACATCCTATTTGCAGATGACTGCCTTGTCATTTCTCAAGCTTCGCAGAGGGGGGCAACCAGATTGGCGGATATTCTTGACAAATACCAACGTGGTTCTGGTTAGATGGTTAATAAATCCAAGTTGGCTGCTTTTTTTCAGTCCAAACTGCGGTGATGTTATAAAAGCTTAAGTCTGCCAAGTGTTCTCAAATCACAGTTGAAGTTCTGGGTGAGAAATATGTAGGTTTACACAGCGTTGGGACGCAGCAATAAAGAATTTTTTGAGCATATTCCAAACAAGGTTTGTAATCTGATGAGGGGCTGGAGTGAGCAGAAGCTCAGTTGTGCTGGTCAGGAGATTTTTATAAAGTCGGTTGCACAGCCAATTCCGACTAATGTCAATAAAGTCTTGAGGACGAAGTGGTGGAAGCTCAAAGGGGATGCCTCACGGGCGTTTAAAGAGGGATGATTGCGGAAGGGATATGGAATGTGGGAGAGGACGTGAATAGCACGTGGACAGAGATGGTAACTCGCATTAGGAAGGTGGCTGTGGAGGTGTGTGGAGTGACCCGAGGGACTAAATGCGAATCTAAAGATACTTGGTAGTGGAATGAGGAAGTGCAAAAGGCTATCGAGGAAAACAAGGCATGCTACAAGCACATGCAATATGATAGAAGTGAAGACATCATACAGAAGAACAAAGTAGAGAGTGCAAAGAAAGAGGTGAGTGAGGCATGGGGCAAGGCTTATGAGGATCTTTATCAAAAGTTGAATATAAAGGAGGGCGAGAAGGACATCTACAAGATAAGCTAAACTTCGAGAAAGAAAGACGAGGGATTTCAACCAAGACTTCTGGTGAAAGACGACAAGATCAAGAATAGATGGATAGACTACCTCGACATGTTGTACAAGAGAGATAGTATGATTGGACTGGATGATTCTTTTGATGACACCAATAGGCGGTTTGTTCGAAAAATTCAAGAGTCTAAAGTAAGAGAGGCCTTAAAAGGATGAAAGTAGGTCAGGCGTTGGGGCCTGATAACATTCACATTGAGGTATGGAGATGCCTTAAAGACATGGCGATCGTTTGGCTAACTAAATAGTTTAATAGGATTTTTAGGTCGAACAAGATGCTTAACGAATGGTGGAGAAGCACATTAGTGCCAATTTTTTAAGAATAAGGGAGACATTCAAAGTTGTACTAATTATAAAGGAATTAAGCTCATGAACCACACGATGAAGCTTTGGGAGCAAGTGATTGAGCATCATTTAAGAAAAGTGACTAGCGTGACAGAAAACCAATTTGGTTTTATGCCTGGGAGGTCGACCCTAGAGGCAATCTTCTTGACACGACATTTAATGGAGAGGTATAGGGGGAAAAGGAAGGATTTATACATGGTGTTTATCGACTTGGAGAAGGCTTATGACAAAGTGCCAAGAAATGTAATGTGGTGGGACGTTTGAAAAGAAAAAAAGTCCCAACAAAGTACGTTACCTTAATCAAGGATATATACGACGATGTTGTGACTAATGTCAGAGCATGTGATAGCTATACCGGTGACTTTTCTATTAAGATAAGACTACACCAAGGGTCAGCATTGAGCCCTCATATTTTTGCCATAGTGATGGATGAAGTCACGCAGGACATACAAGGGGAGATTCCTTGGTATATGTTTTTTTGCTGATGATGTGGTACTAATTGATGAGAGTATGTTAGACTTAGTAGGACTACTGAGTATATGAGGTGTGTTCAGTGGTGCTATGTCAAGTGATGGAGATGTTAGTCTGGAGGAAAAGTAGTACCCAGAAAGAAAACTTTTTGATATTTGGGATCGATGCTACAGAGTGACGGCGAGATTGATGAAGATGTGAGCCACAGGATACGAGCGAAGTAGTTGAAATGGCGCCAAACATTGGGTGTCCTATGTGATAGAAAAGTTCCACAAAAGTTAAAGGGTGAGTTCTATAAGACGGCGATCAAACCTGCGATGTTGTATGGAGCGGAATGTTGGGCGACAAAAAGACATGCACAGAAGATGAGCGTAGCAGAGATGCGGATTATGCGGTGGATCTATGGTCATACAAGGCGAGATCGAACCCACAATGATGATATATGTGACATGGTTGGGGGTAACATCAATTGAAGAAAAGATTGTCCAAAATCATATGAGATGGTTTAGATATCTCCAACGGAGGCCTCCTAAGGCACCGATGCGTAGTGGAATTTTAAGTCGTCTAGAAAACACGAGGAAGAGGTCAACCAAGACTTATGTGGGAAGAAACAGTTAACAGAGTCTTGAGGGATTGAAACGTTTCCAAAGATTTCGTGTTGGATCGGAGTGCATGGAAGTTAGCGATGCATGTACCGGAGCCATGACCTAAAATCAAAAGTTTAGGGGTTTTATTGACTTTGATTTGGTTTCTTTCCTAGCCTAACCCAACTTGTTTGGGACAAAAGGCATGGTTGTTGTTGTATAGTTGTAGTTTGGACAAGAAAGTAGTGCATAGAAAGGAAACTTTTCGATATTTGGGATTGATGCTACAGAGTAACAACTATTATGAATAGCACTTGTTATATTCAATATGAGGCGAATGGCCAGAATATATAGAGTACACGAGTATACAAAAGGAAAGTCTATATAAGGCAATTATGTATATGGAAATCCTATATAAGTTAATCATCTATATAAGGCAATATATCCTTAACAACCCCACAAATGCAAGGAATATGCAATAGCATTGCATTTGAAAGGGTTGACACTAAAATAGGAAAAATCCAAAGTCTTGGTCCTGAAATAGTCATCGTAGCATCCAACTTTTGAAAAACCGAGCCGACGAAGGAGTTGTCAATGAAGCCGACAAAACGAGCCGAGGTAATGAGTCGAAAATCGAAGTTAACGGAATGAGCTGAGCCAATAAAAGAGCTGAGCCGACAAAAGAACCAAGATGTTAAGGACTTGGATGAACGCAACTGAAGCAATGACACTGAGAATAAAAGATTCAAAGGAGAGCCAAGCCGACAATAGAGGCGACCGATGAAGGAGCCAACCAAGAGCCAAGCTGAGCCTATGAAAGAGCCAAGCCGACCGAGAGCCAATGAAGAAGCCAAGTCGACGAAGAGCCCATCCAAGCTGACAAAATGAGCCAAAAATCGGAGTAGACAAAAGCCGAGACAAGAAGCCGAAGCCAAAAAAAAAAGAAGCCGAAGCCGGGATCCAAAAGTTTCGAAGTTAAATCTGGCTTTGAGATTGGTTTGGAGTCCGGCTTGGATTAATTGGTCTTGGGTGGAATGGGCAGAGAAGGCTTGGGTCTCACAGGCGATGGCAGCCAACTGGGCTAGCCTGCGGGTCGGCTAGAGCGAGGTGGTGGGCCGGCAGGCTGGCACCGGAGGCGTAGAAGAGCAGCCGGGCAGGGCGGAGCAGGCGGTCGATGGTTGGAAATGAGCGACTGGTGCGTCCCGGGCGGATGTGGCCGGTCGACAAGTGGGTCAACCTGGAGGAGCTATCGCGACCGGACAAATGGGCAGCTGGACAGACGTCATCGAGCACGGAGCAGAGGAGAAGCACCGGTCTTGGAAGGAGCGAAGCTGGCAGAGAAGACCGTCGGCTCTGCGCTCGCTCACCGCGTCGACGCCCGTGTCGGTCCTCTGCTTCCGCACCACACCGTCCGTCGATCTCTTCCGCAGTAGAGGAGGCGCGAGGTCTCCCCTGGAGAAGATGGCATAGGCAGCTGGCCGGAGGCGAAGAAAAGCAGAGGCCGGCGTGGATGCGCTGATGCACGTTGAAGGCCGGTGTGGGAGAGCAGGCAGGCTCGAAGGAGGTCGACGACGACAGAGGCCGAGGCGCGTGTGGAAGACGAGGTGATCGTCGAGGCCCGGGAGTGGAGATAGCTCCTCCTGGGGGCAGCGGCAGCGGAAGAACGGGGTTGCGGCTAGGGATGGCACAAGTGCGATGTCGGTAAAACCCTAACCCTAACCTTGCGGTTCTGATACCAAGTTATGAATAGCACTTGTTATAGTCAATATGAGGCCAATGGCCAAAATATATAGAGTACACGAGGGTACAAAAGGAAAGTCTATATAAGGCAATTATGTATATATAAAGCCTATATAAGGTAATCATCTATATAAGTAGGGGTGAAAACGGAAACGGAATTTCCGACCGTTCCGGAGAAAAACAGAAACGGAAGTCTTTTTTCGGAGACGGAAAATATCGGTACGAAAACGGAAATTTTTTGTCGAAAACGGAAACGGAAACGGGAGAGCCATTTCCGTCGAAAACGGAAACGGAATCGGAAATTCCGTATAAGTGAAAACGAAAATTCCGTCGGAAAGTTGGCCCACTTGGCCCAAAAAGGAGAATGAAGAATTTACATTTATTTTCTAATTAAAATAATTTCAGAAATACAAATGGCTTTATAGAAAATATCAAATAGAGTTCAAAAATTCCAAAAAAATCTCAAAAATACTTTGGAACATTTTGAACCTAGAAAAATCATTTCTAGCATAATTTTCCTTCATTTTTCATGAATAAATTAATTATATAAATATGAAAAATAGCAAAATGGCATTTATAAACTCCAAAAAATCCAGGATAAATCTCAGAAAATTATAAATGAACATTGAGCAATAATATGCAAATTTTAGGGCATTACATCTTTATAGTTGGAGGAGCAAGAGGATGTCAATGATAATGATATGTAAGAGGATATTATGGTCTGATCTGGGGGATAAATAGCGAGCCTTCAACTGAAAAACTTGAGAAAAAACTTTCTAGTGATACCGGTGAACATAATATTATTCTTATATCCGCCTTTGAGGTGGAATGAGTTACATTGTTTTTGTGGTCATGTATATTGTGATCATGTACTACGTTCTTGTGGAATTTTCCACTTTCGTTTTCGTATCCGCTCCGTTCCGTCCCGTATCCGTTTCCGTCATTATTCGTTTTCGTATCCGTTTCAGGAGTTTCCGATTTCGTTTTCGTTCGATAAAGATGTGGAAACGGAAGCGAACGACTATTCTATTTACCGTTTAGTTCGTTTTCATCCCTATATATAAGGCAATATATCCTTAACAACAAGATTGATGAAGATGTGAGCCACAGGATGTGAGCGGGGTGGGTGAAATGCCGCCAAACATCTGGTGTCCTATGTGATAAAAAAATCTCTCAAAAGTTAAAAGGTAAGTTCTATAGGACGGCGATTAGACCTACGATGTTATATGGAGCAAAATGTTGGGTGACAAAAAGACAACATGTTCAGAAAATGAGCGTAGCAGAGATGCGGATGCTGCGGTGGATCTGTGGTCATACAAGGCAGGATCGAATCTTCAATTAATGATGATATATGTGATAGTGTTGGGGTAGCACCAATTGAAGAAAAGCTTGTCCCAATGGAGGTCTCCTGAGGCACCGGTGTATAGTGGAATTTTAAGTTATCTTGAAAACATAAGAGGAAGAGATTGACCGAGACTAACATGGGAAGAAACAGTTAAAAGAGACTTGAAGGATTGGAATGTATCTAAAGAATTGGCGTTAGATAGGAGTGAATGGAGGTTAGTGATCCATGACTTATGATTGAAGGTTTAGGGGCTTTATCGACTTTGATTGGCAGTTAGATAGGAGTGAAAGGAAATTAGTGATCCATGTACTAGAGCCATAACTTATGATCGAAAGTTTAAAGGTTTTATCGACTTTGATTGGGTTTCATTCTTAGCCTACCCTAACTTGTTTGGGACAAAAGGCTTGGTTGTTATTGTTATTGTTTGTTGCACAGGCAATTCTGACATATTCAATGAGTAGTTTTAAATTATCCAATGCAATTTGTAAGAAGATCACGAGCTATTTATCCAATTTTTGGTGGGGAAGTGCTGCGGATAGCAGGAAGATCCATCGGAAGAAATGGTCTGATTTAACTCGACATTCACAAAAGTTTAACTTGGCATTGCTAGGAAAGCAGGGTTGGAGACTTCTTACCAATCCTAACTCTCTGTCTGCTAGAGTTCTTAAAGGCAAGTACTATCCTAGAGGAGATTTTCTCTCTGTGAAGAAGAAGCACTGCTCTCATACTTGGTGAGCTATTCTTGAGGGAAGAAAAGCACTGGATATGGGTTTGATCGGTTGCATTGGAGATGGTTCAACGACTGATATTTGGGAAGATAAATGAATTCCCGATGCAGTTAACCATAGATCTTTATGCAAGAAACCAACTGCAGTTGCCTCAAAGGTTAGTGAATTGATTTCTGAAGATGGTTTGTCGTGGGAATTAGATACACTACATGAAAACTTGCTGTTACCGGATGTTCAGGCGGTCAGTCATATTCTGTTGGGAAGAATGGATGATGATTTCTGGGCATGGGCCTATGAGAAGAATGGTTTATACTCCGTCAGATCGGCGTATCATTTGTTGATGCACAGATAATTTCAGGAGGAAAGGGCGAAGCTTGGAGGTGCTTCTACATTGAACTCTGAAGAGAATCCAACTTGGAAAGCTGTTTGGAAGATGTCAATCCCTCCAAAGGTGCGTGTTTTTTTGGTGGAGGGTCATTAACAACCTCATGCTGGCTTGGGCAAATTTACAGAGGTGACATTTAGAAAGATTAACCTTCTGTACAACGTGTGGTGCGTGGGAAGAAACCTACCATGCTCTTGTGCTGTACATATGCACGGGCCTTGTGGACAACTATGAATGAACTGGTGAAAGTCAGACTCCTAATGCTACATCCAAATACATGAGCTATGGACTTAGCGGATAGTCATTTCTGCAAGCCAGAAGAGGCCAATATCATCTTGTGCGGTATGTGGTCACTGTGGACTGCACAGAATGGTAGGAGGCATGGGGAGACACTGCTTCCATTGCCACAGGCAGTTGCTTGGACCAGGGATACTGCTACTGATCTTATGACGCCAAGAACAAAGAAGCACTCCTCTCCTCAGCTCACAGCATGGTCAAAGTGAATGCTGATGGTTATTTCTGTTAAGGATATATTGCATAGATGATTGCCTTATATAAGCTTTCCATATCCAGTATTGCCTTATATAGGCTTTCCTTTTGTACCCTCGTATACTCTATATGTTCTAGTCATTGGCCTTATATTGAATACAACAAGTGCTATTCATAACATGATATCAGAGCTTAGTTTTTAGGGTTAGAGTTTTACGGGCGCTGCACTTGCGTCAACCTAGCCACCACCTGCCTACTTCATTGTTGTCGCTTCGGGAAGCGATCTCCACTCCGAGGCGGCCACCTCTGAGAGCCCTACGACGGCGGCTCCTTCTACACGCCGCCTCCGCCATCGTGGTCGTCGTGCCAATCGTGGTCGCCATCGTCATTGCCGTCCTCGACGTTCACGTGCATCGACTGCTTCCGGCGCCGCCTCGTCTTTCGGCTGGATCTTCGGATGCTCGCGCCGCTTCGTCTTCCGACTGGCCCGACGCGCTCCGGCCAGCCTCTAACAACGCCGCCGCAAGCACCTTGCGACCGCCTCGCCCGACCGAGTCCCCACCGGCCTTCATCACGTGATAAGACTTTTCCGCGCGGCCACCATCCGGCCGGTCCTCCTCCGGCACCTTCGACCAACCGGCTCGCTCACGCTGGTCGTCTCCTGTCTCGCCGACCGATCCTCGCCAGCATCGCCCAACCGCCGGTAACCCGTGAAGTCTCCACCGAGAGAAGCGCGCTCGTGACTCTCTTTTGCACCGAGCTCGTGAGAGTCAGAAACTAATCGGTTTTTGAAGCAATTGATCCGGACTCCAATCGGATCTGGAAACCGGATTTGATTCCGTTTTTTAAAATTTTTGAGTCACGCAGCTTCGCATCCAGAGCAGAGTACTCTGGCTTCCAGCTTCTTTGGTTC
The DNA here is from genome assembly GCA_036346275.1 of Otatea glauca. Lineage (NCBI taxonomy): Eukaryota > Viridiplantae > Streptophyta > Magnoliopsida > Poales > Poaceae > Otatea > Otatea glauca. The sequence continues at coordinate 6,199,039 of CM070732.1, forward strand.
TATCGGCTCCAGCTTTTAGCTCTCAGCTCAGGCTTTTGTCACGGCTTTTGCTTCAGTTCTCAGCTCCAGCATGATTTTTGGCGGCTCATTTTCGGCGGCTCCGCTCACTCCAGCGGCTCGTCTCTTTTTGTCGATCTAGCTCCTTTGACAGCTATCGGTCTGCTTGCCTCTTTTGTCGGAGCGATTCGGCTCTTTCGTCGACTCGGCTCGCGTGTCCGCCGCCTTGGCTCCCGTGGCCACCCGTCGTTTCGTCGCTGCCCCCGGTAGTCACCTGCGCCTTTTTTGAGCCTTTCGCGTTGGCCTCCCGCGGCTGCAGTTTTTGGCTTTAGCTTTTCAAGCTTTCAGAGGTCTCGGCTTCTCTAAATCGGCTCTGGTTTCTCAATCAGCTTCCTGCTTTTGGCTCCACCATCGGCTCGGCTCTTTGGCTTCGGCTCTCGGCTCGACTCCTACTCTTTGGCTCTTCGGCTCGGCTCCGGCTCTTCGGCTCTCCTTTGAGTCTTTTATTTCTAGCTTCTGTTGCGTCCATCCAAGTCCTTAACATCTTGGCTTTTTCGTTAGCTCAGCTCTTTTTATCGGCTCGACTCTTTTCATCGACTTGGCTCGTTCTGTCGACTTTGTTGACTCGGCTCCTTCGTTGATTTGGCTTCTTCGTCGATTCGGCTCCTTCGTCGGCTTTCCATCGTCGACACGGCTCCACCATCGGCTCTTCTTCGTCAACTCGGGCTTTTCTTCGTCGACTCAGCTCTTCGTCGGCTCGATTTATAAAAAATTGGATGCTACAACGACTACTTCAAGATTAGGACTTTTGGTTTTTGTTTTCCTATTTTAATGTCAACCCTTCCAAATGCAATGCTATTGCATACGCCTTGCATTTGTGGGGGGGGGGGAGTGTTAAGGATATATTGCCTTATATAAGCTTTCTATATACAGTATTGCCTTATATAGGCTTTCCTTTTGTACCCTCGTGTACTCTATATATTTTTGCCATTGGCCTCATATTGAATACAACAAGTGCTATTCATAACAATTTCCACATGAATGATTTTTGTGGTGTGGCCAAGTGCTATTCATAACAATTTCCACATGAATGATTTTTGTGGTGCGACCAGGATGGTCATCAGGGATAGCACAGGTATGCTTCTAGGAGCTGCATCCTGTTGGTATCCTGCGTTGTCCAATGCACTGCATTCCAAGGCTTGTGCTTGCCTGAACGGAGTTAAGATGATAGCTGGATGGAGCTGTGATAAGGTACTGGTAGAGACAGATTCCCTGAACCTTGTTAACTTGTGATCTCGCAGGACTCACAGGTCCAAAATGATCCCAATTTTATCTGAAATCCAAGAGCTTTGTTTATCTTTCTCTTCTTTTGAATGAGTCTATGTAAGGCGGATTTCTAATTTAGCTGCCCATCTATTTGCTAAAGTAGCTTCCCTATCTAGGTACTCTTTCTGGTTGACTCAGTGTCCAGAGTTCTTGCTGCAGGTTGTACAGCAAGATTGTAATGCTGATGATTAATGAAGAGTATGTCTCTTGGTCTAAAAAAAACTATGTTTGGTGGCAAGATACATAAAAGTAGTAGCTCTGGAATGACTTGTTAAGATCTGTTGGGTTGGGTTTGACTTGACAAAGGATCTGAAAAAAGCCAACATGTTCACCCTTTAAACTTATGATAATACAGAAATTAACATATTTTCTAGTTACTGCACATCTGGTTTACAATATAAATTAGTAACCAATATGGTACGCTCTTTTAAAATTGACATGTGAAGTAAAAAAAATAGCAATCATGTGTAAAGAATAAGATGGACTGACGTTAACTATTTTACTCAAACTCAAAACAGAAAGATATACTGACTTGTAACCTGCAAGTTGTGTTTGGATCAGCAGTAAGTAGCTATTTAGTAGGTTCTAAAAGGAGTGGATATTTAGTAGTAAATGTTTGACAACTAGTAACAACCCTAACCATTCATGATGAAGAATCATGGCACAGCCCAACCATTCCGATGGCCAATGTAAATAGTTTGCACTTTCCAAAATTCGGCAAGTACAATGACTCCTTCAAACCTTTTTCTTCCCCTTAAGTTGACACAGGCAGAACCTTGAGCTAGTCCCCAAGTCAATTGGAAAGAAGGGTTTGCTTAAACATTTTTTGCTTCCTGCACATCCTCAGGATTGACCTTTCTGCTTTTAGTAAACTTAAGTTGCTGACTGTTGAAGTACGAGTGCATCGCCCACCTTTCCTTGACAGCTTAATATTTTGAACCTATTGATGTATGAGACCTGAGTTCAAGACTTGGCTAGCACAATTTAAAAAAAAAGAAAAAATGCATCCCACTTTGAGTCCATATCCTAGGCATGAGGAAGCCTAGATGTGGGTGGGGGGGGGGGGGTGATGAAGTGAGTATATTATTACCCACCTTTCCTCAACAGTTTAAGTTTTTGGACGAATTGGTTGGTACATGAAACTCACTAAGTAGCTTCCCTGTTTGGTATTTTTCTCCCAATACATGATATCATTACGTGAACACCAGTTCACCAGCATTGCTGGTGTTCTACTGTGAAAGAGGAATGCAAGTTGATGTAGCAGCAATAGATTGATTGATCATAGAACTTTGAGGAGCCACTATATAGAAATATTGTGTTTAGCTAACGGCAAAAGAACAGCAGGTGAATTGAAAACTATGCTCTAATCATGCTATCCTTGCCTATTCACCACTCTAGTTGACGCAATCAGGATAAAAAGCTGTTTCCCAATAAATGCATGTCACCCACTGGATTGACTGAGTTAGTAAACCAACACAGCATTAATTTTTCATCGAAAAATAACAGCTTTGGAAAAATGGACCTAGTTAATTGGTCCCATGCTCGTTATGAGCTAGCCAGATACTATAGCTGCCAACTCTTGCACATTAACCTAGCTGATTATCGCCCACCCGACAGGTGGATGTTTAGCATATGTATAATTGTTGATTAATGGGGCTATTTATGTTGTAAAGATTATCAAATAAACAAAAATAGGTTAGGGGCTTGATTGAACAAAACCAAATAACAAAGGGTGTTCATTGACCAAAAATTAGCATGCCAAATACATGCTCTCTGAGGAGATGAATAGCTGACATAATGGTCCTTTGATAAAGCAAGTAGTTGGTTAAGTAATGTTTGTTCATTTGTTTCCATCCTCCATACAAATCAGTAGCTGGTACAAGTATCTGCCAATCACATACCAATGCAGCAGCAGTTTATACTTAACCAATTAACTAAATTATGGTTTTGATGGGCAAGATGCAAGTAACAGTTTTAACTACCTGTTATGATGACATTTTATCCATAGTTACCGGATTCGCTGTAAACCCCCGTGAATCGTGAATCGGATTCATCTAACCCGAACCAGTTTAGGGTACGGGGTCCGTGTTCGTAGTGGAAATTGGAAGAAAAAGTGGTGAACCGTGAACCCAAAATCTTGTACGCGACTCGGACGAACCGCGTTTCTGGTAACTATGATTTCATCAACACTGACTAAACAATTTTTCCACCACCCAATAACATAAGATATCAAATTTGTTCACCATGAAAAATGAAAAATTTAGAATAAGTATATGTAACAGACCTCTCCAATGCGCCCCATAGCCTGTGAATCAGATGATATGATGCTGATTGCTCCCATGTCATGCAAGATGTCCTCCGCAGCAATTGTTTCTGCTCGAATTCTAGACTCAGCAAATGCTACATCTTCCGGGATGTTTTTATCAAGGTGGTGACAAACCATCTGCAGTAGAACCACAGTTAATGACGACCAAATTCTTAAGCAATATCCATAGCATTGGCATGAGATGTCAGGGGATCAAGCAATATGTTTACCAGCATATCAAGGTGCTCATCTACAGTGTTCAAAGTAAACGGTCGGGTTGGATTTGTTGAAGAAGGCAATACATTTTTCACCCCACATACTTTAATGATGTCTGGAGCATGACCACCACCTGCACCTTCGCTGTTTATAAGACAATGAGAACACGATTAGAAAAATGCCAATATAATCTAGTCACAGGTTAACATGAAAATTACGAAATGGACAACCAAATTAACAGAGTAAAAATGTCCAGATGACATGATGAGAACAATGAAGGACCCATAGAATTATTGCAAGTGTGTTAGTTAGGAAAATGGAGCACATTTCATATAATTAAATCTATCATCCGAAAGATATCAATTGCTCCATTTTGAGACAGTAATTACTAGATCTGAATTTTCTTTCTGCAACCTACAGTTCATAGGTGAACCCTAAGTTGGTCCACACAGACTGCCCTCCTATCTCTGTTCTGTTAGTGATATGCCCTAGAGGCAATCATGGAGATGATTATATCGCTTCTATATTTATGAACTTTTGAATAATATGTTATTTTGTCCCTTGATGAACTATCATTATATTGATTAACAAGTATGTGATTTGTTTGTGAAACTCTTTAATCATGTTACGATGTTATTCTAAATATTCTTGATCTTATATCATTATGTGGGATACTTATGATTTATAGATCAGCACATGTATTCACTGATGGTCATGTTTCACGGATCATGGATATGATCTATCAAATTAATAATATGGACATATGTTAGATAACGTAATATTGGATTGACCAACCTTGAGACAAATTCCTAAGTGTTATCGGTTGGTCTCATATATAGTGTATGTAGAATCTTTAGACCTAAGATCGTTATTTCCTATATGTGTAATAGTTACTTAGGGGTTACCGAACACTACTCCGTAACTGAGTAGTCATAAAGGTAACTTTGATTTACTATGAAACATGTGGAGGAATGTGAGAGAAGGGATTTGCCCCTCTTCTTTGACGGGAGAGATATCTTTGGGACCCTCGATGTGGTTAGATCTAGGAAAATGAATGGCCATGCCAAATGTGGTTAAAGAGTCAACTACAACCGAGTAATCCACTACAAGATCAGGTAAAGGATCAAGCAATCAAAGGATGCACGCATCTCGCCTTGAGTTCGATATGGTATCATGAGGCAAAGGGGTCAGCACATGAGCACTATATAGGGCAAAAAATTTATTAGTAATTATTATTTCCAAAATTAAAAAAGTAGGAAAGATGGGCCACCAATCACAAAACTTAGAAGGATGCTACTATGAACAACGATTAGAGACGCGCGTGCTCGATAACCATGTCCGCGTGTCGATGTCGTTACAACGTCCAGAGATGCACGCGCTCTAACCACGTCCGCATGTCGACTTCGTTCGAAACAACGTCCATGTCCTGGCTTGCATCAGACTCCCATGTGGTTTTCCTCGACCGACTGAAACCTAAATCGGAAGCACTAATCAATCGCAGCTATGTGGCGTACCAATGCCCTAGCCAGATCCGCTTCCCTATGCTGCTCATTGCGCTGGCAGTGGTTGCCCTCCGTTTTTTCCGTAGAGGTGTTGTTGTGGCTGTTGCTACGCTAATTGAGGATGATCGGCGACATAAGTGAGGAACGCGAAGGGCTGCTAAAGGAGACAATTGGCAGCCAAGGACTTTGGATGATCGACTATTTTCACTACAACTCCGCGAGTCCGCGTGACATTAGACTAGGCTGCTCCAACTATTCTTTAGCTGAACTATGCGTTTAGTGGTAATGATCTATGATCTATTACTCGCACGGCTTCTTGGTTTACGCGGTAGAAATTTTTTGCTTTGCACTAGGGTGGCCTACCCGTATCCATTCACGTTCTATCTAGCAGCTCACTTGTTCCTTGCTCCAACAATAGATAGGGGAAACAAAAAACCTCCCAAGCCCTCAAATCTAGGCCTATTGGTCACAAATAAACCCAAAACCTCAATATCTTATAAAAATGCCAGGCTGCACTACTGGTGAAAAGTTCTCATAAAAAATTTTGTATTTTATGAAAAAAGAAGAAGAAGCTGAACTGCAAAAGTGGAGCTTAATATAATCTGAAACTTGTCAAAATTTCATGATCCAACTCAATTCAGACAAGCAAATTAGAGAAGATACATTTAGAAAGAATGGAGAAAATAAGGATATTGTTTTTCTTGGTTTATATTCTTTGTTTCACTTGATCTAGATTCGAAATGCAGTTAGATAATGTATTTTAGCTACACTGTAATCCACAATGAGTCACAATTCCAATGAAATTAGAAATTTAATAGAACATTTTAAGGGTATTTTCTACGAGACTACGACACCAGACAATTGAGCTTTTCGCTGCATATCAATCCATATATAATTTATAAAAACAGTAAACAAAATGCCGCACTTAAATACAGTATATTGCATACCTGTGATATGTATGTATGGTCCTATCTTTGAAAGCTGCAATTGTATGCTCCACGCAACCTGATTCATTTAAGGTATCTGTGTGGATATTGACCTGTCCAGATTAGATAAGCACATAACCATAAAGATCTGCAGGTATGCCAGGATTACAAGATGATAATATAAGACACATACCTGGATATCAAAAGCTTCTGCCACAGATAAACAGTTATTTATCGCAGCTGGGGTGCTTCCCCAATCCTCATGCAGCTTCAAACCCATTGCTCCTGCCTTAATGATCTCAGCCAATCCATCAGGTTTTGAAGTATTTCCCTGCACAGGTTCTCAAGAGGAATAAAAAATTCAGATTCTGAACAACGATACAGAACCACTTTCCGGTACTCACTTCCTGTTGTGGTCCAAGATCCAGTGTGAGGTACTGTAAGTATGGCAGCGGCAGCGACGCTTGATCTTGGCAGCCAAGAAAATCCCCTCATCTATCCCTTAAGTTTAGGAATTGCTATATTTAGTTATTTCCATATCTTGTTAGTTGCATATCCTATCATTGAGGATTGTTAGGATAATCTATTTCCTTAATCCAGAGATATGTTCCTTAGGGGTCAAGTCAAGCCATCTCATCGTATCCGTTATGATTAAGAAAGAAATAAAAGAAAGTCTCTAGTCTCCCTCTCTTCTTCAACCAAGCCTCAAGAGCCTTGGCGGCATGGCCGGCCGATCAAGGGCGAGTGCCCTACCCTTGATCCTACCCCTATGCAACTAAGGACCACAACACAAAATTAGGCGATCATTAGGCTAAATTCTAATAAATGGATTTGAGTTCCGACGGTATACAGGAATCAATTCATTTCACAACTAAAAAGCTTGGTATAAAAATAAAATCTGATTTCATAGATATAAAATATTGAACTTCAACATAATTGATGCTAATGACATATATGATATATACCTTTCCTGTGAATCCCATATTGATTGGCAGTTGATCAGTAGACTGCAACATTAGTTTCATTTGAGATGGTGCAGGGGTGCAAGTTGTGGCACAAGTTCCATGTGCTGGTCCTGTTCCACCTCCCACCAATGTTGTAATGCCTAAAATTAATGTAGAGAGATAATTTAAAGTTCTCGTGATTTATCATTGACTAATCCTGATCACATGGTACAAAAGACATCTCTTCAGAGTACAAAAAGAGACAAAGCTCAAATCTTAAACAGAACGCTGTTCTTCCAAACATCCATTTGAGCAATGAATCAGAAAATTTTTGTATGTTTTATTAATGCTTGTCAACCGTTAAGCATTTACAGATAATGCAAGCTGCTTGGAATATTTTATGTCAGTATCAGCACTCTTTATTCAGGAAATGCTTTGGAATTGTCAAGATATGAAGATAGTCAGTAACTAGTGTAAGGAACCTAACCGCTTGCAATTGCCTCTTCTGCCAACTGAGGGCATATGAAGTGAACATGGCAATCTATGCCACCAGCAGTTACAATCATGCCTTGAGAAGCAATTACTTCAGTATTAACCTGCAATTGATTTTTGGGCACAAATTTTTTTAATTGTACTCCTTTTCTTTAATAAATTAATAGCAAAAAATGCAGGAAATAAGTAGTTACCCCCACAATCATGTTGCTATGCACACCGTCCATGACATCAGGGTTTCCAGCCTTCCCAATAGCAATAATAAGTCCACCTTTTATACCAATATCAGCCTTGTATATTCCTGTATAGTCAATCACGACAGCATTTGTTATTACTGTATCCAAGCAGGCAGATTCTGCATACCCTGTGGATTGTCCCATTCCATCTCGTAGAACTTTTCCACCTCCAAATATGCACTCATCACCATAAACGGCAAAGTCCTTTTCAATCTCAGCAAAAAGATCAGTATCGCCAAGCCTGATCTTATCACCAGTTGTAGGTCCATACATGCTCGCATACTTCTCATGATCAACAGTGTAATCGAATGAACCATCACCAATAAGACCTTCGCTGCAAAGCGAACATCAAAGGTAAACATCTAGGCAAAAATAAATAGAGCAAAATAAATTTGTCTTCTGACATCCGTAAAACGAGAAGGAAACAACCATGCATCTGGATAATCTTCATGTCCAAAACCATTTGCTGCAACCTTTTCCATAACATTATTAAGCTGAGAACTGTCAACAGCACCATCAGCAATGCCATTTCCACCTCTGATTACTTTATGACCACCGATACTTACAAGATTAACCTTTTTTGCATCACCGGGCTGAAACAAATAATAAGGTATCAGATTCTGGAGGATTTTAGAAGTAGGATGCGCAAATTATTTGTTAAACTAAGTAGGAGCCCTAATACTTGAAATATACTGTTAGAGCATTTAAAGCAAAAAATAATTCTAAAAGGATGGGTCAACTAAAAATACCTCAAACCGAACAGCTGTTCCAGCAGGTATGTTCAGTCTCATGCCATAGGCTCTTTGTCTATCGAAAACCAGGTAAGGATTGGCCTCTATAAAGTGGTAATGGCTCCCAATCTGCAAAGTCAAAAACATATTTTGAATTTCTCTTATGAGTTCAAATAGCACCAGAATCTAAAAACCATAAAGGGAGTGCAGATTCCATCAAAAAGCATGTGATTGGCAAATGCCATGTAAATTGTACTTATTATATGCAACGTTGTGGGTACTATTAACAAACTATTTACAATGCATCCAAAAAGGCGATTGAATCATAACAACATTGAGATAATGAATGTAAAAGGCAACAAAAATGCAACTTTAACCTGCAAAAGGACCATACAATATTTACATGGACACAAGAATGTTGAGTATTGTATATAGTAGCCTAACCATTCTCTTCTCTCTCTTGGCCCTTGTGGCCCATATAGCCCATTAGGCCCAACTAATCATGTACATATACCCAACACAATAATGAATAAGCTGAATAGTTATCAATAGCCAAAACATCTCTCCTCTTATTTTAACATGGTACCTTCAAGGTCTTATTGCCGTGTAGGGTCGTCATCCCATTCTCCTGCCAGTTCTTCCTTCAGCATGTGGCATCACAAACAGTCATCTATGTGGATCTTGTCGAGTCCAGCTTGCAATGTACCGGTTGTAAGCTGGGGAAGCAGCTACAACTACCATATTCTAGTAGTACTTCTTGGTATTGTCATCCTTTTGATTTGGTCCAGTATGATGTATGGGACTTCTCCTTGTGCTTTCAAAGGTGGCTACAGTTTTTAATTTTGATGATCACTTTAGATATGAAAAGTCCATATAGACCCCCTGAATTTTGCTCGAAAGTCCATCCAGCACCCCTAACTTTAAGACCAGGTATCTAACACCCTGAACTTTGCTCGAAAGTCCACATAACCCACTGGCCCTGTTTTACACGGTGGTTTTGCCTGTGTGGCATCATGAGTGGGTGGTTTTGCCACGTATGATGACAAGCTAGATAAGTTAGGTGAACGACAGGTGTAGCCGACATGGGCTTCTTTCCCAAATCGAAACAGGTCAGAGCTAAAAGGGGCGGCGACCATGGGAGCGAGACTAGGAGCTTGGCATCAGCGAGAGGAGACGTCGACAGCCCCAAAAAATGGAAAGAAGCTACCACGACAACCACGAGGGTGGTTGACAGCATGGCTTGGGACGGTGCATGGCAGAGCGCAGCTTCACGCAACAGTGGCGGAGGCTCACTGCCACCACGAAATCGGTGCAGCAAGCTGCGCAACATGTTGGCCATCCCATCATCTACAATTCCCCCACACTCACTCCTCTTGCTCACTAGGCCGCTCAGAACATCCACACCATAGTCGTCTTCCTCAAGTTCGGTGGAGATGTGGCCAGCTCAATCACCCGCTTCGGTGGGCCAATCAAAATTTTGTCCGCGTCAAAGTGTGTTCCTCATCGTTTTCACTCTTTTCCCTCGCCCAATTTCATATATTCCGCAGCAAGTCAACCAAATCATCCTCATCTCGTCGTCGGGGTCGCCATGATAGACGCGTTCAATTTTTGGGGTCTCTAGTCACTGTCTCCATCTCTCACCGACACCGAGCGCGCTCCCATGGCCACCGCCTCCTCTAGCTCTCCCTCTAGGATGCCCAGATACGCCGATACCGATACAGATATGCAATATGCCGATACCGCAATACGCCATTTCCCAAAAAAACCGATACGGTGATACGAATCTATATATATAATAAAAATAAAAAGGAATAAGTCCATTTTACACCCCCGGACTATGAAAAAAGTCCAAATAACCCCCCAAACTATAAAATTGGTTAATTAACACCCTCATCTAATACCAGACTAAATCGCACCCTAGGGCGGTTTTCGTTGGCTATTTTGCATCTCCTATATATAATTAAGGCAAAAAGTGATTCATAATTTTTGAATTTTTTTTGTACGATCCTATGGCAACACTTATACTCCCACAAAAAATTCAGACCATGATCACACTTGTACAATTTTATAAAATTCTGACAAGGTCACTGTCTCAATTAAGGGTTTTCTGATTTTGATTTTTCTAAGATATCAAATTATATTCAATTCATTTAGGAATTTTTCTATGTGATCCTAGGGATTTAAAGAAGACACCATTAAATTTTCAGATGATGATCAAGCCTGTATATTTTTATAAAAATCTGACAGTGTTATTATTGTTTTTAAATTGCTGTTGTTTTTTATTTTCTAAATGTACTGAACGCTTTCAAATTTCCTTGATACTTTTTGGGAACATCATGGAGGTGATCCATGATGTTCAATTCATGTTGCATAGGTTTGATCATCATCTGAAAATTTTATGGTAACATATGTAAACCAATAGGATCACACAAAAAAATTCTCAAATGAATTGAACATAATTTGATATCTTAGAAAAATCAAAATCAGAAAACCCTTAATTGAGACAGTGACCTTGTCAGAATTTTATAAAATTGTACAAGTACGATCATGATCTGAAATTTTTATGGGAAATTTTTACGGGAGTATAAGTATTGTTTTAGGATCATACAAAAAAAGTTTCAAAAATTCTGAATCACTTTTTGCCTTAATTATATATAGGAGATGCAAAACAACCAAGGAAAACTGCCCTAGGTTGTGGTTTAGACTGGTATTAGAAGATGAGGATGTTAAATAGCCAGTTTTATAGTTTGGGGGTTACATGGACTTTTTTCATAGTTCAGGGGTGTAAAATTGACTTATTCCAAATAAAAATATAGATAACATACATGAGATATGGTATGTCAAAATGGAAGGCTTCTCTCTTTAACCGAGCTGGCCGCCTTGTTGTAGTCCGTGTTGTCTTTACAGCCCTCCCTATCCATCTTATGATTGCTTTGAACCTCCCTAAATGGGCGATCAAAGCTATTGATAAATGCGAAGGGGTTTTTTATGGACAGGGCAAGAATATGCAAATGGAGGTAATTGCCTTGTGTCTTGGGAAAAAGTGCAAAGACCGTTGCAATATGGTGGCCTTGGGATTCTTAATCTTGAAACAATGGGATGGGCTTTACGTATCCGATGGCTTTGGTCGCAAAAAGCGATTCTTCTCGCCCGTGGGAAGGTCTACCTATTTAGGTACCACAAAATGCCTGTGCTCTCTTTCTTCTTCTTTGTGGTAACCAATGTTGGAAATGGAGAGGATTCTAAGTTCGGACCGATGGCAACACGATTCTTGATTTGGCTCTAATCTCATTAAGGTAATTCCTAGAAGAGCAAAAAGGCAAAGACATCGTGTCTCATGCTTTGAACAATAGAAGATGGGTAGCGGACATCAAAGGGCTCTCACGATCCAGTCCTATTTGAATATCCGAAATTATGGGAATTGGTTGATGGCTTGACATTGCACCGACATCATCGATCAAAGACACTTGGAAGCTCACTCGTTCAGGCCATTACACGAGTAAATCTGCATACAATGCTTTCTTCCTCGGATCTGTTAAGTTTACACGAGTAAATCTGCATAAAAAACACGGACGAAAGAAGAGAATTGAGTTTGAACCATCTTAGCAAAAGAATGATAAATAGAAATCAACTAAGAATGATGCTTTCTTCCTTGGAAATCCTGGCCCCGCTTCGGTGCAAATTCTTCATTTGGTTGGCGGTCAAGAATAGATGTTGGACAGCAGACCGTTTATCTAAGCGTGGGCGTGAGAAGAGGCTGCAGGATGGGAATAAACATTCCATCGCTCCTTCTAGGTTGGTAAGAGGTATTATGGTTGAGGTATCGAGGAAGTATCAGACAAGTATCGAAGAAGTATCAGGAATTATTTTCTTTTTCTGAAATATAGGAAATTCACCGATATGGGTAGGATCTGTATCCGGTCGTATCGGGGTTGTATCCGATATGGTACCCGACACCGATACACTAGTTTTTTATGTATCCGAGTATCGGAGCTTCCCCTCTCTATTTTGATTTGGGGAAGCCTCTATGGGCCTTACCTGTCATTCACCCACGCTCCCTCCAACTTGTCATCCTACTTAGCAAAACCACCCACTCATGATGCCACGTAAGAAAAACCACCGTGCAAAATCGGGCTAGGTGTTTATATGGACGGGATTGCAAAGTTCAGGTTGTTAGAAACCCCATTTTAAAGTTGGAGATGCTAGATGGGTTTTTGAGCAAAGTTTAGGGAGTTATATGGAATTTTTCCCTCTGGATGTACTTGGATCTATTTTTTGAAACATCATTCTTAGTTGATTTCTATTTATCATTCTTTTGCTAAGATGGTTCAAACTCAATTCTCTTCTTTCGTCCGTGTTTTTTGTTCTGGCTTTGGGGAAGTATCGTTCATTAGCTTTTCGTCAGTACCTTTCTTCTGAGGGTACTCTTCCTTAGCTCTCGTGTCCTGGTGCTAATGCTCATAATGGTGTTGTTGAACGCAAGAATTGTCACATCATTGAGACTGCTCATACTCTTCTCATTTCCTCCTTTTGTTCCCTCTCATTTTGACTGGTAGCTATTTATACAACAGTCTATCTCATCAATCATCAAACTTCTTCCAAACTTCAGGATAGGTGTTCTGGTGAGGTCCTGTTTGGAGCATCTCTCTGTTATGATCATCTTCGTGTCTTTGGTTGTACCTACTATGTCCTTCTGGCACCACATGAGCATATAAAGTTGAGTGCTCAGTTTGTTGAGTGTCTTTCTAGGTTTTAGTGTTGAGCATAAGGGTTATCATTGATCCTTCAGCACGTCACATGCATCTCCCGTGATGTGACCTTTGCTAAGGATCGACCCATCTTTTACCATTCTTCCTCGTGTCCTTCCTCTTATTCTTAAGAGTCCACCTCCTTTTTGTGTCTACCTCCTATTTCTCCATCAGATTTGCCTTCCTCAATTCTGTTATGAATAGCACTTGTATTCAATGAGGCCAATGGCCAGAATATATAGCGTACACGAGAGTACAAAAAGAAAGCCTATATAAGTCAATCATCTATATAAGCCAATATATCCTTAACACCCCCACAAATGCAAGGCTTATGCAATAGCATTGCATTTGGAAAGGTTGACACTAAAATAGGAAAAATCCAAAGTCCTGAAATTGAAGTAGTCGTTGTAGCATCCAATTTTTGAAAAATCGGGCCGACGAAGAGCTGAGTCAACGAAGAAAAGGCCGAGTCGACGAAAAAGAGCTGATGGTGGAGCCGAGTCGATGTTGGAAAGCCGATGAAGGAGCCGAATCGATGAAGAAGCCAAGTCGACGAAAGAGCCGAGTCAACAAAGTCGACAGAACGAACTGAGTCCACGAAAAGAGTCAAGCTGATAAAAAGAACTGAGCTAACGAAAGAACCAAGATGCTAAGGATTTGGATGGATGCAACGGAAGCTAAAAAATTAAAAGACTCAAAGGAGAGCCGAAGAGCCGGAGCCGAGCCGAATAGTCGAACTGCTGGGGTGATTCGAGCCACCGAAAATCAGAACCAAAAGCCATGCTGGATAAACCGGCTGAAAAAGAGCTGAGAGCCAAAAAACCGTTCAGAAGAGACAGAGCCGAGCCGGAGAGTTGAGCCAATAGCCAGAAAACGGAGAGCCGGATCCGAGCCAATGAGCCAAATTCAAAAGTCGAAGCTGGAGCCAAAAGCCAGAAGAAAAAGGCACAGCTGCTCTAGAGCTAGAGCCAAGCTGGAACTCAAAACCGGAGTTAAATCCGACTGAAATTTAGTTGAAGTCCAGCTTGGATTTTAATTCGGGTGACTTCAAGTCCGATCAAGTCTCTCGGTCACGGGCGATTCTTCACGAGCGTGCGAAGGAAGCTCAGAGCAGCAGCCGGCGGCGACGTCAGCCGAAGCGAAGGAGCAGCGGCCGAGGAAGATGCTGGCAGATGTGACCCGGTGCGATGGGCGAAGGCGGTCACCAAGAGAACATCGAGCGGCCCATGGAGGAGATGGCCAACACGAGAAGGCGGGCCAGTGGCGCCAGAAGATGAAGCGGCGATCGACGCTGGCGGGGCCGGCCAAGGCGGCGGAAGCCCAAGCGCAGCAGAGGCCGAGACAGCCGAGGTCGATGGCGGCGTGGGTAGCCAAGGTCGCGGCAAACGGCGCAAAGGACAGGGCTGCTGAGGACAAGCAGCGGCATCGTGCGTCTCAGTCGACGCGGAGCGGTGTGGCGGCCAGCCTGGCAAGGATGGCGCATCGACCCAGCGACAGAAGACGAAGCGGCGTGCGGTCGCAAAGGCCAGGAGGAGCCACGGACGAGCGACGGCCACAGACGAGCGGCGACCACGGACGAGCGGCAGCCACAGAGGAGTCACTGGTGATGAGGTGGCTGCCCTTGGGAGTGGAGGCTGCTCCTCTCGGGGGCAGCAGCAGCAGCAGAAGACGATCGGAGGCTAGGGTTGCAACGTCGTTAAACCCTAACCCTAAACCTAGCGCTTTGATATCATGTTATGAATAGCACTTGTTGTATTCAATATGAGGCCAATGGCCAAAATATATAGAGTACACGAGGGTACAAAAGGAAAGCCTATATAAGGCAATACTGTATATGGAAAGCCTATATAAGGCAGTCATCTATATAAGGCAATATATCCTTAACAAATTTAGCCTCCAGCTCCATTCTCCCTCACCAGTCCCTCCTTGTGTATCTTCCCTACTACCTCATCCTCCAATTTCTGACATCCCCCCTTTGCCTTTTCACTATGTCCACCAACTGAGGATTCCTTCTTATCGACCAATTCTTTTGGATTCTCCTCCATCTGATACTCCGACTAGTACCACTGAATTTGACAATCCTCTTACAGCATCACGTATGATCTACATGACCATTCCTCTATTCAATCCCCAAAGAGGTGGGGTCTTCCTCGTACACATGTTGTATCTAGTACTTATCAAGAGGTAGCCAATATACCTTAGTGGCAGTTGGCTATGACTAAAGAGCTTGCAACACTCGTGCGTACATGCACCTAGGATCTTGTTCCATTACCATCTCAGGCAGTTCCTAATCACATGCAAATGGGTGTATAAGGTGAAGACAAAATCAGGTTGTTCAGCTAAGCGATACAAGGCTCGTCTTGTTGCCAGAAGTTTTCAATAGGCTTATTAGCAATACAAGGCTCTTCTTTGATCTAGTTGCCAATATGACCACAGTTCGTACTCTCATTGTTGTTGCAACTGTATGCTCATGGAGTATATCTCAAATGGATGTCAAAAATGCTTTTCTCCATGGTGATTTACATGAGGTCTATATGCAACAACCCCCTGGAGTCGATGCTCTTACAGGTTATGTTTGTCATCTTAGGTGTGCTCTATATGGTCTCAAGGAGGCTCTTCATGCTTAGTTCGAGCTACTGGTTTCTCTCTAAGTAAGCATGGCCCTGCCTTGTTCATTCACACTTCTCAACAGGGTCATACTCTGCTTCTGCTATATGTAGATGAAATGCTGATCACAAAAGATGACACCGACTATGTGGCATTTTTAACAAAAAATTGGTAAACATTTTATGATGTCAGACTTGGGACCACTGAGCTACTTTCTAAGGATTGAGGTTCATTCTGATGGTGATGGCTACTATCTCTCTGAATCACTATGTTCAGGATCTGCTTGCTCATTCTGGTATGACTGATGCTCACATTACTGCTACACCCATAGAGCTCCACCTGCAGCTTCGTCCTACAAACAGTGTACCACTGGTAGATTCTTCCCGCTATCGTCGGCTTGTTGGGAGTCTTGTTTATCTCATTGTCACTAGGCCAGACATTCCTCACAATGTACATGTTCTCAGTCATTTTATCAAGGCACCCACATCAGTTCATTATGGTCATCTTCGTGTGCTAAGATACTTGAGAGGGACTGCATCCAAATGTCTGCTCTATGCTAGTTCGAGTTAGTTCTAGTTTCATGCTTACTCTAACTCCACTTGGGTGTTGGGTGAGTGATCCTATTGATCGGCATTCTATCGCTGGCTAATGAATATTCATTGGTAACTCACTCATTGCCTGGAACTCCAAGAAATAGACTGCAGTATCATGCTCTAGTGTTGAGGCTGAGCTTCGGACCCTTGCCACCACTACCTCAAAGATTGTCTAGCTTCAATGCCTCTCGGTTGACCTTGGTGATGCTCCTACATCGTTGTTCTGTGACAACACCAACACCAATTGGATTGCAAACGATCCCGACAAGAATGAGCTGACTAAGCACATTGGTGTTGATGCATCATGCAATAGTCTGCCTTCAAATTTATTTCCAAAAAAGGGCTTAGGAGCTGAAGTCATAGTGTTAGAGCCATTCAGCTAACTCCATCACCTGTGCTGTTAGCTCTGAACACCCATACACGTTCAGCCTAACATGGTATGAGATTTCACTGCCTTTAGTAGTGATATAAGTAACAATAGTACTACATAGCTGCGTTCACCATCATGTCATGCTACAGGTGGATCAGGTGCTAAGACATTAACCACACACAGTTTCCCCACAAGCAGTGGAATTAACATTTGGGTCCAATTTCGAAAATCAGTTGTGACCAAGCTCCATCTTTGGAAATGTAATTTAAACTATTATCTAATGAATTATTTCCTTTTGACAGCAAAGGTCAATAAAAAGGAGGATTTTTGTAGATGTACACGCAGGCCCAAAAAATCATTGACAAGTGCTCACCTGAATAGGCCTATCTGCCTTGTTAACAACCTTCAGAGTTAAAGCCCTACGATGAAGGTTGAGGATTATGTGACCAGAGCTGAAATGTACTTCACCAGGAGAGTCGTCGGCATCACTCCCAGAAAACTTTTCACGTGATGGTACTGCAACAGTTTAATAATTTTTGCACGGTTACTATTCGCTTATTAAGTGTTCTTGAATAATTGAATACTTCAGTAGATTCTCTGGAGCAGTCACATGCAAATCACCACAAACACCATAAATTCGTTATTTTAAGAATTTTACAAGCATATAATTTAAAATGCAAACTTCTTTAAGTGAACCAAGACAACCTGGGAGAAAAGAACCATGCAGTGCTAGCTCCAAATTTCCATTATCAGAAGAAATAGGGTCATGTACAGTAATTAGTTTTGTTCCATCCACAAATGTTCCTTCAACCTAGAAGAAATGGTAACAATTCAGAAAATGGTTTTCGAAACTCTCTATTAAGAAGCATGATTGCCAAGCAAACGAAGGTTCTGGGATGAAGGAAAATTATCAATGTCATTTAGTATGAGCAAAGAAACGACCTGCACACTGTCTAAAAGGTGTGGAACAGCTGGAAGAACTTGTCTCCTGATAGACAAGGCAAAAAGAAAAACTATGAGAGCTTAAAGGTTATACCAAAACAAGGACGTCACTAGGTGAAGACAGTAATTAGTCAAAAGTACAACATGAGTACTATAAGAGAATTGCAGATTTGCAGTACGACATACTAATTTGTTTTTATGCAGAAGTCGGCACAATAACTAAATCAATGCCGCGTCCATTCACATGTCAAAAGAAAGTCTTAGACAATGGATATAACTAATGAAGTCAATACATAATCATAGCCCTAAAAAATCTTCCATATTACAAGCAAGATGTGAGCAAGTACAAATTAATACAGGAGCTCAACAAGTGGCCCCCAACCTTCACATAACTTATGCATTTCAAACAAAAGCAAGAAATATCTTCTAGCTATTCTTAAATGATTAAAAGGCTTGTTAGCATTCTGTTGTGTTCATTATGAGCTAGTATGTCTCTGGTACAGTCAGCTATAGTAAATTATTTGCAGCCAGTAAAGTAATTTTCCAAAGCCTTGAGGATTCAAAAATCCGAATCACTCAAGCCATGATTGTCTATTATTCATCTGGGCTAGGCAGTTCCAAATGTGTTGTTGCCATAGTTGTCAAAGCGTCTAGTCGGCTGGAAGAGGATGACTTGGCCCTTCGCCCAGGCCATGCCTCCGTGACCTCTACGGCCGCCGCCGCCCCTCTCTAGGTCAGTGCTCTTCTCTTCCACTCCCTCTACTCTCTCCTTCTGCTTCTTGCTGCCACTGCTGCTCTCCCTCTCTGCCACTTGCACTGCCGATGTGCTCTGCCCCTGTGATATGGGTCGGCGCCGGGACGCAACCGGAGAGGGGTGGGGGTGGGGAGGGAGGTAACCCTAGCTGCCACCGTCGCGTCATTGCCACCACAGTAGAAGAAGCCTCCATGAGAGGGTGTGGGTGAGGGCAAGGGCGGAGCCAGCCCAGGCCCAAGCCTCGGGCCGGCCTGGGCTGGCCCAAATATTGCTGGTTTCTTGCATGGGTTTTTAATAGCTTCTTGCATAGGATTTTTGGGCCAGGCCTCGGGCCCAGGCCCGGGTGGCTCGAGGCCTGGCTCCGCCCCTGGGTGAGGGAGAGGATGCGTGAGAGAGAGAGAGAGAAACATGGAGGAAAGGATGAGGCGGCAGTGGTTATAGAGAGCCTTGTGGTACTAGAGCACGAGAGGGGAGGGAGTGGTGCTTACACAGGCTGTTGGGCTTGAGTGGGATAGTGGGCTGAGTGTGGTAATAGCCCATACCTCTTCTCTTTTCCTTTTCTTTGATATATATGCATAGACCATGGCTCTTAACTTCGTCTAATCATATGAGATATTATTTATTATTTTCATCGCCTAGGTGTCCTAGCGCTCCGGGATCGCAGCGCCTAGCTGGACCACCGTGATAACCATGGTCATTGCAGTTTGTGAGATAAACATAAGAGAGGTCTAAACATAATGTTGGGAAGTAAGCTTTTTGAATAGGAGGTCAAAAGATCAGTTACTATGCTTAGCGTATAAACAAACCTGCCCAATAGCTGTTTTCCCAAATCCATCAAGTCTGTTGCGGTTTTGTCACCATCACGAACAAACTCAAGAATCTGTGTCAGGAAGCACAGAAAGGCTTAATTCAACCATATTAGCTGAAAATGGTAAGAAAGAATATGCAACAACATGGTCTTCAGTCCCAACAAAATCTCAATACTTCTTAGGGCCTATTTAGATTCAAATCCTTATGATAATTTAATTGTAACGAAATCCCACAAATTCCCAAAGGGGGGATTTGGGTTTGTATCCTTAGGATTTAGTCCCAAAAAAATCCCAAATAGGATCAGATTCCAAATACTCCTATCCAGACAGGCTCTTAGTAGAGACTAAAACCAAGTAGAATCTCCCCTTTGCGCAGCAATTGTCCTGACTGCACAACTTTTCCAGAAGAGCTTATTGCCATTGAGGACAGACCGCTTAGTCACCAGAGCAATAGCCATGTAGAAGAAACAAAATAGTACCAAGAATCTGAACAGCCACACAGCAGAAAGGGAAATGTCTCTACATTGCTTTTGAGGACAACTCCCTAAATTCAGGCTACTTGTATCGAAAAAAAGTACTACACCCCGCTGGAAACAATGCATACACCAGTCTTACAAAGACTCGCTACCTTTTGTTGCACGACCGTCGACTACAGCCTACAGAGAGCAGATAACGATTTGCACATTCTTCCTCTCAGTAAGTAATCGAAACATTCAAACCAAGAAATTTCCACGTTGACATTGTATACACCAAATACGTTCCCTGGTGCGAGACTGATGATACGATGTGGTAGAGGAACGACATTCGGCTCAAGCTACAAACATAGAAATTGAATCTGAGCAGCGTAGAAGCACAACTGAAGGGGACAAGAGCGTCATCACCTGCGCGGCGATGAGCGCGACGGCCTCCGTGTAGTTCAGGCGTAGCCCCCGGGAGAGGCGCTTCTGCGCCAAAAACCCGGCATTGTGCAGCGCCAACTTCTCCGCCTCCCTCGGCACCAGCTTCATCTCTCACACTGCAGCCCTACCTATCCGCACCAAACCAAGAGAAGCAGAATCTGCAAAGAAAGAAAGAAAAAAGAACCGTGTGATAAAAACCCAGTAGTTGTTAGCCGTGATTCGCGCCAAGAACCGCGCACCAAAATCTGCGCGTGGTTCGGCTTGACAGGTTTGATCTCCGAAAGGAAGGGAAATCGTTGGCAACCTGCCTGTCGTGGATGATTGGGGTATTGCGACTCCTCTTCTTGTTCTCGCTGGCCAGGTAAAGGAAGTGAAGTAAAGAGGGGGAGAAGTCGCCGCAGCTTGGGATTGGTGGGCCGGGGCCCGGGGACAGCAGATTGGTTGGATACTCTGATGACGAGGGAATCTGTTGCCGCCCTGCCGCCATCGTGGGCCCGCCACCTGGCGAAAACCACCTTTGGGAGTTGGGACTAGGGAATTTAGATTTGGCTTTTGGAATCCAGAAAAGGGTAGTATCGATCCACTGCATTAAATTTTCAGCGAGCCACCGGAGCTCGGCAGCGGCGGCATCGCACCTCTAAAATTTTAAAAAGTTGTACTATTAAATTATCTCTTTAATATATTAAATTTGTTTATTGAATTAGTTCTGATTTTAGTGGTTTAGGCTTTTTAAGAACTTAGAACTATTTATATTATGCTTTTAGTAAATTTCAAATATATGTGTTGAATTTACGATATTATGAAATAATTGTAAAAGACTGCAGAGTTGTACGTGTGAAGTGTGCACACCCAACAAAAAATTTCTAGTTCCGCCACTGGAGCTCGGAACATGGAAGCAGGTTCAATCAAACAGATTTAGGGTTAAAAATCAAAGTCCCTGTTGTACCGGTTTACCGTGAAAATCGATCAAAAATCGTCAAAAATTGAACGATTTATAAAGTCAAACAAGTCGGTCGAATGTAGCGAAAAAATCTCGAAAATCGACCGGTTTTGCCCAATATCGAGCAGTTTTTAAGGAAACCGTGAAAACCGGTGACAAAATGAAAAATGGATAAAAAGGCAAGAAAAATTGTAAAAAGTCGATAAAGTCCAAAAAAACTGTGCAAAAATTGTAAAAAGCCAATAAAGTCTCAAAAAATTGTAAAAAGTTATAAAGTACATATTTAGCAATAATAGCACAACTATAAAAAAAATATGAAAAATTTCGGCATGACCTTTGATATATTTTAGACAATGTGAAGTTGTAAAGTACGTATTTAGCAATAATATATCGACAAATAACATTTTATTTCAATACTGTTAACAACTCAATCCAACAAGTCAACATTTCAATAACAATTATGTCAATACTATGGCATATAACATTTGAAATCAATATTCCTCACCGAAAATGAATGTTCGCACTTGGCATAGCTTCGTCGTCCTTCCATTGTCGCACAGATGAGGATATTGGATCTACATGAACGCAATATTAGTAAAAAATCGAGTTGCAATGAAATGAAACATACAAATATGCTTAGCTAACATTAGAACAACAACAAATATGCTTAGCTACTGTTAAACTTGTTCCAAACTTAAACTCCAAAATCTAACAACACAATAAGAACAAGCTACCATCGATTAGAGAGTAAGCTAACATCAGACAACAACAAATATGCTTAGCTGTCGTTTAACTTGTTCCAAACATAAGCTCCACAATTTAACAACACAACAAGAACAAGCTATGCCTAGCAAATGTCTAAAGATTTTGGCTTTTAAAATAATTTTTATGTCAGAGGTCACAACGATAATAATAATAATTTTAGGGAAATTTAGGATAAATTTTTTCAAATTGTTTGAATTTTTTTAATTTCAATTTGAATTGGATCGGTTTGCCGTTCGGTTTCGGTAGCTAAACCGGCTCGGTAAGGTCGATTTTTGCAATTTTCGAGTCGGTTTTCACGATTTGGTTAACCTTGTATGGAAGTATTCTCGCGATATTCTCCTATCAATCACGGGATCTCACTCGAAACCATCAATCTTAGTTATTCTATGGTATAACAAAAACCTAAAAACGGAACAATTAGTTCTCGAGATTACAACAAATCTGGCTCCCTGTGCAACAAACACAAAATAAACAAAATAAAAATATGCTCAACAAAAGCCTATCGTGCTACCACACACGCCATGTAACACGTGCTTGCACAAATACGCCACCCCTCATTATGTTTGACGCACCACCATCGAGCCACACCACCCTCCCGCATTAATCACTCCCGAAGATCAAATAAATATCATTCGGTGGTACAACAAAATCAATTGGGCAATGCAACAAAGAAAGAATCCATAACAATTTGTATCGGTCAACACAACAAGACAAGTTAAACACCCTTGTTCTTCCTCGTGCACTTCTGTCAGGACCCAAATATGGAAATCCGGTCCCTCTATATATATCGCACTTGTTCAGTATCACGCTAGTGCACATAGGCTCAATATAGATGTCACAATCATACACAGTGAAAACATAATAAAAGACTTCTTATATTAAAGATATACATGTTGACTGACCTTATGGTCAACTTTACATGATTGTGCCTCGCAAGGTTAAACTGTAGATAACAAGTTTTAAATGCAGCAGAAAGAAAATATAGATAAACCCTTCAGTATACCATAGGCAACCGACAATGCTCGTACCCTAAACATTCGTCTCCTCTTGGTACTCCTCCTCCAAAGCTGGTGTAGACTCCTCTTCAACCGATGATTTTGTTGTGGCAAGGGTGAGTACTTAAAGCACTCAAAAAGTTGTGCACATAATGCAATTCTAATATATCTATATGCATGGCTTATTCCAAACGAATGGCTAATATGGTTATTTTACAGTAAAACAACATTTACAAGTGAGTACAATAATTAGATTGAAATAACAGTAAAACAAATAGCAGTAATAATAACTTTCAGGTATTTTTCAAGAGTAAACTAGCTCACAACCCTAAATCATATTCCAAACTTCCAATGACGCACTGCCTCCCTTCCTAAGTTTCATTTTATAAAATCTACCCCTTGATTGTACCGAGCATTGTCCATAACCGCGGACACGGCTATCCGAATAGATTTACACCCTGCAGAGGTTATACACTTGACCCACAAGATACAATCCACTGATCATGTCTATCGTGACTCACCATACAAAAGAAAGTATGTGATAGAGCGATCATAATAAAACCTTTACAATGCTATGTCTAAACCCAGTACCGTCCGCTAACGTTTCACCACCACAGTTAGGGGGCCCCCTCTTGTGCCACGTGAACCACCAACAGGCAGTACTCAAGTTAAAATATTGTAAATTAATCATCTAGGTATGTCCCATACCAGACATGTGGTTGTATGTTTGGCTTAGTTAAAAGGCTTGTACGATTAAGTCCTTAATTGACCAAGGCAAGACTTCTAATTGTTTATAGTAACCAATCTTAATTTATTCATAAATAATCACCAACCAATCACTTGCATTCACATATCATCGTACCAACCTAATGCCACACTGGCCCACCTTAATCTCTTGCCACTTGCCCCAGCCTAAATCATTTACCACCCCAGTTGATTATCATGCAGCACATGCCATCAACAAGTCAACATCGTTGTGAGACATCACATGTCATCACAACTCAACATCATAGCGTGAAAACACCTGACACACCCTTTCATAAACACGTTCCATATTCCATTAGTCAATATTGATTTGAACTTTCATAAGACATGAGTTATATGTAGCACGGCTAAACAGCTACATACGATCTAACCAACCCATGTTGACGTCCAATAGTAACCAACTAATATTGAACCATCCTAGAGTGACAACAATCATGGCATACAAATGACAAGGTAGATTTAATCCAATTGGGTGTAGGATCAAGGATGACCGACTAGAGGGGGGTGAATAGGAGGTTTCTAAATTTTTCGAATCTAATTTGCAATTAAGAAAGACACTAAGATATAGAAGCAATAATTGCAAATTCACAACTATAATCTCTAGCAATCACCTAAAGCACTTAATCAATTCAAGTATAGCTAAAACAATGCTAAGCACAAATAGTCTACTCAATTTTGCTAGTAATAAGATTTAGTACAAGAATGAAAAAGACAAATCACAAGAGAGCAAGACACAAGATTATTGACCCGTGGTCTCGGAGACTTGTCGGTCTCCCCTACTCCACATTGAGGTGGCTTGAACCACTTCAAGCTGGCTCCACTTGCTTGAGCCTTCCTCGATCACTAAGGTAGTTCTCCCCCACTCCGGGTAGGCGAACTCCAGCCTTCACAACTTCGTGGGACTTCTCACAATCTTCGTTGAGAAGCTCACCGTACACAATCGCCTCCAAGCCGTCTAGGAGGTGGCAACCTCCAAGAGTAATAAGTCTTGAAGCCTGCTTCAGATCAAATTTGAGTGTCTAAAGGCTCAAACTAAATGCAAACACTCAAATTTTGCTCTCCACTCTCTCAAATGAAAATTGAATGCACTTATAGAGAGAAGAAGACTTGCTAGAGCTCAAATATCATCGATGAGGACCAAGAGAGTCTCTAGAATGCAGGTGGGGGTGTATTTATAGCCCTCACCAATTTTACTAGCCGTTGGAGCTGGAAATGAGCTGAAACCAGTTTTTCCGGTGCTACCGCCCATGTAGGACAGGTAGCACCAGGCTCCAACTCAACGGTTGGAACAGTGCATTAAATGCACTGCCAGATATCGTTGTACAGGTGGTCCGGTGCTCCTTCAGATTTTTTGCTCAGAAAAGAGCTTCTCTGTGATTTTTACACCGGACTAAAAAGCCAGTGCTACCGCTCGCCCGGTAGCACCGCACTACCATGGGCGGTAGCACCGGACCGCCTGACTGCCCAAAATAGAGCTCTCTGGATTTTTTGCACCGGGCTGAGGGGCCAGTGCTACCGCTCGCTCAGTAGCACTGCTCTTCTAAAGAGCACAAAAAGGGTGCTCTCTGGATTTTTCACACCGCCCATATGGTCGGTACATCGCCGCCCGTAGCACCGCGCTACCATGGGCGGTAGCACTGGTCTTCCAGAGAGCATAAAAGGAGCCTCTTTGGATTTTTCACGCCGCCCATATGGCCGATGCTACCGCTCGCCTGGTAGCACCGCGCTACCATGGGCGGTAGCACCGCTCTTCTAGAGAGCACAAAAAGGGTGCTCTCTGGAATTTTCACACCGCCCATATGGCCAATGCTACCACTTACCCAGTAGCACCGTGCTACCATGGGCGGTAGCACCGGGTTTCTAGAAACTTCATACTAATTTGTTTCCATAGAATTTATTCACTGAGACTAGAAACTTGACATAATGCATGATCTTGAGTATTTAATTTGAGCCTTTAAACCCTAGATGACATCAAGACAGTCGTCAAGATCCCTCTTTATAGTACGGCCCTATTTCTAGCAACCCGATCTTTTCTCCAAACTCCGAGATCGGCAAAAAGCTAGAGAAAGGTCCTTACATTTATACCTTTTCACTTTTATGATGTATTGATCTTCTTTTTGCACCATTCTTTATGCTTCCATGATCACCATGCCTCAAACTAACCTATTTTCAATATTTTCAAGAAAAATATTAGTCCTTTAACCAAAGTTATTATTAATTATCAAAACCAAACCAATCATGGGGGCCTAGATGCTTTCATTGGGTTGAATAACTAGATCCCAAACTATTTTGAAACAGTTCTACACATTAAATATCATGCAGTATTTAAAACAATATAGAAATTTGTAAAACTGGGTTCGACATGATCAAAGAACAACTTGTCTTGAAAAAGGTCCTGGTCTTGGTCTCGAATCAATGCTTCACTCTCGAACGATCCGGGCACTTCGACGTCTACGCGAATCGAGAGAAAATACCAAACAAAAGAGTACAAAATTCCAAAAATCAAATAAAATTCACCATTAAATAGACCTCAATTTTATAAATTTTTATAAACTTGAATCGCCTTAATCAGAGCTCGTATGAAGAAGAACGGGCTCTCAAAAGATTTAAAAATTGGAAAATTCAGAAAAATAGAAAATTCAATTTTTTCTAAATTATTTTTATGC
The DNA here is from genome assembly GCA_036346275.1 of Otatea glauca. Taxonomy (NCBI): domain Eukaryota; kingdom Viridiplantae; phylum Streptophyta; class Magnoliopsida; order Poales; family Poaceae; genus Otatea; species Otatea glauca. Next base: position 6,225,567 of record CM070732.1, read on the forward strand.
GACAAAATCTAATTATGACGCCACCCTGATGTCAGCCCTGATTTTCCCATAATAAAACAAATCTAGAAAAACATCGTGGTCATTGACAGGTCGGCCCAGGGGTCTATGGACCTGGTCCATGGAACCTGACATGGTCCACCATGGACCCGGCTCACGGTGGCATACACACAGACATGCGGGATCGTGCCGCTAACACGTCATCATTGACACACACGTCATCGCTGACACACAAGCGGCTTGGTTAACATGGCGAAGACTTGGCGCATACACGATTGCCATGTCACCGCCACGTCTTCTCGACGGTTCGAGTTCTCGGCGACCATGGCGCACGGCGGAGTACCACTGGGGTTGAGGAAGACGAGCATGACACGGCTCACCATGTATGAATTTGGCAACATGGTCTGGAGCAAAAGAGAGAGGAAGACACAGGGATCTCAGTGAGGTCCTCGACGATAACGGGGATGCTGTGACTAGCGAGATCAACGACAAAAAGGGCAGCGACAATCTTTACGAACTCCGGCAAGCTTGATCTCCTCAATACATGCACTTTAGGTGATAAATCTCGGGCCAAAAGATGCGGCGTGGAACTGTGAGTCTCAGACAAGGACCCGACATCCCTTTTATTGCCTCGATGTCTGCGCAGCGTATGGAAGGATGAAACGTCGCAACGAAGGACTCCTCATCCGTCACGGCAGCGACTTCTCGAGGGAGACGAAATCACACCCGTACACGCGTCGTCAAACGAACGGTCTCCATCACGCGCGACATGGCAAAATCTGAGCCGCACATGGCTTATCCACGAGCTGAGAAGCTCTGGAGTTCTGAACTGTCATGGTTAACCACATGCATCCAATCAAGATCGGATGGCAACATCGCTTAGGGTTTCAAGATCCATCCCAGCCATCCGATTCAAATCGAACACCGGAGATCACGACGCTTGGGCTTCGGCTGGCTGGGCCAAGGCAGATCGACCTGGCGCATAAATGGGCAGGGACTGAATAGGGTTTCGGCCCACTCACTAATAAAAGCATTTTCAAAACTTTTCTACTTAAAACAATTCTAGAAATTGAAATAATGCAAATAAAATAGTAAAAATATTAGAAAAAAATCTTAAAAAATGTTTTGAGACGTTTGGAACTCAAATAAAATATTCTTGGCAAAAGTTTATTTAAACTTTCAAATATTTAAATGGTTTTCGCAAAAGGCATAATTCAAAAATATGAAATAAATTCCCAAAATTCATAAAATGCTCAAATAACACTATTAAAATATTTTGAGCCAAAAATTAGGATGTTACAACTTCAGTTGCAACAAATTTCACAGAATAAGGCAACAACATGTTGCCAACCGTGTAACAAATCAACAACCCACTACAACAAAAATTATCTTATTGTATAATACTCGAAACAGACATTGCAACAATCAAAAACACTTTCCGCAATAATTCGAGCAAACACTTGCAATAAGCATATCTATAGGAGTTCATTGGTGAAGGAGGAGTCTGAAGCGATTACTCTGGCACTTGGAGGAGGAGCACGTTTGCCTCATCACTAGTTGACATCATCGCCCTTGTCGTTTCATGCCGTGCGGTCTGCCTGGATGAGCAACAATCTATTGGATGAGCAGGGCGTGCTAGTGGCAACAACGACAGGTGACCTTGTGCCTGCCCAATGAAGTCACCTCATCATCGGCCATCCACTCACCGTTGCCCGCCCCACCTCATTCGGCCTTGACCTTGCCAGGTTCGATGAGCTCCTATCGCTCCTCACACAGAGGGACCTCCAAACGAGCTCTAGTTGTGGTGGATGGCCTCATCAAAAGCGAGCGGGGGCGAGCTTTGACCGCTAGATACAGGTGCAAGGTCCTAGCCATCGACAAGGAGCATGGGTAGCAATGGTTGGGGCTAGAACAATGGGAAAGCTAAAGAGGAACTACCAAATTACTGTGAGGAAGGATAAGAATGAAAGAGTGGGATGAGATTTGTGTGGTGGTGGTCAGACCATGTGGGGGTTGGGACATAAAAAAAATGGCTCAATCTAGATGTAGGAATCGTATCAATACACTGATTTTCATGCTAGAAACGTCAGCTAACTTTGAGTTGATTGATTGTTTAGCCCATGGAGACTTTCAGAAGATATAGATCTTATTAAAACCAAATTACAGTTGCGCGGTTGAATTTGGGGGAGGGAATGTGGACTGGAGAGAACTAGAGTTCACAAAAGATTTCTCTTTTTTGCACTTTGACACACTTTGTTTCGTAAATCTATCCCTCGTAAGGATGAATTTGCAAAACTAGCCCGTCCCTGCCGTGATCCTGTACAGCAGTAGCATAGTCCATCGCAACAGGTATAGCGGGTCCAGAGCTGTCACACTGTAGGAGCTCAGCACCAGCTATGGCAGGGAGCTACCGAACCTGGCATTGCTCTATATTGATTCTGGTTTTTCATTGATTAACATCAGTAACCGCTCAAAAAATGAATGAAAATGGATTTAAAATTTGAAGTTTAATTTGAATACCGTATGAACCCAATGAAAACCATTCCAGATGAGCCAAAATTTGGTTGCACCGGTTGAAAACCGGTCCATATTTATTTTTCATATTTAAAAATTTGTATTTCTCCCTATCCAAGTGATAAGATAACCGAGAGAAATTACAAAAATCAACTAAACCGACCAGTGCTATAGGTTTAGTGTGATAGGTTACGGCAATTGGAGGGAGGGTAATGACTATTTTTCCCTTTAGGTATTTGAAATATTTTTCACTCTAATAGCTAAAAAGAGTTATGAAGATCAAGATTGAACTTGCAAACATTGGAAAACATTGTGCACACACAAGAAACCAGCACTACACCCTGTCTGGATGCTCTAACTGCTAATTAACATGCGGTCTAATTGGTGGCCGACAGTCTCACTACCACCACAGGTCCACAACAGTGATCTAACCAGTGGACGGTCTAACTGGTAAGGGAATAACAACCAGCTCTCTTGATGTCAGGCCAAAATCAACATGATTTAAAAAAAATAACTCCATCTAACTTTTGATCTACTAAATCAAATCACACCAAATTTGGAACACAACTATCCTAGGATATTAGGAACCCTATTCCACTAGAAGAATTTTAAGAAATATTGTCAAAGTTCTCACATTTACCCATTTTAGGCAAAATCGAGAAAACACGATCTTTTTAAACTCGTGCGATGTAGACCTCAAAGATCATGCTAGATAGGTTCCTACGGACCTAGCAAGCTGAAAACTAAGCACAAATCACGCTAGAACAAGGAGAATCAAAGAATCACCAAAAGAGCAAGAAAATCAGCAAGAACACAAACAAGAAATGAAGGAATAAATTTGATCTTCTGTTACCACTTGGAGATGAAGGATTACAACCACTCTACCCGAAGCACAATATCCAAAATGATAGCGCTTATTTCTCTCCACAAAACCCTAGTTTCACTTTTAGAGCCTCCAATGGACCTTTATCAAACCCTAGCCCTCTTATACAGTAGAGGCTCACGTAAAACACTCCACGAAGTAGAATATATCCACAATGCACATCTGTGGGAATAGGAGTGGGCAATTTTTTAACCAAAATTTAAAAACCGAATCAAATCGAACTGAAAAAACTGAAAAAATCAATTATATTTTTATTTTAACACTATTCGGTTTTGGTTCAGTTTTGGAAGGTCACAAACCGAATAAACGGACAAACCGTATAACCGAATAACGAAATCTAAATGCTACCTCTACTATATGTGGTGGAAATGGCGCTCCCACGTTGTTTTGAGCTGGCTTGGCTCTGGCTCGGCTCGCGGCTCGAGCCGAGCCGCCAAATTTTTTTTGTGTTCGGGTCCTTTTCTGAAAAAATTACGATTAGGTCCTTTTTGGAAAAAAAAAGTTACGTTTAGGTCCTATTTCGGAAAAAAAGATTATATTACATTTATGCCTTTTTTAACGTTACGTTTAGGTCCTATTTTGTCCTTATCCGAAAAAATAGTGTTTAGGTTTTTTTATGTTCTTTTTGGTAAAAAAACCGTTTAGATCATTTTTTCCATTTTTTACGTGTGGAGCGGCGGTCGCGGCGTGCCACGCTACGGTAGCTCAGATGTATTTATATCCTTTCAACCGTTCCGCCGAATAAATGCAAAAAAACGCGATTACGTTTGTATCCTTTCAACCGTTTCGCGTCTCCTCGATTTGCTCGCGTCGGGAGCGGCGGTCGCGCGTTTTCTCGATTTGCTCGTGTGGGTAGCTGGCACGCCGCGGTTGCTTACCTAGGTTAATCGATTGCTCACTCAATTCTCCGAACCCCACTCGCTCGGTGCCTCCATTGCCTCGGTCGGTTCCAACCCTACTAGGCGGCTACCCTAGGGTCGCGAACCAGCGCCGCCGGCGCCGCCACCTGCAGACGCGGCCCCAGTCGCCACCCTCCCAGCTCCCATCCCTCGAGGCTGAGCCGTCGCAGCCCTTCCAAGTCCAACCTTTCCCCGAGCCGTCGCCGCCCTCCCATCCGGCCATCCCCCGAGCCGTGGTCGCCATCAGTCCAACTCCCGAGTGGCCGAGCCGTCGCCGTCCTCCCATCCCCCGAGGCCCGACCGCCCCAGCTGTAAGTAGGTGTTCCCAAATCTCATTAATCATTATGCTTGGTCACTTCATTGCTTGTTGTGATTTGTGATGTGTGCTTGTTTAGTTGATTGCTGTGATTTGTAATGGACCATTGCATTGCTTTTGATCGAACGTGTGCTTAGGAGAATGTTGAACCATTGCTTTGTAATCACAAGCCACTGTGATTTGTAATGAACCATGATTTGTGATGTGTGCTTAGATCAGATCGATTTTGATCTGTTTATATATACATAGTGAATTTAGAGGCATTTTGAAATAAATAACTATTTGCTCATAGATCTTATTTTCTTCCTGCAATGAATAAAGCAACCGATTCAGCATTTCCGTAGTTCCATTGGTATGTCGAAGTTATTTTCTCCTTATGACCAGGAATATACTACATTCACCTACATACATGACAGATCTCAATTTGCTTCATCAACTCTTGGTTCTTGTTTTGCAAGTCATCAACCATAGCAGCTTTTGCCATTGCAATTTGCACAGCCCTTTCTGCTTCTAGTAGTGTTGCCTCTTTTTGCTTGGTTAGAGGATCTAAGGCTCTATTGTCATCCTGTAGCTTTGTGGCCTGGAACAAACCAAGTAAACTTGTCATCTTTTTTGCTCATAGCAAATACATGACCAATAAAAAGATAGAAATCTAGGCAAATTAGAGGGTAAAAATAGTTGCGGACTGTTAGGGAAACATAAGAAATTCATCTATACAAACACAAAGATAGAAGAGGTGGGTATGAAATTCAGTTTACCGAAAAACCGAATTAATCGAACTGAATTTTTTCGGTTAATTCGGTTCGGTTTTAGGATTTGAACCAAAAATTTCGGTTTCCAGTTTCCAAAAACCGAAATATTTTTAAACTGAAAAAACCGAATTAACCGAATGCCCACCCCTGCGTGGGAACCCGTTAACCCATTAAAAAAACTGGTTTTTTCATTCACGCATGCTTTTCAAAGCATCATCTTCATCCTTGTCCTCAAACGTTGGAATCCATCAAGTCTCCTTAACCTAATCCACTTAGGCCACCACCGTGGTTTTACAAGCAACTCACTTTTCTAGTACTGATCAAATGACTATATTGCCCCTCAACCGACTTCTCCCAATCCCTTTAACTTGAAGCATCGCATGTGCTTCGTCACCTTCCACTTTCCGCCAAGTCTCTCATGCGTCTGGATGCCACCTAATAGTCCTCGCTTGCAAATGGGTATAAGCCACTTGGCATACAACATATCCCGCTTGACCTATAACTTCTAAACCAAGTATCTGATTTGTAATATGCATGTACCGTTGTATTCCATATGATTTAATAAACAAAATAAGACCTATATTAGTTATGTTTTAATCCTACAAATATAAGATGCCATGTGAGAGCCACTTATCATACTCGTAAAAAGAAAATTAATTTTGATATAGTTGTAATGCAAACACTTCTATTTTAACGTAGTTTCGTTAATGCCTAACTGTAGTTGGCACCAAAATTTGGTATGGATTCACAACGGAAGTACCTTTTTCTAGCCCCCTTTATCTTTTTTTTCCGCAAATCTAGCCCCCCGTGCGAAGGTAATTATAAAAATAGCTCCTTTCCTAACAGCAGAAGTGCCGACAAGTGACACGTGTAACTTGCCACACACATGTACCGCAGTAGGGACCCAGAAGCGCATCTAGCTAGGTGTCGAGAACCATGGGCGCGACAACAGGTGCAGGTTGTGTGGCTCGACGAGGAGACAACACATGCAGGGCAACAAGACATGACGTGGTGTCCCAGCATGATCGGTTTCTATAGCTCTACCTTAGTTTAGTAGCACCGTCCTAAGTTTAGTAGCACCGTCCTACTGCGGTGCGGTGCCCGAGAGTGGTAGATTTTTTCGGAAAAAAAATTATTTTTGTAATTGCATTAGGATTCTTCGCGAGGGACAGCCCTAGAACCCGCATCCTTTGATGGCAAATCAGATGCTTCAACTTTGATTCTCCCGCACCACAGCTTCCGCCGCTTCCCCCCCCCCCGCCCTCTTCCACCGTCGCCACCTCTCCTCCCACCGCACCGACACCTCCCCGGGGCCAAGGGGGCCGACAGTCTCTGCCCTCCACCACCCACAGCTCATCGGCTGGCAACGGCAGCTCCGGCGAGGCTACAATTCGTTGGTCGGTGCCGGTGAGTCAGAGGCGAAGAACCGGGCCGGGTCGTCGTTTCCCTCCTTAGAGTCACTGGTAATCGCTCTCCTCCAGCTTTCGGCTCCTTTAGAGTCACTGGTAACCACTCCTGCAATCCCTTCCGCTGCAGTCTTCTCTTCCTCGGTTCGTCCTCTTCGCCGGCCGCCAACCCGGACATCCTTCTCGCCAGTTCGCTCACGCCATCTCCTCCTCGCACCACCTCCACCTCCGTTGCCTCACCTGTACTCCTCCTCCTCTCTCATCCTATCGCAGATCTGCCACGCCGCCGCCGGCGTTCTCGCCCGTAGGTGGCGGTGAAGCCGCCGCGGATTCGCGCTGAGATCCCTTACATAGCGGCGAGGAACCGGGTTAATAATCCATTTCGAGCTCCGCGTACAAGGGTGGGGTTTGCTCTGATCCGTGTCTGCCGTGTCAAGAACTCCGCCGGCTCTACATTCTCCCCTGCTCTTTCTTCCCCTCTTGCCTGTCCAAATTTAGTCATTTGTGTTCTTGGTTCGGTACTTCAGTTATGATCTGTGTTTGTTGAACTGGGTGCACTGAATTCTGGTACGATCTTTTGGTGGTGAGGCGTTGCAATTTGGTGAAGGTGGTATTTTTTTCGCCTTCATTTCGATACCTAGTGCAAGCTAGTATGAACATTACACAGCAGTTCTAGACTTGATGAGATGTGTTAGTGTGTTACTAATTGCTAAGTACTGGAACTAGTTGTTATCAGTGCACCCGTTGATGTAGTGTTTTTGGGATATGGTTAGGTGCGTTGCTACCGTATGGTGTGCTTACGAAATATATTTGTTTCCATTCTCTCTTTAGTATTGCTCACTAGAAAATAACACGTTTCATTGGGTTCTTACTTTATAAGAATGTACATTAAAATTAGAAGCATGAGCTTATTGATACGTTCTTGGAATTTATAGATCACATATACTAATACATTGGAATATTAGATGAGATGATATATGTATGTATGTCGATGCGTTTTGTGAGTTGATAGCTTGAGCTGCTAGCATCCAACTATTGTAATTATTTATTGCATTCATGAGGAAGTTGAAAGAAATGTGCATTTATCGGCAATAAGGCTGTTGATTTCGTTATTTATGTTTCCAATTTTTAAAAGCAAAAGGGCAGGAAAACACAAGTGGATGTCTATATTTCCATACACAAGTTGACTGAAATCGACTTAAATGTTGAAAAGGAATACATCCATTTTACACCCTTGAATCCCCCCCCCCCCCCAATTTCATTTATTGATTCGGTGTGGAATTGAGAAATCATACTAGTGCTTGTACATGTCTTGATATATGGTAAAAGAGTTATTGAATCTAAAGCACAGAACATGTGCAAGTAACTTAAACAAATAATATTTGAATAAGTTGGTATTGCTAGGAAAGCAAGTGATTTAAGTTTTAAGCATTTTATCTACTAGGGAAGAGACTTGTTTCGTTAGTCATTACCACCTAGATGCCTTGCATTTGATGTGACACCATTTCATTCCCAAATTCCTGTGATTGTGAGCCCTTGGTGACTGGACCAAAATAATTTGGTCAATATCATACGAATGAGCACCAAGACAGTCATTTTGGGGGGTTTTGACAGTCTTGTCTACTTTTCCCTAGATTGGATTGTTTTGATGGTATTTTACTGTTGTGCAACTCCAACTTAACTGCCATTTGGTGTGGTTTCTCATGCAGTTTGCATTTGTGTACATGCAGGGAGATGGTTTTTGTATCCGAAATCAAGGTTAGATTTATATAAATTTGTAGATAAATGGAATTGGGAGACAAGGCAGTTGGCTTTCTTTTGACCGTGATAAGTCTATCCATCTTTACATACTGTACTTTCTGGGTCATCATCCTGGTTGGTAACTTTTATGCTTTTACGTTCCAATTCAAATAAAACTTTTGTGATATTAGAAAGGACTGTGCAAATTGCAATGGCAAAAGCTGCTATGGTTGATGACTTGCAAAACAAGAACCAAGAGTTGATGAAGCAAATTGAGATCTGTCATGTATGTAGTATATTCCTGGTCATCAGAAGAAAATAACTTCGACATACCAATGGAACTACGGAAATGCTGAATCGGTTGCTTTATTCATTGCAGGAAGAAAATAAGATCTATGAGCAAATAGTTATTTATTGCAAAATGCCTCTAAATTCACTGTATATATAAACACATCAAAATCGATCTAATCTAAGCACACATCACAAATCACGGTTCATTACAAATCACAGTGGCTTGTGATTACAAAGCAATGGTTCAACATTCTCCTAAGCACACGTTCGATCAAAAGCAATGCAATGGTTCATTACAAATCACAGCAATCAACTGAACAAGCACATTTTTTTTAGGAAAAAAAGCAATTGAACAATAATGTTGTGCATGGTTTCCTCAAAAAAATAACGTAATGCGGGATATGTTGTATGTGACTTATGCCCATTGCAAGCGAGGACCATTAGGTGGCATCCAGAAGCATGGCGGACCCGCTTGACCTATAACTTCTAAACCAAGTATCCGATTTGTAATATGCATGTACCGTTGTATTCCATATGATTTAATAAACAAAATAAGACCTATATGTTATGTTTTAATCCTACAAATATAAGATGTCATGTGAGAGCCACTTATCATACTCGTAAAAAGATAATTAATTTTGATATAATTGTAATGCAAACACTTCTATTTTAACGTAGTTTCGTTAATGCCTAACTGTAGTCGGCACCAAAATTTGGTATGGCTTCACAACGGAAGCCTTACCTTTTTCTAGCCCCCTTTACCTTTTTTCGCAAATCTAGCCCCCTGTGCGAAGGTAATTATAAAAATAGCTCCCTTCCTAACAGCGGAAGTGCTGACAAGTGACACGTGTAACTCGCCACACACATGTACCGCAATAGGGACCCAGAAGCGCGTCTAGCTAGGTGTCGAGAACCATGGGCACGACAACAGGTGCAGGTAGTGTGGCTCGACAAGGCGACAGCGCATGCAGGGCAACAGGACATGCGGTGGTGTCCCAGCGCGACAGGTTTCTATGGCTCTACCCTAGTTTAGTAGCACCGTCCTGCCGCGGTGCCCGAGGGTGGTACGTTTTTGCGGAGAAAGAACTATTTTTGCAATTGCATTCGCACGGGTTGGATTAAAAAAAAGGTGATTGGGCTAGAAAAGTTAAGGATTTTTCGCGAGGGACAGGCCCTAAAACCCGCATCCTTTGATGGCAAATCAGACGCTTCAACTTTGATTCCCCACACCACAGCTTCCGCCGCTTCCCCCCTGCCCTCTTCCACCGCCGCCACCTATCCTCCCACCGCACCGACACCTTCCTGGGGCCAAGGGGGCCGACAGTCTCTGCCCTCCACCACCCACAGCTCATCGGCTGGCAGCAGCAGCTTCGGCGAGGCTACAGTTTGTTGGTCGGCGCCAGTGAGTCAGAGGCAAAGAACCGGGCCGGGCCGGGTCATCGTTTCCCTCCTTAGAGCCACTAGTAATCGCTCTCCTCCTCTAGCTTTCGGCTCCTTTAAATTTTGGTTCATTAGGTTGCACGCAATTAGTTGCATGTATACATTGGTTTAGTTTTTTGGTCTCGGTGAGAATACGATACTTAGATTGGTCTCGGTGATGCAGCTGGTGATTAAGGGGAAAAAAACTAATCTCTACAAAGGGATGCACCATACTAGCATGCAGATGTAAAATTTTAGTATGCAAACTTTTGATTACTATGTGACCAAACTGGTGCTATTGATCTATGAATGTTTCATTAGGTAACCCTTCCTGATCACCTGATGGGTGATGCAAACTGCATACGTCCACCTTGTCTTCTAATGCAACACGCATTACGTCCTTTTTTGAGGAAACCATGCACAAGATAATTGCTCAATTGTTTTTTTTTCTAAAAAAAATGAGCTCAGGCAGTTAGGCCAGTAACTTGAAGCAATACCAATTATTCTGCATTCTTTATTTTTGAATTTTCCTGTCTTTGCTTCCACCTCAAGTCAGCATAGTATTCTGAAATCAAAATTGTGAACCTTCATAAATTTTACTTCATGTATCACTATTAGAAGTTTAGAACTTGGAAGTTTAGGGTCAGTTGTGCTAATTTACCAACCATGGCTACAGAAATCGTTGAGATATCTAAGTTTTAGAGATTTCTGCTTGATTTTGAGAATTTGTGATGGGAAGCCTGGCCTTGAGCACCTTGTGATTTTACTGTAAGATTAGTGATATAAATTATTAAATAAATTTGTGGTCTGCAGTCTTGGTGTGGCTTTGAGGTAAATTCATTAAATCTTTTTGGGAGAGGTGCTTCTATGCTTTTCTTTTAACAGTTGCACAAATATTAAAGCATGAATAAATGGTAGACGGTGATTTCTTACCTCTTCACTTGCTTCAAGAGTTGTGCAATTTGTATTGGGAGGAAAAGCATGGAAGCACTGTTTTTTGGGTCTAAGTGAACCTATGGATGTATATAAAGAATGGAGTTTTTCTTGATTTTAGCCTGACTGGATTTAGATCGGCATTTTTTTGAAGTGGTTTCTTTGTCAATTAGCAGAGCAAATTCATGTGTTCTTAAATATCAACAAAATTTCTGCTTGGTTAGTTAGAATGGAAGCAAACTTGCATAGAATGTCACAACAGGCATTGTTGGTGATAGATGAAGAGATCATAATATCATATAAATGTTATTATTAAAAATACACATATGAGCTGCTAATGGTTAAAATGAAAATTAGAAAGATCAAAAGTGGAGCAAGACATACACATGCAAGTGATTTTGATTTAGCTCTTGAATTAAACCAATGCCCCTCAATTACTCTAGAATTTCCTGGAGTATCGAAAAATTGTTTTGCTTCTAATTGTTGCTTTGCATGTCTAGGTTTTTCAATCAGTAAGTATTCTCATAAAAGGTTGATTTGGCATCATGTCGTTTCTAGATTAATAGAACTGTACAGTGTTAACACATTAACACGATGCCATTTTAATTGTCCGAAATATAGTACCAGTAAAATGGTGTCTAATGATTGTTTCAAATGTTGGATCAACCTCCAGAACTGGTGTGGGCCTTTTTGAGGTAGACAACAATCTTTGCACAAAACCTTTTCAAAGGAGAAACTTTCTTTATTTGTAGCATGCATTTAATGATGGAAACACTTTGCCTCAATGGGGGTTCATAGCTTGGAACTATCTGCTCATGCTTCTTTTCTTCCTCATCTCCTAAGGTTTCTACATTTTCCATGGCGCTTAGGTGATGATGTGTGCAGTGGCAAGTCGGTCGCAGTCTTGCCTCACCGCCGCTCTCCACTCCTCCACATGTGACCTGATTGTCCGCATCATTGACGAATCATCGCTCCATCTTGGACGCAATGATATCTACAAAGGTATTGGCGATTACTGTCTTTATTCTCCATGTTTTCTCTGTGCTACTTGTTAGATAGTATCTTTGTTACCTTATATACGAGATTGCTAGTTGCCTTGTATAGAGATTATTTGCCTTGTATAGTTATTGCCTTATATAGGCTTTCCTTCTATATCCTCTTGTACGTGTATATATACTGGCCCTTTGGCCTCATGTTGAATACAAGTGCTATTCATAACATGGTATCAGAGCAACGTTTTTAGGGTTAGGGTTCTCACCGGCGTTGCACTTGCGCCCCTTTTTTTTTCTCTCGCGCTCTTCTTATCGCATGTTGCTTTTGTTCGCCAAGACTGACGATCTTGGCCGTGACCGGTGCTTTGCTCGTGGTCTTCTTCCGCGCCGTCGCCTCTTGGTGGTCAACCGCAGACTCACGGTTCTTCCGTCTTGGCCAGCCCGCCTCACGTCGTCGACGCCTACGGCGGCCTTCCTCGACTTCTGTTTGCCTTGGCGCTGGCCTTCTCCCGATTGAGCTGCTTGTCGCCGCCACGAGCCCGACTCTTCCGCGCGCTGAGCCGATCTTCTCCTTCGCCCGACGCCGCCGAAGTCGACTTCTTCGACGCGGCGCCAAGACCCGTCGCCCGAACCCGCGTACCGGCGAGCTCGTGACGCCGCTGACACGCCCTTCTACGCCCCAACCACGGCCGTTGTCTAGCCGCCTCCGCTCGGCTGCTTCTCCCGAAGCCTAGGTCGCTTGGCACTTGGGCTCATCCGGTTGCCCGTGAAGAAGAAGCACTCTTGTGACCGTGAGGCTCAACATCAGAGGCAATCGGTCCGAACTTGAAGACATCTCAAAACTGCATTTGATAATCAGTTCGACTCCAGCCCTTCAGATTGGGTTTCGGTTTTGGTTGCTTCGGCCGGTTCCAATTCTCGGTAAAAAAAAAATGTCGCCCTCTGCAGGTTCTTCTTCTGGCACCGTATCTGTTCCTCGTTGTCCGGTTATCTTTGATGGTCTCAATTATCGTGATTGGATTCTTCACACGCGCCTTCACATGCGAGGGCAGCGTCTGTGGGAGTTTCTTACTGGCGAGCTATCATGTCCGCCTCGTCCTGCTCCCCCCGACATGCCTGTTATTCCTAAAGAGGCTGATAGTGCTGCTCAACAGAAGGCCTCCGATGAGTATGCTGATGCTGTGGAGTCTTTTCAGACTCAATTTACTACATACAAGATATGGCTTGATGAAGATGCTCGTGCTTCTGCTATTCTGGTTGCTAGTATGGAGGTGCATCTCACTGGTGATATTGTTGGTTTGTCTTCAGCTCAGTCGATGTGGGCGCATCTTCGCCATCACTATGAGTCTACTGGGGATTCTTTGTACCTTGCTGTTGTACGACAGGAGCAGTCGTTACAGCAGGGTGATTCTACTGTTGACGAGTTTTATGCTCAACTGTCCTCGGTATGGCGTCAACTTGATTCTCTCGGACCGAGGTTTGTCAAGCTTCTCATCGTCTTCGCCAACGCCAAGACTCTCACTTGGAGCTTCACCGTATCTACGACTTTCTGACACGCCTTCGGGCTGAATTTGAGCAGATTCGTGCTCACCGCTGCTCGTCATCCTGTGTGACCTTGTTGGAGGCTCTTGCAGCTATTCGTGACCGAGGAGACTCGTCTTCGTGGTGCGGGCCTACTAGTATCTCCTTCATCCTGGCAAGACTCGTGCTATTCCTCCATCGCTGGCGCCTCCTCCTTGAAGATCGACTACCAAGGGTGCAGGCTTCACCGCACTCTCGCAACAAGGATGGGCATGTGGAGCGCTTTGCTATCGGAAGAAAAAGGATCTTGCTCGTCGCAGGTGGGCGCCCTCCTAAGGGCTTTGGACTTCTTGGTGCCTCTCCTCAACAAAGCTTCACTGGTTCGGACCCACTCAGAGATTCGATGTCGCTACGTCGCATTGCTACTTTCGCACCGCGAGTTCTGCTGGCTCGCTACTCGATCTTCCAATGAGAGACCATCTTCCTCCTCATCGTATCACACCATGGATTCTTGACTCTGGAGCTTCTTTTCATATGACATCCGATCCAACGAGTCTCCATTCCATCGCCCTCTTCTCGCTCCTATCACCGCATGATCGCAGATGGTACCCTCTTTTCATTGCGGTGACGAGGCACTCTTTTGTCTTCCTCTTTTCATGTTCCCGCTGCTTCTCATGTTCCTAAACTCACCATGCAAAGCTTATATCCGCCGCGACCATCGATCATGGTCTGTCGTGTTATCCTTGACGACGACTCTTGTTGTGTTCGTGGATCGCAGACGGGTCTCTGGTTGGTATTGGCCCTCGCCGTCGTGACTCTCGGCCGCTTTGGGAGCTTGATCGCTTCGTCTTCCTTCCGCCGCCTCGCCAGCCTCTCGCCTCTCCATTGCTTCGCCTCGTTGCATCGCTCATCGGGTCGTTTGCTCGATGGCATCACCGCTAGGGCATCTTTGTGGGTCACGTCTCCTTCTTTAATTCGCCGTGATCTTTTAGGATCTCGTGTCCGTGATACCTCCTTAGATTGTGCGGGTTGTAAGCTTGGTAAGCAGCTACAACTCCCTATCCTTCTAGCGAGTCTCAGATCCAGCGTCCTTTTGATCTTGTTCATTCGATGTGTGGGTCCGGCTCCTTTTGTTTCAAAAGGGGGTCATAAATATTATATTCTTTTTATAGATGATTTCTCTCGCCACACTTGGATATACTTTATGTCTTCTCGTAGCGAGGCCTTGTCCATCTATAAGAATTTTGCCACTATGATCCGTACTCAGTTTGACTCTCCCATTCGAGTTCTTCGTGCTGACTCAGCAGGGGAATATCTGTCCGGCGCCCTTCGTACTTTTCTTGCTACGCAGGGCACTCTTTCTCAGTTTTCCTGTCCTGGTGCTCATGCTCAGAATGGTGTGGCTGAGCGCAAGCATCGCCATCTTCTTGAGACAGCTCGTGCCCTTTTACTTGCTTCCGCTGTTCCACCTCATTTCTGGGCTGAGGCTGTTTCCACTGCCACTTACTTGATTAATATTCAGCCTTCCTCTGCTCTTAAGGGTGGGATTCCGGTGGAACGTCTTTGTGGCATGCTTCCTGATTACTCTAGTCTTCGCCTTTTTGGGTGTGTGTGCTATGTCCTCCTTGCACCTCGTGAACGCACCAAGCTGACCGCTCAGTCTGTTGAGTGCGTTTTTCTGGGCTATAGTGCTGAGCATAAGGGATATCGTTCTTGGGATCCTGTTGACCGACGAATGCGGATTTCTCGGGATGTTACTTTTGATGAGTCTCGTCCCTTCTATCCTCGTCCTTCTTCCACTCCAGCATCTCTTGTCGAGCCACTTTCTTTTCTTACTTTTCCTGATACTCTTGTTGCCACTTTTCCTTCTTCACAGTTGGCATCTCCTTCTTCGCCAGCCTTTCCACACGAGTCTTCACATTCCGTCCCTCCTCCAGAAGTTTCTTCTGACATTGTTCCTTCGTATCCTCTCTACTACACTCGTCGTCCGCGAGTTGAGGATTCTTCTGATGTCTCTTCTTCTCCTGTTGAGTAATTTTCTTCTGGGCCTCCTCGCTACGCTCTTCGTGATCGTCAGTCTATTCGGCCTCCTAAGCGCCTTGGCTTTGCTGGTGCTGTTCTTGCCGAGCCGACTTCTTACCGTGATGTTGTTGTTCATCATGAATGGCACTTGCGATGGCAGAGGAGATTGCTGCCCTTGAGCGCACTGGCACGTGGGATCTTGTGCCCCTTCCTCCACGTGTCCGCTCCATTACATGCAAGTGGGTCTATAAGGTTAAGACTCGCTCGATGGTTCTCTTGAGCGCTACAAGGCTCGCCTCGCACCACGTGGTTTTCAGCAGGAGCATGGTCGTGATTATGACGAGACTTTTGCTCGGTGGCTCATATGACCACCGTTCGCACTCTTCTTGCGAGAGCGTCGTTCGTCGCTGGTCTATCTCTCGCCTTGATGTCAAGAATGCCTTTCTTAATGGTGAGCTACGTGAGGAGGTTTTATGCGGCCACCACCACCGGGTATTCATTCTCGAGGGCATGGTTTGTCGTCTTCGCCGCTCTCTTTATGGCCTCAAGCAAGCCCCTCGTGCTCGGTTTGAGCGTTTTTCTTCTGTGGTCATTGCTGCTGGCTTTTCTGCTAGTACTCATGATCCTGCGCTCATTGTTCACACTTCACCTCGTGGACGGACTCTTCTTCTTCTCTATGTTGATGACATGATCATTACTGGCGATGATGCTCGGTATATTGCCTTTGTGAAGGCACGTCTCAATGAGCAGTTTCTCATGTCTGATCTAGGTCCTCTTCGTTACTTTCTGGGGATTGAAGTCTCTTCTACACCCGAGGGTTTCTTTCTATCCCAAGAGAAGTATATTCAGGATCTTCTTGATCGTGCTTCTCTCACTGATCAGCGCACTGCTGAGACTCCTATGGAGCTCAATGTCCACCTTCGACCTACCGACGGTGAACCTCTTGATGATCCTACTCGCCATCGCCATCTTGTTGAGAGTCTTGTTTACCTTGGTGTTACTCGTCCCGACATTTCCTATCCAGTTCATATCTTGAGTCGATTCGTTTCTGCTCCCACTTTGACTTCACTATAGTCATCTTCTTCGTGTTCTACGATATCTTCGTGGAACTATCTCTCGCCGTCTTTTCTTTCCTCGATCCGGCTCCTCCACTTGGACATACTCCGATGCTACTTGGGCTAGTGATCCTCCGATCGCCGGTCTCTTTTTGCTTATTGTGTTTTTCTTGGTGGTTCTCTCATTATTTGGAAGACTAAGAAGCAGATAGCAGTTTCTCGTTCCAGGGCCGAGGCTGAGTTGCGAGCGATGGCTCTTTTGACAGCAGAGGTTACTTGGCTACGGTGGCTACTTGAGGATTTTGGTGTTTCGTTTTTACACCAACTCCTCTTTATCCGACAAGACAGTGCTATTAGCATTGCTCGAGATCCAGTGAAGCATGAGCTCACCAAGCATATTGGCGTTGATGCTTCCTACATGAGGACACAGGTACATGATCAGGTTGTGGCTCTTCAGTATGTGCCTTGAGCTTCAATTAGCGATTTCTTCACGAAGACACAGACTAGAGCTCAAGACATGTTTTTTATCTCTCCAAACTCAGTGTTGTTGATCCACCATGAGTTTGAGGGGGGGTGTTAGATAGTATCTTTGTTACCTTATATACGAGATTACTAGTTGCCTTGTATAGAGATTATTTGCCTTGTATAGTTATTGCCTTATATAGGCTTTCCTTCTATATCCTCTTGTACGTGTATATGTACTGGCCCTTTGGCCTCATGTTGAATACAAGTGCTATTCATAACACTACTGGTCTTTTTTTTATATATATATTTTTCTCCTATCATGAGCTCATTTCTTTCTACTCATTTTCTGTGTTTATTCCCTTCTTAGATTTGGTTGTGGAGAAAAACTTACGAGGAGTTCTTAGATCAGAAGTTGATAGGTCTGTGTCACGAGACAGCATAATCATCGTGGATTCTTTGAACAATATTAAGGTGAGGGCACTACCATGTCTTTTGTTCTGTTGCTGTAAACTTCCAATGGCTAATAAATTCTCAATTACTAATAGGAGTACAGTCATCATGTTTATGTCTGTTATCATGTATTGGTATGATCAGGGTTGGTTTTTGGAAATCTCGGTGCGCCCCAAGTTTTCCAAACCCATCCGAAATCGAAAATCCTATATTTAAATTTTGACCGGTTTTGACTGGTTGTTAAAATCAAAATCAAATTTGGAATCCAGTTTTTGGACTTTCTTTGCGTGGTTATCGCCGGTAACCAGTGAAAAGGGGGATATCAAATTTTTTGTTAGCAGAAACTAGAAAATCATTAATATTTTTCCGAGTATGATTGTAGTCTTTGTCAAGTCAGTATATGAAAGCAAACCATGTAGACAATGTGATGAACCCCTTTTTTTGGTAGTGCCTTGACAAACAGGTTTTTCATACACATACATTTAGGTATGGGTACCACACAGTGGCGGATCCAAGGCCTAGGCTAGCCTTGGCTCAGGGCAGCCCACCCTTGGCTGTGGCCCAATAAGCTAAGCCCAGGCCCAGCGGCCAGTGCCCCTTTCTTAGCATTTTTGTTCCTAGGTCTTGTGAAATGATTTTCTTAGTGTTGTATTCAAGTTTGTTTGCATGATAATTAAACTCTTGTGTACATATGCGTATTTTGGATTGGCTGTTGTATAGCTCTTGAGCCCCCCTTCCATGACTTCATGCATCCGCCACTGATACTGCATGCAACAATCTGGTTTATAAACATGTGCTGCTTTCTGAACTTTCTTCCATTGTTATCATTACATAGGAATATGCTGTATAAATTCTGACGTAAACTGTAATATGAAGTAGATTCTGCAATTTGTGTTGCATTTATTTACATGCATGATGCTTTCAAATGTAATAGGGTATTGCGATATTATTGTGCATTGGTTGCCTTATGTTAGATACAATCAATTGACTTTCACATTAATATGCAGGGGTACCGGTATGAGCTGTGGTGTCTTGCACGTGCATCTGGAATAAGATACTGTGTGGTAGCCACTTACTGTCTTGTTTATTTACTGTTCTTTTACCATTTTTAGATAATAATTTTACTCTAAGACTAGAATAGCATAATAAAACAAGCCTGATGTGTAGATGGCATAACGTGTTCTGAAAGTATAGCTTTTGGTTAATAACACAAATCAGATACGAAGCCAAGCTGGAAACAATGATTTAATCACCAATGGCACATAAGATGAGAGCTGGCATGGGTAATGTTGAGGTGATGCATGACAATATTGATTTAGTCAATACCCACTAATTAGAATATCAGTTCAACAGAGTATTTAAGAATGGAAAGAAGAGAGGAAAGCGGACGGAAGGGAATTGACTTCTGAGCTGAACACCTATTCTGATGAAGACTTGAATAGACTAGCAGGGTAGATGTTTCAGTGTTGTACACAGAGCCGGTCCCAATATTTCATCGTTTCTATATCAGAAAGTACCTTGTGCTACTGACCTTAAAAATTAAGAGAACATTACATAAGTGATGTTAGGAGAGTAGTTTTTCTTAGTTGCTTAAAAATGACAATTTGCAATTCATAACCATGTCCTGCATGATCTTTTTTTCCTCAGAAAAGAGCACTTATTGAAAAAGAATTTACCATGCTTTCACACCATTTTGTATAGTAAATCATATAACAGAAAGTGATTTGTGTCCTACTTCCTCTTTTATGTTTCAGCTTTTTTGTGATACAGAAGTGGACCATTGTAGGGATTGGAACAGTAAGCGTCAGGATAAAGGAGAACCCTCATATGATAGTAATATGTAAGTCAGATATTTCATCTTTCTGGAGCTCGTTGACCTGTCGTCTTCAAAGTTTTGTAGTTTATATGAATGAGGTAGATGCTGCACAGTTTCTTAGTTTTGTTTGATTTCAAACTACAGATATGTTATATATAGTTAGCATTCTTGTTTTAAATCACTGAATTACTTCATAGGCTATGTAATCCTTTGTTATTGTATTGGGTTCCTGGAAAGAATAATGCCACCATGCTTCTCCATCCGTTATACTAGCTTTTCTATTGTGACAGATTTGAAGATCTGGTAAGGAGATTTGAGAAGCCAGATAGGCGAAATCGTTGGGATTCCCCACTTTTTGAATTGATTCCATCTAGAGGTAATCTAATAGCTCTTGTTCTTCTAGTTAGTTAATTTTCACAGTATACATGATCTTTAAGTAGTACTTATCTCATTATTTATGCACTAACGATACCATTTTATTTTATTTTTTAAAACTATTCCACATTCTACTGGTTGAACCTCAAAATTTGTTGCTTGTTGTTTTCGAGGACTCAAGGTGCACAACATAATCCTGCACAGGTGTTTGGGCTTGGGAGGATGGGTGAATTTTTTGATGTGGTTATTTAACTATATCAAGACAGAAAAAATTACTGGTTTCTTGTCACAACCCTCCCTGTCCAGTTTTGGGTTGGTTGCATGGGGTAAGTACTTAGGAATTTGTACTGCCCAATAGCTGGTAGCCTGGAACTATGAGTTTGGCTTTCAAAATACTACATCTGCCTACTTTCATAATCATCATCATAAATTTCCACCCTCTACTTTCTTTACTTTCATTTTCATAGGTCGCTCATCACCCCATTTGATTAATCTGTTTTGTCTACTGTTTCCAATAGATGAAATAGTGGAATTGTCTCCTGTTATTGCTGAGGCTGTATCATATTTGACTAAGAAAGTGGATTCAAAAACAAGAGATGTAAAAGTTCTCCGACCTACAATAGCTACTCAGACTGTAAGTATAAATATCTTTGAAAGAATGCAATTGTTAAAAGACA
This sequence comes from Otatea glauca, assembly GCA_036346275.1. Lineage (NCBI taxonomy): Eukaryota > Viridiplantae > Streptophyta > Magnoliopsida > Poales > Poaceae > Otatea > Otatea glauca. The sequence continues at coordinate 6,246,090 of CM070732.1, forward strand.
TCCCTGATTAACTGCAGTTGCATGATCTTCTAATCCCCATAAACATACTGCCCCAGAAATATTTGGTACTCTGTAAATGCCTGCATAAATTTTGTGTGATGTTGTAACATTGCAGCTCAATATCAATTACTAAAACATATCAAGTAAATGTGTTATGGAATCTTAACTCCACATGTTATTAGAATATTAGATGCGTGCTCGTTTCCATGTGCTTTTGCATATCAGCACCTTAGTATCCTATGCCAAACAAGTCTTGTTAACATCTGAATATCTGATGTGCTACTGCACAAACAATCAATGCTTTTCTCATATTGCACAATTACTTTCTATTTTCTTCCTGTATGTTGCCAATCAAATAACTGTTCCATTTACGGTAGTACCTGTAGGATTTGAATCCTGACCTGATGATATTTCAGGTACGAACAACTGAGGCTAATTCCCTCTATGAGATGGACAAAGCAACACAGGTAAAGGTGGTGGTCTTGGTTGATGGCTGGTCTTTGGAAATTTGGGGTTTGTGTTTTGTTCTACAAGCCTTTGAAGCAGAGTCTTATGGTCTTGGTTGAGCTGTATTTTGCAGGAGGTGGTCAATGCAATTGTTGAAGCACAGTCTTGTGGTCTTGGGCTTGCCATGAATAAGATTTCTCTTGGACCTAACTTGCCAACTATATCCTTTACTGTTTGAGACTATTTTTTAGTAAACTATATTATTATGAGAATTTTAAATAAATATAATCTGAGCTCTTTGTTCACCTTAGGTTCTTTTTTATATATAGCTGTAGCATGAAGATCTACCAATCATAACAGCAGAGTAATGCAAATCAACCTTCTGATATCATACATGGCATGTGCCCGTAAACTGATACATCGCGTATAGAGGTTTATTATGTTTGTATACTCAGTTACTTTTCTTACTTGTAAACGACGATCTGAACATCAAGTAGGCCAAAAGTCTGCAAGTATGTAATTTTGCTCTGCATATAGTCTCAATCTAGAATTGGCTTCACAATTTTATGCCACAAGGTGTGTGTCCATATCTAAGCTTCAAGGATGGGCCTCTTCTGCCTAATTCAACATGCATATAATCAAGAGAAGAAAACTTCAACCATCCTCGGATGTTACTATTGTAATGTGAGATCCTTAACTGACTGTTACATTAATCTTCAACGATCGGTTGGCCTCCCTGAGCTCCGAAGCTTGCGACGCACTTTCATCAAGCTGGCAGGGCAGTACAGCTTGAGTGGACCACCCCCACCAACAGATGCTGATAGTGCAAAGAGGATGTTTGCTGACTATTTAAACCGGGAAATTAGTGGCTGATAGTTCTGTCATCTCTGATGGATTAACCCTGTGTAAACGGCGTGCTCTTTGTCATGCTTTTGGTGTCGTTGAAGAGATTGTTTGCCTCACCTGATCTTCGGCATAACTATTCAGGAGTGTCATCACGCTGTGCGACTCTTCGGCTGCCGGATTGTTTTCATTGCTGTTGCGACATGTAAACTACATAATGCGGAAAAAAAAAATTAATAGCTACATAATTTGGAAATTTCTGGTTGAAAATTGGCTCCAATGCTAAGGTTTGTTATTCTGCTTGTTTATATTTCCTTCATTTATATCTTCTGCCTTTCATAAGGAAGTGACTGCTGGTCCTGCTAGTCATTTCATGTGAAAACCTGAGGTCGCTTGATCAAACGTAAAATAAAACAGTAAATTCCACAACCGCAATTGATAAGACTTCGTCTTGCCATACATTTTGCTGCCACCTGACCGAGTTTACGAAGCTACCAGCTCGAATTACTATCTCCAGGCAATTATAACCACACATCAGGAGTAGGGGTGGCAATGGGGTCTATTCTCCGTTCCTCGACGGAGAATTCCCCTATTAGAGGACAGGGATGGAGGAGTTTCTTTTTCGGGGATATAAATGAGAATCTTATCCCGAGTTTCTTTTTACGGGATATAAATGAGAATCCTATTCCCGTCTCTGACCGCCGAGGTAATCCCTAAAACCTTGGGAAGTTTCCGTTGAAGTAATCCCCAAACTCCTAGTCTCCTGACTGTTCGAGGTAATCCCCAAACTCCCCAAGGCCGAAACCTTAGGGAGTTCCCGTTGAAGTAATCCCCAAACTCCCAGCTGACTGCCCGAGGTAATCCTGAGTAACTAAGTTTGCCCCTCCCAAATTCCCAGTCTACTGACTGACTGGCCGAGGTAATCCCCAAACTCCCCAAGGCCGAAACCCTAGTCTCCCGAGTCCCGACTCCCAGATCTGCCGCCGGTCGGGCACTGCTCGCCCCTACTCCCTCCAGTCTCCAGAGTCCAGAGACTCCCGATCCACTGCCACCCGCCGAGCACTGTCCAGATCAGCCCGGAGCCTGGTCGTCTGCTCCCCGCCGCCCACCGAGAGTCTAGATCCGCTGACCATCGCCGGGTCCGCCGCCGCACCAGCACTCCCTCCAGAAGTCCAGATCCGTCGCTGGGCCTCTTCAGTTTCGCTCCAGCTCTGCCACCACATCCCCTAGGAGGCGGAGTCACGCCATCCCTCCAGATCCACCACCGGACCGCCACAGGCAGAGAGGCTAGAAGTCAGCCGCCGCATCCCCTCTGTGGCTGTCAACTCCCTCGGGCCTCGATCTCCTTCCTCAGCCTCGGAATCCCAGTGTCGCCGGCTCGCCGCCACCGCCCTACGGTCCAGCTCTCTCTCTCTCTCTCTCTCTCTCTGATTCCTGAGTGCTGACAATAGAAGTTTTCTTCTTTATGCCTGCATTCTCCTCAATAATAGCTCATTATTTTGGCTCATTTATGAGTACGCTATAAGTTGTAACAACATTGCTAATCATACAGAGACATAAACCAAGATTTCCATCACGGACAATCAACTACAAGCTGTTAGTCCATCACACAATTATCAAAATATCATTAATATAGCAATATGCAGAAAGAGTTCACACTGAATAGCTATTTGGTATGTCTCTTTGAATCTGTGATTTGTGATAGAACTCGGATTCTTGGAAGCTAAGTGTTGCTTGTGTACTATTTTAGCAGGTGTATTATGTGATTGTGAACCATGTGTAATATTTAAGCTATGCATTGCTTGTTCTTGAGTTACTCATAAATCTGTGCTTGTTTAGATACTTATATTGGTATATTAGTATGGTAGGGTCTTCCTCTTCCACTTTATGTTTACACTAGAAAAAATACTTATTACCATCTGTATCAAGTATCAACCAGATGTATCCGTCTTGTTTCCAATTTCTTGAATCAATAGCCTTATGTTGTCATAAGAAGAACCTCCTTAGTCCCTAATCCAAAGCCCTCATTGCTTTAATGCTGAGATCTTTTGCTCTACTGCCGGATGGCAAGGTTTTTAGTACTTGTACTAAATTTTGGTTGTATACACACTAGTGCATTTTTTTTTAATTCGTTGAGAACAGCTAATTGGATGTCGTTTGTTCTTTGTTGGCGCAAATCTCAAACCTGGGCTCCAAATTTCGAATCTGATCCGCTAGAAATTTTTGCTTCTCGTGTGAGACGAAAGGTTTGGTTGCTTTCGCCTTTTCCTCCTCTCATTCTTGTCGATGGTGGTAAAAGGAGGATCACTCGATTGGTATGGCTCCCGCTGGATCCGGCCCGACGGGCGGGAACGGGTGGGTGTCCCCAATACCGGGGCCGGGGAACGGGGATATTAGTTGCTATCGGGGACGGGGACGGGGGGTTCTCCCCGCCGGGGAACGTCCCGTTGCCACCCCTAATCAGGAGTCATGTAACAAGAAAGCTGTCTTCAAAACTCAAGGGTGAACTCATTGCAACACCTCGGAATTAGTACAAAAAAAATCCTTCCATCATGCCAGAGATTATTGGAACTAAATATCGGTGAGATGCACTGTGCTCATCAAATCTGATTAGTGTCTGACGCAAAATGGAAAGCAGTCTAAACCTTGGCATGTAGTAAATATCAATTTGAACCTCTAAAACCCGGAAACAGAGTCTCAGTACATCTGCCGCAATTGATCTAAAAAATGGAGGTACTTCACGAAAGGGCTTTCTGGACCTCACTACCTCAGCAGTCACTTCCTTCGGTGGCTTCTCTGCATGAAGATCCGCCACTAAGCCCTTCTTGGAGTAGTAGTCAATCACCTGATGGAAGCAAATCAATATTTAAGTAAAAATATTGAATCAAAAGCATTGACATAATGAAGTTAGAGAAGAGACAAGATTCAACCATTCAAAACTTGCTATCGAAACCGGAAACACAAGTGGCAGCAGAGTGCATATGAAACCATGTGTTGTTGAAATGCTAACAGGAAAGATAGTGAAATAGATGGCAGGCCGTCCACCCTCATAGAACATAATGCAACCGAACAATTGTGTCTATTCATGACAAAAAAATATCTTAACATGGACTGGAAAATGAAAAAAAGAGCAAAGTTTGCCAAAAACCTACATTTCCTATCTTGAGGCTAAGACAGGTGTTAGCAGAAAGTGTGCAATAATACCAAAAAAAGGGGGTATCTACATTAGTCCAAATCAAGTGTTCCTGAAGATTGTAGAAAAAAGTATAATTCACTTGAAACAGTAACATAGCACTTGAAACAGTAGCATACTGGTTTAGTTTGTCTGAGGAAGGCTTCAAGTCTAGACATCAAAACCTCAGCTGTGTCGTCTTTCCTTTGAATCAGTGTTTCTCCGGTGACCTTGGTGAAAAAGACAGCAAAAAGCACCAGTCAGGGGATAATGGTTCACAGAATATTGACAGTGGAAGAAACAGAACCTCACAGAAGAATCTTGAATAGTAGCTGCAATTCTTGTAAAAAAATCTGTAGCATCTCAGTCGACTTGAATGCAATGGAAAGAAAATAGTAAACTACCTGCAATAATTTGTCTTCTATTCTTGTTGAACAATGTGTATTATTCATGTTACGAAACCTGCAGGATATGGAATACAAAACGATACATTCATGTTACGAATCGGATACTTGGTTTAGAAGTTATAGGTCAAGCGGGATATGTTGTATGCCAAGTGACTTATGCCCATTTGCAAACAAGGGTCATTAGGTGGCATTCAGACGCGGAAAGTGGAAGGTGACGAAGCACATGCGATGCTTCAAGTTAAAGGGTTTGGGAGAAGTCGGTTGAGGGGCAATATAGTCATTTGATCAAAACCAGAAAAGTGAGTTGCTTGTAAAACCGCGGTGGTGGCCTAAGTGGATTAGGTTAAGGAGACTTGATGGAGGATAAGACTTGATGAATTCCGACATTTTAGGACAAGGATGGAAATGATGCTTTGAAAAGCATGTGTGAATGAAAAACCCAGTTTTTTAATGGGTTAACGGGTTCCCACGTAAGGGTGGGCATTCGGTTAATTTGGTTTTTTCGGTTTAAAAATATTCCGGTTTTTGAAAACTAGAAACCGAAATTTTCGTTTCAAATCCTAAAACCAAACCGAATTAACCGAAAAAATTCAGTTCGATTAATTCGGTTTTTCACTAAACCGAATTTCATACCCACCTCTTCTATCTTTGTGTTTGTATAGATGAATTTCTTATGTTTCCCTAACAGTCCGCAACTATTTTTACCCTCTAATTTGCCTAGATTTCTATCTTTTTCATTGGTCATGTATTTGCTATGAGCAAAGAAGATTCCAAGTTTACTTGGTTTGTAAAGGACCGTGCAAATTGCAATGGCAAAAGCTGCTATGGTTGATGACTTGCAAAACAAGAACCAAGAGTTGATGAAGCAAATTGAGATCTGTCATGTATGTAGGTGTATGTAGTATATTTCTGGTCATCAGGAGAAAATAACTTCAACATACCAATGGAACTACGAAAATGCTGAATCGGTTGCTTTATTCATTGCAGGAAGAAAATAAGATCTATGAGCAAATAGTTATTTATTGCAAAATGCCTCTAAATTCAGTATGTATATATAAACACATCAAAATCGATCTGATCTAAGTACACATCACAAATCACGGTTCATTACAGATCACAGTGGCTTGTGATTACAAAGCAATGGTTCAACATTCTCTTAAGCACACGTTCGATCAAAAGCAATGCAACGGTTCATTACAAATCACAGCAATCAACTGAACAAGCACACATCACAAATCACAACAAGCAATGAAGTGACCGAGCATAATGATTAATGAGATTTGGGAACACCTACTTACAGCTGGGGCGGTCGGGCCTCGAGGGATGGGAGGACGGCGACGGCTCGGCCACTCGGGAGTTGGACTGCTGGCAACGACGGCTCGGGGGATGGGAGGACGGCGAAGGCTGGCGGATGGTGGGGCCGCGACGGCTTGGGGGATGGCCGGATGGGAGGGCGGCGACGGCTCGGGGAAAGGTGGACCGTGGGACTTTGGAGGGCGCGACGGCTCGGCCTCGGGGGATGGGAGCTGGGAGGGCGGCGACTGGGGCCGCGTCGGCAGGTGGCGACACCGGCGCCGCTGGTCGTGACCATAGGGTAGCCGCCGGGTAGGGTTGGAACCGACCGAGGCAGTGGAGGCACCGAGCGAGTGGGGTTTGGGGAATTGAGCGAGCAGTCGATTAGACTAGATAATTGCCACGCCGCGATCGTCGCTCCACACGCGAAAAAATCAAGAAAACGTGTGACTGCCGCTTCCCACACGAGAAAATCAAGGAAATACACGAAACATCTGAAAGGATACGAACGTAATCACGTTTTTTCGCATTTATTCGACGGAAAAGGACTTAACAGGTTTCTTTTTCGAAAAAGGATCTAAACGGAACGCTAAAAAATGGAAAAATGACATAAACGTAATATATATTTTTTCCATAGAAGGACCTAACCGTGGGTTTTTCCCGAAAAAGGACCTAAACGTAATTTTGATTTTCTGAAGAAGGACATGAGCGCGAGGCTCAAAAACGCAAAAAGGGCATAAGCGTAATATATTGTTATTTCACAAAAGAAGGACCTAACCGTAATATTTTTTTTTCCGAAAAAGGACCTAAATGTAATTTTTTCACGAAAAAAGACCCGAACACAAATTTTTTTTCCGAATGTGGTGGCCGGAAGTCCACCAAGTTTAGTATATGGATTATTTAGATTTCGTTATTCGATTATACGGTTTGTCCGTTTATTCGGTTTGTGACCTTCCAAAACTGAATCGAAACTCGAACAGTGTTAAAATAAAAACATAACCAAAAAGTCAGTTTGGTTCGGTTTTTCAATTTCGGTTAAAAAATTGCCCACCCCTATTCTCACGGATGTGTATCATGGATATATTCTACGTCGTGAAGTGTTTTAAGTGAGCCTCTACTGTATAAGAGGGCTAGGGTTTGATAGTGTAAGGTGCATTGGAAGCTCTAAGAGTGAAATTAGGGTTTTGTGGAGAGAACTAGGTGCTATCATTTTGGATATTGTGCTTCGGGTAGAGTGGCTGTAATCCTTCATCTCCAAGTGGTAATAGAAGATCAAATTTATTCCTTCATTTCTTGTTTGTGTTCTTGTTGATTTTCTTGCTCTTTTGGTGATTCTTTGTTTCTCCTTGTTCTAGTGTGATTTGTGCTTAGTTTTCAGCTTGCTAGGTCATGTAGGAACTATCTAGGATGATCTTTGAGGTCTACATCGCACGAGTTTAAGAAGATCGTGTTTTCTCTCTTTTGCCTAGCTCTTGGTTACTTTCCCTAAAATGGGCAAATGTGAGAACTTTGACAATATTTCTTAAAATTCTTTTGGTGGAATAGGTTCCTAATATCCTAGGATAGTAGTGTTTCAAATTTGGTGTGATTTGATTTAGTAGATCAAAAGTTAGATGGAGTTATTTTTTTGAAATCATGTTGATTTTGGCCTGACATCAAGAGAGCTGGCTGTTATTCCCTTACCAGTCAGACCATCCACTGGTTAGATCGCTGTTGTGGACCTATGGTGGTAGTCAGATCATCGGCCACCGATTAGACCGCTTGTTAATTAGCAGTTAGAGCAGCCAGACAGGGTGTATTGCTGGTTTCTTGTGCGCGCGCATTGTTTTCCAATGTTTGCAAGTTCAATCTTGATCTTCATAGCTCTTTTTAGCGATTAGAGTGAAAAATATTTCAAATACCTAAAGGGAAAATACTCATTACCCTCCCTCCAATTGCTGTAACATATCACACTAAACCTATAGCACTGGCCGGTTTAGTTGATTTTTGTAATCTCTCTCGGTTATCCTATCACTTGGATAGGGAGAAATACAAAATTTTAAATATGAAAAATAAATATGAACCGGTTTTCAATTGGTGCAACCAAATTTTGGCTCATCTGGAATGGTTTTCATTGGGTTCATACGGTATTCAAATTAAACTTCAAATTTTGAATCCATTTTCATTCATTTTTTGAGCGGTTACTGATGTTAATCAACGAAAAACCAGAAACAATATAGAGCAATGCTAGGTTCAGTAGCTCCCTACTGAGCTCCTACAGCGTGGCAGCTCTCGACTCGCTATGCCTGTTGTGATAGACTGTGCTACCACAGTACAGGAGAACGGTAGGGACGGGGCTAGTTTTGCAAATTCATTCTTACGAGGGATAGATTTACAAAACAAAGTGTGTCAAAGTGCAAAAAAGAGAAATCTTTTCTGAACTTTAGTTCTCTCTAGTCCACATTCCCTCCCCCAAATTCAACCGTGCAATTGCAATTTGGTTTTAATAAGATCTATATCTTCTGAAAGTCTCCATGCGCTAATCAATTAATCAACTCAAAGTTACCTGACGTTTCTAGCATGAAAATCAGGGTATTGGTATGATTCCTACATCCAGAGCGAGCAATTTTTTTGATGTCCCTGCCCCCACGTGGCCTGACCACCACCACACAAATCTCATTCCACTCTTTCATTCTTATCCTTCCTCACAGAAGTTTCGTAGTTCCTCTTTAGCTTTCCCATAGTTCTAAGCCCCAACCATTGCTACCTATGCTCCTTGTCGATGGCCAGGACCTTGCATCTGTATCTAGCTGTCAAAGCTCGTCCCCGCTCGCTTTTGATGAGACCATCCACCACAACTAAAGCTCGTTTGGAGGTCCCTCTGTGTGAGGAGCGATAGGAGCTCATCGAACCTGGCAAGGTCAAGGCTGAATGAGGTGGGGCGGGCGACGGTGAGTAGATGGCCGATGACGTGGTGACTTCATTGGGTAGGCACAAGGTCACCTGTCGTTGTTGCCACTAGCACGCCCTGCTCATCCAATCGACTATTGCTCATCCAGGTAGATAGCACGGCATGGAACGACAAGGGCCATTATGTCGGCTAGCGACGAGGCAAAAGTGCTCCTCCAAGTGCCAGAGTAATCGCTTCAGACTCCTCCTTCACCGATGAACTCCTCCTATAGATATGCTTGTTGCAAGTGTTCGCTCAAATTGTTGCGGAAAGTGTTTTTGATTGTTGCAATGTCTTTTTCGAGTATTATACCATAAGATAATTTTTGTTGTAGTGGGTTGTTGATTTGTTACACGGTTGGCAACCTGTTGTTGCCTTATTCTGTGAAATTTATTGCAATTGAAGTTGTAACATCCTAATTTTTTGCTTAAAATATTTTAATAGTGTTATTTGAGCATTTTATGAATTTTGGGAATTTCTAGAATTTATTTCATATTTTTGAATTATGACTTTTGCGAAAACCATTTAAATATTTGAAAAGTTTAAATAAACTTTTGCCAAAAATATTTTATTTGAGTTCCAAATGTCTCAAAATATTTTTAAGAATTTTTCTAATATTTTTACTATTTTATTTGCATTATTTCAATTTCTGGAATTGTTTTAAGTAGAAAAGTTTTGAAAATGCTTTTATTAGTGAGTGGGCTGAAACCCTATTCAGTCCCTACCCATTTATGCGCCAGTCGATCGCCTCTACCACCGGTTAAGCCAAGCGTCGCGATCTCCGCCGTTCGATTTGAATCGGATGGCTGGGATGGATCTTGAAACCCTAAGCGATGTTGCCGTCCGATCTTGATTAGATGCATGTGGTGAACCGTGATAGTTCAGAACTCCAGAGCTTCTCAGCCCGTGGATTAGCCATGTGCGGATCAGATTTTGCCACGTCATGCGTGATCGTGATGGAGACTGTCCGTTTGACGACGCGTGTACGGGTGTGATTTCGTCTCCCTCGAGAAGTCGCTGCCGTGACGGATGAGGAGTCCTTCGTTGCGACGTTTCATCTTTCCATACGCTGCGCAGACATCGAGGCAATAAAAGGGATGTCGGGTCCTTGTCTGAGACTCACTGTTCCACGCCGCGTCTTTTGGCCCGAGATTTATCACCTGAAGTGCCTGTATTGAGGAGATTGCCGGAGTTCGTTAAGATTGTCGCTGCCCTTTTTGTCGTTGATCTCGCTAGTCATAGCATCCCCGTTATCGTCGAGGACCTCACCGAGATCCCTGTGTCTTCCCCTCTCTTTTGCGCCAGACCATGTCGCCAAATTCATAGACGGTGAGCCGTGTCATGCTCGTCTTCCTCAACCCCGGTGGTACTCCGCCGTGCGCCATGGTCGCTGAGAACTCGAACCGTCGAGAAGACGTGGCGGTGACATGGCAATCGTGTATGCGCCAAGTCATCGCCATGTCAACCGAGCCGCTTGTGTTCGGCGATGACGTGTTAGCGGCACGGGCCCGCATGTCTGTCTGTATGCCACCGTGAGCCGGGTCCATGGTGGACAATGTCAGGTTCCATGGACCAGGTCCACGCCGGCGTCGGACGCGCGCCGTCGCACCGCGTCGCGCGCTCCCGCGTCTCTGGCTCAGCCGCTCCTATGGTTGAATCGATTTGTCGCCGGTGACTTACATGTCCGACTGCGCGGCGTAATGGTTAGCTAGGTCGAGCTAATTCCCACGGCCCGCGTTCGACTCCTCACGTGGCCCTGGCGTCGAATTTTTTCCTTTTCCCCCCCGCTGCCTGTTTGTTTTTTTCGCCGATTTGCTTACCTCGCTGATCCCCTTTCTCTTCTCCGGTTCCTTTTTACGCTGGTTTGGTTACATCCTGTTGGTCCCCTTTCTCTTCGACGGCCACTGGTCTCTCTCCAGAATCCATCGCCGGCGGTCATCGGCAGCGACGCTCACGGCCCTCCTCGTTCGGCACTTCTTGCGGTGGTACCACTCTACTCCCGTTGGTAGATTTATGCTTCCCGCATCTCATGCTCCCTCGTTTTGCCGGCTTGCGTCTCGTGTTGTGTGCCTTAATACGCTGGGGAGAGGTACCGGATTCTGCTGGCCTGCCGCGGTACGGCCTCCCTGCGGCTGCTTCGATCCTGCTCTCTGCGTTGTTAGCTTGCTCGTGTAGGAGTGCCGGAGTCCGCGAGGCTAGCCGTGCCTCGGCGCTGTCGCCTGCTTTGCCATCTCGTCCCTTCCTCGTTTTTGTGCGTTCTTGCTCGCTGCGTTATCAGCTTCGCGGAGTGGAGATTCTAGAGCCCGCGGCGCGCGTTTTCTTACCTTATCTGCCCTGCCCTCGTCTGCTCATGGATGAAAATGGTGTTGCTTGTTCTGAAACAAAAAATGTTGTGTATCAGGATATACTGACTTCTGTTTAGCATTTCTTCCTCCCTGGCCATACTGATCAAAGGTAACAAAAAAACGTTCCTATTCATTTAATTTACATTTTCATATGTACAAGAGACCACTTAGCTAATCATCATGTTTTTAGCGCCGGTTAATAACCTCAATATTCATTTCGTCACTGTCACAGAATTGCTTCTGTTAACACAGCCTATTCTGCATTATTAAAAATTTACACTTTTATTACATCATTGATGTTCTGCTTTTTGCTAATACAGAGTGGCTTTTGTTGCATCATCACATATCGCGTTGTGTGCAGGCGTAAAAATACTAATTAAAAATGAAGATAGAGCTCCTTCTGACACAGAAATATAGTGCACCAAGATATACTACCTTCTGTTTACCATTTCTTTGTCTTTAACCATACTAATCGCAAGATATTAAAGAAACTTGTGTCTATTCGTTTCATTTAGATTTTCGTATGTATAGAAAATCGAAGCTGATTATACTGTTTTTAGCATTGGTTCACGATCTTAGCATTCATTTCATCACTGTTACAGGCTTACTTTTGTTAGCACGGTTTATTCTGCGTTATTGAAGCTGATTGAAGATGAAGATAGCAATACTTCTTCTAAGACAAAAAAGATATAGTATGAAAGAATATACTGGCTTCTCTGTTTAGTGTTTCTTCCTCCCTGACCATACTAATGACAGGGTGTTAAAAAAACTCGTGTTTATTTGTTTCGTTTACATTTTGATATGTATAGGAGATCAATGAGCTAATCATACTATTTTTAGCACCAGTTAACGGTCTTAGTATTCATTACACCACTGTTACACGGTTGCTTCTATTAGCGTGGCTTATCCTACATTATTAGAGCTGTCATTCGTATCTACATCGATTGCTTATCGTGCTGTCAGATTTCGTTTCTTGCACCGATTGAAGCTGAAGATGATGTTGTTTGTTCCAAGCCAAAAAAAAAAAGGGTTGTGTACCAGGATATACTAACCTGTTACAATTTCTATAGTATTACCAAATCGCTGGTAGATTCCCTTTCTTATACCCGTTTCTTTGGGTTTCCTTATGATTGCCCGTCCTAGCTTAGTTGCTAAATCAGGATGCATCAGAAGATATGTCCTCTGAAAAGAGTCTTTCGAACAGCATGCTTGCTATCACAAAGTTAGCCTTTAGATAGCTTCCTTTGCTGCCTCAATTATATTCTTTACGTTTATTCACACTGATTATACTGTTTTCAGCGCCAGTTAACGATCTCCATATCCACTTCATTAGTGTTACACGCTTACTTCTATTAGCATGACTTACTCTATGTTATTAGAGCTGTGGTTGGTGTCTGCATCAATTGTTTATTGTGTTGTCAGATTTCTGATCCTAATATAGTACCTATATTAAGCCTCACAGTTTTTCCGGTCGCTCGCCGTGTCCACGTCGTCTTCGGTGCGGCGTGGACGCGCGTCCTCGCGACGCGTGCGTTGCGCCCTGGCCGGTCTGCCGTCTGACAGCTCGCACTGTGTTCAGCCACGTCGCTCCGCTTGGCTCAGGCGCTGGTGCAGCTCATCTATTTTGTCGCCATAGATTTTCATAAATTGTTTTCCCCCCACAGCGATCCTCGAGAATTCTAGGACTAGCTTACTTTTTTAGCGAAACTCCCCACGCAATATGTCTAAGCACATCTTTCTACGGACAAACCCTCCAAGCTTCCTGGATTTCTTTGCCCCTCAGAGGTCTTTTATTCGATAAAAAAATGCCTTTGCATACCGTCATGCGTTTGCGCGGCGCGGCGCGGCGTGTCGCCGCGCAGACGCATCTAGTAAGACCTATATTAGTTATGTTTTAATCCGACAAATATAAGATGCCATGTGAGAGCCACTTATCATACTCGTAAAAAGATAATTAATTTTGATATAATTGTAGTGCAAACACTTCTATTTTAACGTAGTTTCGTTAATGCCTAACTTTAGTCGGCACCAAAATTTGGTATGGCTTCACAACGGAAGCCTTACCTTTTTCTAGCCACCTTTACCTTTTTTTTCGCAAATCTAGCCCCCCCACCCTGCGAAGGTAATTATAAAAATAGCTCCCTTCCTAACAGTGGAAGTGCTGACAAGTAACACGTGTCACTCGCCACACACATGTACCGCAGTAGGGACCCAGAAGCGTGTCTAGCTAGGTGTTGAGAACCATGGGTGCGGCAACAGGTGCTGGTAGTGTGGCTCGATAGGGCGACAACGCATGCAGGGCAACAGGACATGCCGTGGTGTCCCAGCGCAACAGGTTTCTATGGCTCTACCCTAGTTCAGTAGCACCATCCTACCGCGGTGCCCGAGGGCGGCAGGTTTTTGCGGAGAAATAGCTATTTTTGCAATTGCATTCGCACGGGCTGGATTAAAAAAAGGTGATTGGGCCAGAAAATTTAAGGATTCTTCGCGAGGGACAGGCCCTAGAACCCGCATCCTTTGATGGCAAATCAGACGCTTCAACTTTTATTCCCCGCACCACAGCTTCCGCCGCTTTCCCCCTTGCCCTCTTCCACCGCCGCCACCTCTCCTCCCACTGCACCGACACCTCCCCGGGGCCAAGGGGGGGCCGACAGTCTCTGCCCTCCGCCACCAACAACTCATCGGCTGGCAGCGGCAACTCCGGTGAGGCTATAGTTCGTTGGTCGGCGCCAGTGAGTTAGAGGGGAAGAACCGGGCCGGGCCGGGTCGTCGTTTCCCTCCTTAGAGTCACTGGTAATCGCTCTCCTCCTTCAGCGTTCGGCTCCTTTAAATTTTGGTTCATTAGGTTGCACGCAATTAGTTGCATGTATACATTGGTTTAGTTTTTTGGTCTTGGTGAGAATATGATACTTAGATTGGTCTCGGTGATGCAGCTGGTGATTAAGGGGAAAAAAACTAATCTCTACAAAGGGATGCGCCATACTAGCATGCAGATGTAAAATTTTAGTATGCAAACTTTTGATTACTATGTGACCAAACTGGTGCTATTGATCTATGAATGTTTCATTAGATAACCCTTCCTGATCACCTGATGGGTGATGCAAACTGCATACGTCCACCTTGTCTTTTAATGCAACACGCATTACGTTGTTTTTTGAGGAACCATGCACAACATTATTGTTCAATTGCTTTTTTTTTTCTAAAAAAATGAGCTCAGGCGGTCAGGCTAGTAACTTGAAGCAATACCAATTATTCTGCATTCTTTATTTTTGAATTTTCCTGTCTTTGCTTCCACCTCAAGTCAGCATAGTATTCTGAAATCAAAATTGTGAACGTTCATAAATTTTACTTCATGTATCACTATTAGAAGTTTAGAACTTGGAAGTTTAGGGTCAGTTGTGCTAATTTACTGTGAGTACCCTCCCCCTAACCATCCTATCATAAGCATCAGCATTAGTATTAAGCTTACATCAAGAATTGCTAATTGAGCATGAGTAATAATTAAGCTAAGGAAAATGTTAGTGCATCTTCATGGTTAAGTATAAGCATTAGTTAAGCTAGTGAGCATCAATGCCTTTCTGCATGCATGCTCATGTGAGGGCAGTAAATGAGTGAGGGCAGTGGTAAGAAGGTAAAATAACTAGGGGCAGAAAAGTAATTGCAGAGCAGTAGATGGATAAGAATGCCAGCTTATGAGAGAGAGAGCCAGTGCAGCCTCCATTGCTCTCCCCAACCGAAAGCACAGCCACATTTCCTTTCTTCCCTTTTCGCCTAGCAATCAGAGATAAGCAAGCACCAACCATTCCTTTCCCTTCTGCATGGCAACCAGAAGCAAGACCAGCTAGTGCTTTCCTCTTTTCAATCTTTCCCCAACCAAAAGCCAAAGATCAGCCAGTGCTAGATTCAACTCAATCACAGCCATTCCTCCTTCACTTAGCAACCAAGAACCAGCCATCAAGTAAGAATCAGTAGCAAGGAGAGGAGCTAAAAGTTCGGTCATGAGGTGAAGCCAAGAAGAACACCAAGCTGAAGCAAGAAGAGAAGCCAGGATTCGGCAACCTCTACTCTACATCACCTCAATCCCAACCCTAGCAGCAAGTTCATTCCAGAACCGAATCATCAGGAAGCAAGTAAGTGATAGTTAGAACTAGTGGAAATGTTTAGATCCACATTGAAATAGCAGGATGCTTAGAGACCAATAGCTAGATTAAATAGAGAGGGTAAAGGAACTTAGCTCAGGAGAGGAGGAGGTGCTCCAATCGGCCAGGGAGGCGGCTCTTCGGTTGCAGGAGGAAATCTTGAGGGAGGGCAGCCAACTGGTGGAGTTGTGGAAGAAGAACTGTCGGCTGGGAGTAGAAGGAAAAGAAAGAAAAACAGAGAAGAGAAAGAGGAAGAAAAGAAAAGGAGAAAAAGATGAGAAATTCTGGAAAATGAGTAGATTAGCTGCATGCAGATCTGTTAAGTTTTGCATCTATTGCATTAGGTGATTAGTTGGTTGGTTATGCATGCATGTGCATAAAACTAAACAATAGCAGCATTAGTTGCATTGATTAATTAATTGGCTAAAAGAAGCAGGAAGCATGCATAGCATTTAAAATGAACCTCAACAGATGCATATAATAAAAATAGAATGTTGGTTTGGTTGGACACTTGACTCATACTTAATAAAAATGCAGTAGTTAATAGATCATAATTTTCAGGACCAGAACAGAACCTGCCCGACAACCAGACCCTGTTTTCGAGCGAGGTAGAACTTTCCGAGTTTATTCCAGGCAAGCAAAACCCTCCCTTGATCATGTTTTATTGAAAATGATTTCAATTGTCTTATCAATTTATTATATCACTGCATGGAAAGCTTAATTTCAATAAAAGTATTAAAATGGATGTGTGTTGGGTGAATGGGTTAAAAGAATGAGTTGTTGGGTTGAAATGGTTGTGATGGTTGGAAAAATTGGAAGTGGGAATGGGATTATTGTGTCTAGCTAATGGTTGGGTTGGCGTGTGTAATATGGCTGGTAGAGGATGCCGATGAGAAGGATGTAGGCCGGAGGGGTCCTCTACATGGGCTAAAATATAAGTTTCAACCAACTAACACTTGGGCAATGAGCCATAAAATCAGTATCAACCATGGTGTGTTTTCGACCAGAAAAGGTTGTCCTACAATGGTATTAGAGCTCTCTACAATGGGTAAGGATAGCATGGTGCTTCTGGGTAAGGCCGGTAGGTCCAGAAGGTGATGCCATTGGGGGCGGTATATTTGAAGCCCAGAGGTGTACCCCTGGTTGAGAGGGAGTACAACTGTATCTTGGAGTTGTGTGGCAGCCTAGGATAGGTGTCACAAACTCGAAGTGCAGGGTGGAGAACTAATACTAGAGTAGTGATAAACGTTCTGGGGCATCTCTTGTGGGTGTCACTATGGGTAAAGTGGTACAAACTCGCAGAGGTAAAATCTTGAATTCAAGCCAGTCTCTTGGATTAGAGACTATGGTCAGCTTCGGCTATTCATATTCAGTGTTAGTAGAAATTTCTAAATATAAAATCAACCAACCCTTTTATGTAAAACTTATTTCTGTAGAAAGGATATTTTGGGAGAAGTGGTCTTGGGTGAAGTTAGATTAGGTGTAGTTATTAGGAGAAGGAAAAATCATTTATTGCATTCATATATTATTGCTTGCTGAGTACTTTGTACTCACCCTTGTTTAATCCTTCCTTTGCTTAGAAGGTGAGTCATATGGACAACCTTCCGAGGACGGGGGTGAGGACTGTGCGCAGGACCAGGACCTATCGGAGGGTGACTACTACTACTACTACTATCAGGAGTAGTAGGGGGAGTAGTAGGCCATATTCCCGCGCTAGCAGGCCCCCAGGGGATAGGAGGTTAAATAGATATCTAGATCTTTTGCTGTAATCCCAGTCTATGTAAATTAAGGTAATGTAAGGAACAATAGCCTTGCGTGGTTGATGGAATGTAATAAGGAATTCCATTTGGTGTCTCTAATTATTGTTCTGCTGCAATACTCTGTATACAGTATAGTAGCTAATAAAACATCAGAAGGTCTGATGTTTTGCTAGTTACTGTGCTGAGGTCCGTACAGTTAACCCTAGGTGACAGTCGTTACCGGGGGTTAATTATACGGGTCGCCACATTTACCAACCATGGCTACATAAATCGTTGAGATATCTAAGTTTTAGAGGTTTCTGCTTGATTTTGAGAATTTGTGATGGGAAGACTGGCCTTGAGCTCCTTGTGATTTTACTGTAAGACTAGTGATATAAATTAGTAAATAAATTTGTGGTCTGCAGTCTTGTTGTGGCTTTGAGGTAAATTCATTAAATCTTTTTGGGAGAGGTGCTTCTATGCTTTTCTTTTTAACAGTTGCACAAATATTAAAGCATGAATAAATGGTAGATGTTGATTTCTTACCTCTTCGCTTGCTTTAAGATTTGTGCAATTTGTATTGGGAGGGAAAGCATGGAAGCACTGTTTTTTTGGGTCTAAGTGAACCTATGGATGTATATAAAGAATGGAGTTTTTCTTGATTTTAGCCTGACTGGATTTGGATCAGCATTTTTTGGAAGTAGTTTCCTTGTCAATTAGTGGAGCAAATTTGTTCATGTGTTCTCAAATATCAACAAAATTTCTGCTTGGTTAGTTAGAATGGAAGCAAACTTGCATAGAATGTCACAACAGGCATTGTTGGTGATAGATGAAGAGATCATAATATCATATAAATGTTATTATTAAAAATACACATATGAGCTGCTAATGGTTAAAATGAAAATTAGAAAGATCAAAAGTGGAGCAAGACATACCCACGCAAGTGATTTGACTGAGCTCTTGAATTAAACAAATGCCCCTCAATTACTCTAGAATTTCCTGGAGTATCGAAAAATTGTTTTGCACGTCTAGGTTTTTCAATCAGTAAGTATTCTCATAAAAGGTTGATTTGGCATCATGTCGTTCCTAGCTTAATAGAACTGTACAGTGTTAACACATTAACATGATGCCATTTTAACTGTCCAAAATATATTACCAGTAAAATGGTGTCTGTAATGATTGTTTCAAATGTTGGATCAACCTTGAGAACTGGTGTGGGCCTTTTTGAGGTAGACAACAATCTTTGCACAAAACCTTTTCAAAGGAGAAACTTTCTTTATTTGTAGCATGCATTTAATGATGGAAACACTTTGCCTCAATGAGGGTTCAAAGCTTGGAACTATCTGCTCATGCTTCTTTTCTTCCTCATCTCCTAAGGTTTCTACATTTTCCATGGCGCTTGTGGTGATGTGTGGGCAGCCGTGCAGTGGCAAGTCAGCGGCTGCAGCTTGCCTCGCTGCCGCTCTCCACTCCTCCACATGTGACCTGATTGTCCGCATCATTGACGAATCATCGCTCCATCTTGGACGCAATGATATCTACAAAGGTATTGGCGATTACTGTCTTTATTCTCCATGTTTTCTCTGTGCTACTGGTCTTTTTATATATATATATTTTCTCCTATCATGAGCTCATTTCTTTCTACTCATTTTCTGTGTTTATTCCCTTCTTAGATTTGGTTGTGGAGAAAAACTTACGAGGAGTTCTTAGATCAGAAGTTGATAGGTCTGTGTCACGAGACAGCATAATCATCGTGGATTCTTTGAACAATATTAAGGTGAGGGCAGTACCATGTCTTTTGTTCTGTTGCTGTAAACTTCCAATGGCTAATAAATTCTCAATTACTAATAGGAGTACAGTCATCATGTTTATGTCTGTTATCATGTATTGGTATGATCAGGGTTGGTTTTTGGAAATCTCGGTGCGCCCCAAGTTTTCCAAACCCATCCGAAATCGAAAATCCTATATTTAAATTTTGACCGGTTGTTAAAATCAAAATCAAATTTGGAATCCAGTTTTTGGACTTTCTTTGCGTGGTTATCGCCGGTAACCAGTGTAAAGGGGGATATCAAATTTTTTGTTAGCAGAAACTAGAAAATCATTAATATTTTTCCGAGTATGATTGTAGTCTTTGTCAAGTCAGTATATGAAAGCAAACCATGTAGACAATGTGATGAACCCCTTTTTTTGGTAGTGCCTTGACAAACAGGTTTTTCATACGCATACATTTAGGTATGGGTACCACACAGTGCCGGATTCAAGGCCTAGGCTAGCCTTGGCTCAGGGTAGCCCACCCTTGGCTGTGGCCCAATAAGCTAAGCCCAGGCCCAACGGCCAGTGCTCCTTTCTTAGCCTTTTTGTTCCTAGGTCTTGTGAAATGATTTTCTTAGTGTTGTATTCAAGTTCGTTTGCATGATTCGATACGTAC
This sequence comes from Otatea glauca, assembly GCA_036346275.1. Lineage (NCBI taxonomy): Eukaryota > Viridiplantae > Streptophyta > Magnoliopsida > Poales > Poaceae > Otatea > Otatea glauca. Next base: position 6,265,832 of record CM070732.1, read on the forward strand.
GTCGGTTATTTAAACATAGACTATCCAACCAATTTTTAACCCGGTTCTTTAGACTCATGAGATTTCGGGTGGGTCCTTACAGAAAAAAAACGTGGTTACGCAAATTTCCCGGCGGCTCCTAGCCAGCCAATTTAAATAAAAACACTGCTGAGGAAAACGAAATTACGCATTTTTCAAGAAAAAAACTTGGATTAGCTTTTTTCGCACGGCACGGCATTGCACGCTTCTCTACTTCGTCGACGACTCCTAGAAGGCTAATTTTGCACGGACGTTGATTTTTTAAGCCTAAAATATTTAAAATTACATTTAGGTCCTTCTACCATTTTTGTAACAAAAAACTTCGGAGTGAGATTTGTGCGGCGCGGCGTAGCGCGCTATACTATCTAGTGATAACAATGGAAGAAAGTTCAGAAAGCAGCACATGTTGACAAACCAGATTGTTGCATGCAGTATCAGTGGGGGATGCATGAAGTCATGGAAGGGGGGCTCAAGAGCTATACAACAGCCAATCCAAAATACGCATATGTACACAAGAGTTTAATTATCATGCAAACGAACTTGAATACAACACTAAGAAAATCATTTCACAAGACCTAGGAACAAAAAGGCTAAGAAAGGGGCACTGGCCGCTGGGCCTGGGCTTAGCTTATTGGACCACAGCCAAGGGAGGGGATTTTTTTGCAAAATGACGGCGAAAGGATCTGTTCGTGATTTCTGAATCTTCCGGGGCGAAAGAACCGGTGGCCGGATCGAATTTGCGAAATTACGTGGACCTTTTTAAGAAATAAATAACCGTGGAAGGACCTGTTCGCGATTTTGAAATTCACGTGGTCCTTTTTGAAAAAAAAATCGGTGGAAGGACCTTTCCGTAATTTCAAAATTTTCAGAGGTTTTTTTCGCAAAAAAACTGTCCTTGGAGGCTTGCATGCGCTCCATTTCTTCCCACCTTAATATAGATATTATTACATAGGAATATGCTGTATAAATTCTGACGTAAACTGTAATATGAAGTAGATTCTGCAATTTTGTTGCATTTATTTTGCATGCATGATGCTTTCAAATGTAATAGGGTATTGCGATATTATTGTGCATTGGTTGCCTTATGTTAGATACAATCAATTGACTTTCACATTAATATGCAGGGGTACCGGTATGAGCTGTGGTGTCTTGCACGTGCATCGGGAATAAGATACTGTGTGGTAGCCACTTACTATCTTGTTTATTTACTGTTCTTTTACCATTTTTAAATAATAATTTTACTCTAAGACTAGAATAGCATAATAAAACAAGCATGATGTAGATGGCATAACGTGTTCTGAAAGTATAGCTTTTGGTTAATAACACAAGTCAGATACGAAGCCAAGCTGGAAACAATGATTTAATCACCAATGGCACATAAGATGAGAGCTGGCATGGGTAATGTTGAGGTGATGCATGACAATATTGATTTGGTCAATACCCACTAATTAGAATATCAGTTCAACAGAGTATTTAAGAATGGAAAGAAGAGAGGGAATTGACTTCTGAGCTGAACACCTATTCTGATGAAGACTTGAATAGACTAGCAGGGTAGATGTTTCAGTTTGGTACACAGATCCGGTCCCAATATTTCATTGTTTCTATATCAGGAAATACCTTGTGGTACTGACCTTAAAAATTAAGAGAACATTACATAAGTGATGTTAGGAGAGTAGTTTTTCTTAGTTCCTTAAAAATGACAATTTGCAATTTACAACCATGTCCTGCATGATCTTTTTTTTCCTCAGAAAAGAGCACTTATTGAAAAAGAATTTACCATGCTTTCACACCTAGTATAGTAAATCATATAACAGAAAGTGATTTGTGTCTTACTTCCTCTTTTATGTTTCAGCTTTTTTGTGATACAGAAGTGGACCATTGTAGGGATTGGAACAGTAAGCGTCAGGATAAAGGAGAACCCTCATATGATAGTAATATGTAAGTCAGATATTTGATCTTTCTGGAGCTCGTTGACCTGTCGTCTTCAAAATTTGTAGTTTATATGAATGAGGTAGATGCTGCACAGTTTCTTAGTTTTGTTTGATTTCAAACTACAGATATGTTATATTATATAGTTAGCATTCTTGTTTTAAATCACTGAAGTACTTCATAGGCTATGTAATCCTTTGTAATTGTATCGGGTTCCTGGAAAGGATAATGCAACCATGCTTCTCCATCCGATTACTGCTATACAGGTACTATAGGCTGGCTGCCCGCTTATTAACTTTTCTATTGTGACAGATTTGAAGATCTGGTAAGGAGATTTGAGAAGCCAGATAGGCGAAATCGTTGGGATTCCCCACTTTTTGAATTGATTCCATCTAGAGGTAATCTAATAGCTCTTGTTCTTCTAGTTTGTTAATTTTCACAGTATACATGATCTTATTTATGCACTAACGATACCATTTTATTTTATTTTTTAAAACTATTCCACATTCTACTGGTTGAACCTCAAAATTTGTTGCTTGCTGTTTTCGAGGACTCAAGGTGCACAACATAATCCTGCACAGGTGTTTGGGCTTGGGAGGATGGGTGAATTTTTTGATGTGGTTATTTAACTATATCAAGACACAAAAAATTACTGGTTTCTCGTCACAACCCTCTCTGTCCAGTTTTGGGTTGGTTGCATGGGGTAACTACTTAGGAATTTGTACTGCCCAGTAGCTGGAAGCCTGGAACTATGAGTTTGGCTTTCAAAACACTACATCTGCCTACTTTCATAATCATCATCATAAATTTCTACCCTCTACTTTCTTTACTTTCATTTTCATAGTCCGCTCATCACCCCATTTGATTAATCTGTTTTGTCTACTGTTTCCGATAGATGAAATAGTGGAATCGTCTCCTGTTATTGCTGAGGCTGTATCATATATGGCTAAGAAAGTGGATTCAACAACAAGAGATGTAAAAGTTCTCCGACCTACAATAGCTACTCAGACTGTAAGTATTAATATCTTTGAAAGAATGAAATTGTTAAAAGACATCCCTGATTTACTGCAGTTGCATGATCTTCTAATCCCCATAAACATACTGCCCCAGAAATATTTGGTACTCTGTAAATGCCTGCATAAATTTGGTGTGATGTTGTAACATTGCAGCTCAATATCAATTACTAAAACCTATAAAGTAAATGTGTTATGGAATCTTAACTCCACATGTTATTAGAATATTAGATGCGTGCTTGTTTCCATGTGCTTCTGCATATCAGCACCTTAGTACCCTATGCCAAACAAGTCTTGTTAACATCTGAATATCTGATGTGGTACTGCACAAACAATCAATGCTTTTCTCATATTGCACAACTACTTTCTATTTTCTTCCTGTATGTTGCCAATCAAATAACTGTTCCATTTACGGTATTACCTGTAGGATTTGAATCCTGACCTGATGATATTTCAGGTACGAACAACTGAGGCTAATTCCCTCTATGAGATGGACAAAGCAACACAGGTAAAGGCGGTGGTGGTCTTGGTTGATGGCTGGTCTTTGGAAATTTGGGGTTTGTGTTTTGTTCTACAAGCCTTTGAAGCAGAGTCTTATGGTCTTGGTTGAGCTGTATTTTGCAGGAGGTGGTCCATGCAATTGTTGAAGCACAGTCTTGTGGTCTTGGGCTTGCCATGAATAAGATTTCTCTTGGACCTAACTTGCCAACTATATCCTTTACTGTTTGAGACTATTTTTTAGTAAACTATATTATTATGAGAATTTTAAATTAATATAATCTGAGCTCTTTGTTCATCCTTAGGTTCTTTTTTATATATAGTTGTAGCATGAAGATCTACCAATCATAACAGCAGAGTAATGCAAATCAACCTTCTGATATCATCCATGGCATGTGCCCGTAAACTGATACATCGCATATAGAGGTTTATTATGTTTGTATACTCAGTTACTTTTCTTACTTGTAAACGACGATCTGAACATCAAGTAGGCCAAAAGTCTGCAAGTATGTAATTTTGCTCTGCATATAGTCTCAATCTAGAATTGGCTTCACAATTTTATGCCACAAGGTGTGTGTCCATATCTAAGCTTCAAGGATGGGCCTCTTCTGCCTAATTCAACATGCATATAATCAAGAGAAGAAAACTTCAACCATCCTCGGATGTTACTATTGTAATGTGAGATCCTTAACTGACTGTTACATTAATCTTCAACGATCGGTTGGCCTCCCTGAGCTCCGAAGCTTGCGACGCACTTTCATCAAGCTGGCAGGGCAGTACAGCTTGAGTGGACCACCCCCACCAACAGATGCTGATAGTGCAAAGAGGATGTTTGCTGACTATTTAAACCGGGAAATTAGTGGCTGATAGTTCTGTCATCTCTGATGGATTAACCCTGTGTAAACGGCGTGCTCTTTGTCATGCTTTTGGTGTCGTTGAAGAGATTGTTTGCCTCACCTGATCTTCGGCATAACTATTCAGGAGTGTCATCACGCTGTGCGACTCTTCGGCTGCCGGATTGTTTTCATTGCTGTTGCGACATGTAAACTACATAATGCGGAAAAAAAAAATTAATAGCTACATAATTTGGAAATTTCTGGTTGAAAATTGGCTCCAATGCTAAGGTTTGTTATTCTGCTTGTTTATATTTCCTTCATTTATATCTTCTGCCTTTCATAAGGAAGTGACTGCTGGTCCTGCTAGTCATTTCATGTGAAAACCTGAGGTCGCTTGATCAAACGTAAAATAAAACAGTAAATTCCACAACCGCAATTGATAAGACTTCGTCTTGCCATACATTTTGCTGCCACCTGACCGAGTTTACGAAGCTACCAGCTCGAATTACTATCTCCAGGCAATTATAACCACACATCAGGAGTAGGGGTGGCAATGGGGTCTATTCTCCGTTCCTCGACGGAGAATTCCCCTATTAGAGGACAGGGATGGAGGAGTTTCTTTTTTCAGGGGATATAAATGAGGAATCTTATCCCGAGTTTCTTTTTTTACGGGGATATAAATGAGGAATCCTATTCCCAGTCTCCTGACTGCCCGAGGTAATCCCTAAAACCTTGGGAAGTTTCCGTTGAAGTAATCCCCAAACTCCTAGTCTCCTGACTGTTCGAGGTAATCCCCAAACTCCCCAAGGCCGAAACCTTAGGGAGTTCTCGTTGAAGTAATCCCCAAACTCCCAGCTGACTGCCCGAGGCCGAGGTAATCCTGAGTAACTAAGTTTGCCCCTCCCAAATTCCCAGTCTACTGACTGGCCGAGGTAATCCCCAAACTCCCCAAGGCCGAAACCCTAGTCTCCCGAGTCCCGACTCCCAGATCTGCCGCCGGTCGGGCACTGCTCGCCCCTACTCCCTCCAGTCTCCAGAGTCCAGAGACTCCCGATCCACTGCCACCCGCCGAGCACTGTCCAGATCAGCCCGGAGCCTGGTCGTCTGCTCCCCGCCGCCCACCGAGAGTCTAGATCCGCTGACCATCGCCGGGTCCGCCGCCGCACCAGCACTCCCTCCAGAAGTCCAGATCCGTCGCTGGGCCTCTTCAGTTTCGCTCCAGCTCTGCCACCACATCCCCTAGGAGGCGGAGTCACGCCATCCCTCCAGATCCACCACCGGACCGCCACAGGCAGAGAGGCTAGAAGTCAGCCGCCGCATCCCCTCTGTGGCTGTCAACTCCCTCGGGCCTCGATCTCCTTCCTCAGCCTCGGAATCCCAGTGTCGCCGGCTCGCCGCCACCGCCCTACGGTCCAGCTCTCTCTCTCTCTCTCTCTCTCTCTGATTCCTGAGTGCTGACAATAGAAGTTTTCTTCTTTATGCCTGCATTCTCCTCAATAATAGCTCATTATTTTTGGCTCATTTATGAGTACGCTATAAGTTGTAACAACATTGCTAATCATACAGAGACATAAACCAAGATTTCCATCACGGACAATCAACTACAAGCTGTTAGTCCATCACACAATTATCAAAATATCATTAATATAGCAATATGCAGAAAGAGTTCACACTGAATAGCTATTTGGTATGTCTCTTTGAATCTGTGATTTGTGATAGAACTCGGATTCTTGGAAGCTAAGTGTTGCTTGTGTACTATTTTAGCAGGTGTATTATGTGATTGTGAACCATGTGTAATATTTAAGCTATGCATTGCTTGTTCTTGAGTTACTCATAAATCTGTGCTTGTTTAGATACTTATATTGGTATATTAGTATGGTAGGGTCTTCCTCTTCCACTTTATGTTTACACTAGAAAAAATACTTATTACCATCTGTATCAAGTATCAACCAGATGTATCCGTCTTGTTTCCAATTTCTTGAATCAATAGCCTTATGTTGTCATAAGAAGAACCTCCCTTAGTCCCTAATCCAAAGCCCTCATTGCTTTAATGCTGAGATCTTTTGCTCTACTGCCGGATGGCAAGGTTTTTAGTACTTGTACTAAATTTTGGTTGTATACACACTAGTGCATTTTTTTTTAATTCGTTGAGAACAGCTAATTGGATGTCGTTTGTTCTTTGTTGGCGCAAATCTCAAACCTGGGGCTCCAAATTTCTGGAATCTGATCTGGCTAGAAATTTTTTGCTTCTCGTGTGAGACGAAAGGTTTCGGTTGCTTTCTGCCTTTTCCTCCTCTGTTACTGTCGATGGCTGGTAAAAGGAGGATCACTCGATTTCGGGTATGGCTCCCCGCGGGGATCTGAAGCCCCGACGGGGGCGGGGAACGGGGTGGGGTGTCCCCAATACCGGGGCCGGGGAACGGGGATATTAGTTGCTATCGGGGACGGGGACGGGGGGTTCTCCCCGCCGGGGAACGTCCCGTTGCCACCCCTAATCAGGAGTCATGTAACAAGAAAGCTGTCTTCAAAACTCAAGGGTGAACTCATTGCAACACCTCGGAATTAGTACAAAAAAAATCCTTCCATCATGCCAGAGATTATTGGAACTAAATATCGGTGAGATGCACTGTGCTCATCAAATCTGATTAGTGTCTGACGCAAAATGGAAAGCAGTCTAAACCTTGGCATGTAGTAAATATCAATTTGAACCTCTAAAACCCGGAAACAGAGTCTCAGTACATCTGCCGTAATTGATCTAAAAAATGGAGGTACTTCACGAAAGGGCTTTCTGGACCTCACTACCTCAGCAGTCACTTCCTTCGGTGGCTTCTCTGCATGAAGATCCGCCACTAAGCCCTTCTTGGAGTAGTAGTCAATCACCTGATGGAAGCAAATCAATATTTAAGTAAAAATATTGAATCAAAAGCATTGACATAATGAAGTTAGAGAAGAGACAAGATTCAACCATTCAAAACTTGCTATCGAAACCGGAAACACAAGTGGCAGCAGAGTGCATATGAAACCATGTGTTGTGGAAATGCTAACAGGAAAGATAGTGAAATAGATGGCAGGCCGTCCACCCTCATAGAACATAATGCAACCGAACAATTGTGTCTATTAATGACAAAAAAAATCTTAACATGGACTGGAAAATGAAAAAAAGAGCAAAGTTTGCCAAAAACCTACATTTCCTATCTTGAGGCTAAGACAGGTGTTAGCAGAAAGTGTGCAATAATACCAAAAAAAGGGGGTATCTACATTAGTCCAAATCAAGTGTTCCTGAAGATTGTAAAAAAAAGTATAATTCACTTGAAACAGTAACATAGCACTTGAAACAGTAGCATACTGGTTTAGTTTGTCTGAGGAAGGCTTCAAGTCTAGACCTCAAAACCTCAGCTGTGTCGTCTTTCCTTTGAATCAGTGTTTCTCCGGTGACCTTGGTGAAAAAGACAGCAAAAAGCACCAGTCAGGGGATAATGGTTCACAGAATATTGACAGTGGAAGAAACAGAACCTCACAGAAGAATCTTGAATAGTAGCTGCAATTCTTGTAAAAAAATCTGTAGCATCTCAGTCGACTTGAATGCAATGGAAAGAAAATAGTAAACTACCTGCAATAATTTGTCTTCTATTCTTGTTGAACAATGTGCGTTTTTTCAGACTGAACAATGTGTATTATTCATATGTTACTAACAAATTTTTTTTTGCTAAGACCATGGTCCTTAAATGACTGGCGAGATTATGCGATATCGCAGCAAACATCCATGAAATAGTAAGGAAAAGGGTGCAGTAGTGGCAGAGCATGTATGTAAATGATGCATGTTAAGCCAAAACGATAAAAATCAAACCAAATTCATTCAGAAAGAATAGAAAACTAACAGTATTTGCAGTTGTATCACTATGAATGCAGTTAGAACAATATGCTTGGCAAACCGAAACTCTCATACTGTAATACAAGTATTTTACAGAGTTGAAGATATAAATCATATGAGTGGAAGAACCGACAGAGGCCTTGGGTGGGAATGACCACTCCGTGCGACGACACAGATCGTGCACTCTTCGATGCAAGCACTAGCATCGTTCTAGGTGACAGCAGAACAGCCAAATTCTGGCGGTCACCCTGGCTCAATGCAGTTGCACCAAAAGACATTGCACCAAACTGCTTTCGGTTGGTTCGGAGAGGGGGGAAATCGGTTCATGACGCGTTGCAAAATGATTCATGTCTTAATCCGCTCTAGAGGATCTCAACCACCACACAGCTACATGAGTTCTTTTTGTTGTGGTAGGCCATCCAACTGGTCGACCTATGTCACGACGCTACGGATGATATAGTCTGGAAATGGACGACAAATCAACAATACTCAGCAAAGGCCGCGTATAGAATTTAGTTCAAGGGTCAGTGCCAGATAACAACTACAAGATAATATGGAAGGCCAGTGCAGAGGGCAAGTGCAATTTCTTCACATGGCTTTCTATACAAGAAAGGGTACTCACTGCAGACAGACTAGCGGTTAGGGGTTGGCCGCACTGCGTCTGTTGCCCCCTATGTGGCTCACAACCCGAATCGGTAATGCATCTCTTGCTTGACTGATCCTTTGTTAAACAGATTTGGAGGAAGATTTTCCTCTGGCTACATATTGATCCGCTGGTCTTGCACCAACAAAGAAACGTTTCTCAGTGGTGGTGTCTGGTTCGACAGAACGTGCCAAAACAATCCTGCAGACATGTGGATGGGATTCTAATTTACTCATTCTGGAATTTGTGGAAGGAAAGGAATGCAAGAATTTTCAACAATGCATATCTGTCCCCGCAGTCAGTTTTCACTCAAATTTCTCAGGATGTCTCAGATCGTATGATGGTTTTTCAAAATGGGCCACACGGACATAGCGGTCAAGGAAATGACTAGTCGGTCATTCTCACTGTGCGCCTCCAGGGCTCCGAAATGCCCCATGCCAATGTCCATCTTCGCAAAGGGATCTAACTCTTGGTTCTTGCTTTTTTTCTTCCCAGAGAACAAGTCATGCTCGGCCAGCATAGTCCAGTCCAGGCACAAGTAGAGTTCACAATCATTGGTGTCGATCATACAGATTTTCCTCTAGAAACAAGACTTCCGGATAGACTAGGTTTTTCCTTCGATCAAAGGCAATGGGCAAAGGTTGTTTCTCTCCTCAGATTTCATATGTTCTCTTGGAGCTACAAGCCTACAGATCACTACCTCACTTGGTTTCTGGTGGAAGAAAAATCCGTTTCATACGTCCACAGGCAGCCTTTAAGGCAGAGGACTGCATGGAGGTATACAAGCAGCAAAACGATCCTCAACAAGGAAGAGGAAGACCAAAGGGACATAAAAGAAGTTCAGCCGATTTGGTTTGTTTTCAGAGCCAGTAGTTGATTCTCAGCCAGGAGATCGGCTACCTAGGAGGCTCATAGCTATCTATGAAAACTAAAATGAAGGAACCCTGAATCCTGTTTTCTACTCTTCTTCTTTTTCCTTATTTGTAGCTAAAGCACGGTGATGCTCTTTTCCATCTCTTTCCGGTTTTATAGTACCTATCCTAAGGTCCTCGGACTAAAGGTCCCAAGTTGCTGCTGTACTGTTCTTTATCCTTCTCTTTAATGCACGGCAGCGCTCCTGCCGTTTTCTTTCAAAAAAAGAAGAAGATATAAATCATGTAAGATATTTATATAGGTTTAAACAAGCCATAGTTTTAGCAAAGCTGCCCAAGCCATAGTTTTCGGAAAGCTGTCCAAAAGAATGATAGTAGATACACACAGAAAAATAACATCCAAATTTTAACTAGACCGGTGAACCAAAACTATATGGAAAAAGGCCTATAAAACGTGTTTAGAAAACATGCTAAGTGGTCTGCATTCAACTTACATCATCAACTCCAGGAACCTTTGGAGGTGCAAATTTTGTGTGATAACTCCTACCACTGGATGGATGGATCCAACGGCTAGTATTCTTTCTTCCAAAATTGCATCATCGATGGCAAAGTTAAGGACCTTATCAACCTTAGTACCCTTCTTTTCCAGCATCTCATCAAGCTGGACAAAACATTTGATGCAACAGTAAGAAAATATTACATTTCAGTTTATTCATTTTTCGAGTCGCCCCTGCCGGTTAAGCTCACGTGCGGATTTACAAATCTAGCCTCTACCACGTGCGAATACCGTGGAAGCCGGCATTCCGCGTCTGCTGGCGAAGCTCGACCGACCATGGGAGTATCGCGGTTCATCGTAGCAAAGCCGCTTCCGCGCTCCCCTGGTGCTGTAGCAAGCTCATGCCGCGCTCGTCGCCATGCGGCTGTGCTCATCCGTGCTTGCGCTCGCCACGTGCTCCCACGTCCTGTCATGGGGACAACATCCTCCCGCACTCCTCGGACACGACAGGAGATACTTATCGCCTATCACGTTTTTCGCAGCGGGAAAGCGAGCCAAATTTATAAATTGGCGTGTGACGAGCAAGGTTCCAAAAACTGGCGAGATTTCGGAAATCTCGGTCGAGATCTTGGGTTCTGGCCGAGGACAGTATCCAAAATCCCGGGCGGATAACTTTTTTTAAAAATAAATTGCTACAGTAATCTCGCGCGAGATTTCGCCAAATCTCACCAAAATCTCGGGTAAGTTGATTTACCGGATTTTGCACAATAACCCTTAATGAAGTCATCTTCCATGAAAATTTGTTGAAAAACCGAATTTTTTAGATGTTTTAAAATTTTGGCAGAAACGTTGTCAGATTTTTATAAAATTGTACAAGCTTTGTCATACTCTAAAAAATTTATGGTACTATCTTTAAAGTATAGGATCATACAAAAAAAATTCTAAATAATTGAACTTCATTTGTTATCTTTAAAAAATCAAAAATAGAATGAACATAACTGAGATTGTAACCTTGTCAGAATTTTATAAATTTGCTCGCATGTGATCATGATCCAAAATGTTTAGGAGAGTTTAAGCATTGCCTAAGAACCCTACTCTAAAATTTTCAAAAAATTTAAATTTTGTTTGTTTGCTGAATCAAATCTACGGATACATTGAATTTCATTTGTTATCTTTTAAAAATAAAAAAACACAAGAACATAAATTGTACAGTACCATTATAAGAATTTTATAAATTCACTTATGTGTGATCAAGATCCAAAATTTTTATGAGAACTTAAAACTACCTCAGCACCTTTTTATAAAAGTTTTAAAAATTCTAACCCTTTTTTGGTTGCTCAAGCAAATCTATATATTGATAATCAGGCTTTTATCAGGACACAGCACTATTAGAATTTTTGAAGCTTGATTATCATCTGAAAAATTTATGAAAACATTGATGAAATATCAGGACCATCCAAAAAAAGTTTCAAAAATTTCTAACATGGTTTGAACAATTTTTCATTTGGTTGAAGTTTGCCGGTAAGGTTTTTATTAGGACAATAGCACTATCCGAGTTTTCAAAAATTTCTGAATCTTGATCATCATCTAAAAAGTTTATAGGAACATTAGTGATGCATCAGAACTATGCACAAAAAATAAAAAAAATTCTAACATGGTTTGCTCTATTTTTCATCCGGTTCAAATTTTTCGGTCAACGTTTTATCAGGATAATAGCACTGTCTGAATTTTTAAAAATTTCTCAGGTTTGATAATAATATGAAATTTTCATGGAAACATCACTATGTGTCAGGACCATCCACAAAAAAATTCAAAATTTTTCAACGTTTTTTGAACTATTTTTCGCTCAGTTCAATTTCACTAAGAATTTCGGTGAAAAAACCGGATTTGAATTTTTGTTTTTATATGTCGAGCAGAATTTATCCGAAATTTTAAAATCTCAACAAAATTACGAATTCCGGCCGTCTAGTGACTAGTAGATATCAAGCGAAGCGACGAGTCTATCTCTATCTCTACTACTTCTAATTACGAGTTGGTGATGGTCGTCTGTTCTACTCTAGAGTACCTGATCCATTGGATTTGACATAAACGACTGAGATGGAAGAGGATTTGACCTGATAGCCCCGCTCCTTCCTCTCGTCTTCTCACGCACTCACGCAGCCTGATCCACTCCAGCCACGATATCTTTCATCTCAAACCACTTTGACCCCGCACCACTTCCCCCTCCTTCGATCCAACCCGCTTAGCTCTCTCTCAAATCTCTTTAGAGGGACGAGACTTTTTTATTATTGAAATATAACTAAAGTTAATGTTTTTTATAAATAATTTTTTTTATCGTAAATTAAATTTATGTTGCAATGCACGGGTACATAACTAGCCTTCTTAAAAAAAACGAGGCGACGGGTAGAGATTAGAGAAGCAATGGCCAATGGGTTCCACGACGCACAGCACAACCACTCCTGCAATCCCTTCCGCTGCAGTCTTCTCTTCCTCGGTTCCTCCTCTTCGCCGGCCGCCAACCCGGACATCCTTCTCGCCAGGTTCGTCCGCTGCCATCTCCTCCTGCACCACCTCCACCTCCGTTGCCTCACCTGTACCCCCTCCCCTCCTCTCTCATCCTCTCCCAGATCTGCTACGCCGCCGCCCGGCTTTCTCGCCTCGTAGGTGGCGGTGAAGCTGTCGCGGGGTTCGCGCTTGAGATCTCTTACATAGCGGCGAGGAACTAGGTTAATAATCCATTTCGAGCTCCGCGTACGAGGGTGGGGTTTGCTCTGATACGTGTCTGCCTTGTCAAGAACTCCGCCGGCTCTACATTCTCCCCTGCTCTTTCTTCTCCTCTTATCTTGTGTTCTTGGTTCGGTACTTGAGTTATGATCTGTGTTTGTTGAACTGGGTGCACTGAATTCTGGTATGATCTTTTGGTGGTGAGGCGTTGCAATTTGGTGAAGGTGGTATTTTTTCGCCTTTATTTCGATACCTAGTGCAACCTAATGTGAACATTACACAGCAGTTTTAGACTTGATGAGATGTGTTACTAATTGCTAAGTACTGGAACTAGTTGTTATCAGTGCACCCGTTGATGTAGTGTTTTTGGGATATGGTTAGGTGCGTTGCTACCGAATGGTGTGCTTATGAAATATATTTGCTTCCATTCTCTCTTTAGTATCGCTCACTAGCAAATAACACGTTTCATTGGGTTCTTACTTTATAAGAATGTACATTAAAATTAGAAGCATGAGCTTATTGATACGTTCTTGGAATTTATAGATCACATATACTAATACATCGGAATATTAGTTGGGATGATATATGTATGTATGTATATATGTCGATGCGTTTTGTGAGTTGATGGCTTGAGCTGCTAGCATCCAACTATTGTAACTATCTATTGCATTCATGAGGAAGTTGAAAGAAATGTGCATTTATCAGCAATAAGGCTGTTAATTTCGTTATTTATGTTTCCAATTTTTAAAAGCAAAAGGGTAGGAAAACACAAGTGGATGTCTATATTTCCATACACATGTTGACTGAAATCGACTTAAATATTGAAAAGGAATACATCCATTTTACAGTCTTGAATTTTTCACAGTCCACTTAACCACCTGAACTACAAAACAGGATATTTACCCCCCCCCCCCCCCCCCTAAAATTTCATTTATTGATTCGGTGTGGAATTGAGAAATCATACTAGTGCTTCTACATGTCTTGATAAACGGTAAAAGAGTTATTGAATCTAAAGCACAGAACATGTGCAAGTAACTTAAACAAAGAATGTTTGAATAAGTTGCTATTGCTAGGAAAGCAAGTGATTTAAGTTTTAAGCATTTTATCTACTAGGGAAGAGAAACTTGTTTCGTTAGTCATTACCACCTAGATGCCTTGCATTTGATGTGACTCCATTTCATTCCTAAATCCCTGTAATTGTGAGCCCTTGGTGACTGGACCAAAATAATTTGATCAATATTGTAGCATATTGTTCATTGTTCTAGAGATCAGTTAAGATCCCTTCATACAAATGAGCACCAAGACAGTCATTTTGGGGGTTTGACAGTCTTGTCTACTTTTTCCCAGATTGGATTGTTTTGATGGTATTTTACTGTTGTGCAACCAACTTAACTGCCATTTGTGGTTTCTCATGCAGTTTGCATTTGTGTACATGCAGGGAGCTGGTTTTTGTATCCGAAATCAAGGTTAGATTTATATAAATTTGTAGATAAATGGAATTGGGAGACAAGGCAGTTGGTTTTCTTTTGACCGTGATAAGTCTGTCCATCTTTACATACTATACTTTCTGGGTCATCATCCTGGTTAGTAACTTTTATGTTTTTACGTTCCAATTCAAATAACACTTTTGTGATATTACTTCTGGATGTTGATTATGTTTCTCTCTTTTTTCCTACCTAGCCATTTGTTGACAGCGATCACTTTGTCCATAAGTACTTCCTGCCTCAAGAGTATGCGATTTTGATCCCGGTGCTTGCTGGTGTAGTTCTCCTTTCTTTCTTAAGCTTGTTTGTGGGTCTTGTGATGCTCAAGTCAAAGAAAAAGAAGAAAACCACTTGATCGGATCTTTGTTTCTTTGATGAGATTCGTATGGGAAGTTTGGTTTCGTATATGATTCCATTCTGTCAAATGATGTCGTTATAATTCAATTTTGTTATTTCTTTTGCTTTTGGCACTTGTGTTGGCAATTAAATTGAAAAGGCATCTATATATATCATTATTGTTGGGAATGTATGGATGTGCATACCGCCGACTGCCACGTGTCATCCCGACACTGTAGCTTCTTCAGTGTCAAGCTACACTATTTTATTATATATATTTAGCTTTTTTTTAAAAAAAATGGAAGTTTTCCCTCTCAATACTAACATTGAGCTACAATACTTTAGGTTTTTTTATTTCTTTTCTTTCAAAGAAAGTTTTCTCTTTCTATTAAGATTGATGGATCGCCTGAGGCAACGAGCGGAGTCTTAACTAGTATTTATATGTTCTTGGCTCGAGGTTGGTCACAAGTGTGCATTCCTAACTGTCTACACCTGGACAAAGATTAGCTGCAGTACTAACTTCAGTTACAGTGAGGGGGACTTAGGCAAATCAAAGCCGTCCTGATAGGATCAGAGGGTTCGAGGACAAGGGCTTGAAGCTTAAAAAGGCCAACTCTTTTTTCTTCAGCCTCATTCATCCAAAACATTGACCGATGATACCAAGTGCCCAAAAGGTTTTGCACCCGAACTCCTGTCGCCAGTCATGGATGTTGACCAGGGTTCACAAAATCGAGCCAGCGATTTTCGAATGAAAATAAAAAATCGGTAAAAATCGAAGAAGTTTGAATTCAAAATTGTTGAACTCGGCGGAAAAAACAAAAATAGAGCGATTTTACTCTTTTTTGAGCGATTTTTTTTTATTTTCACCAATTCTTCGAGTGATTTTTTTATTTTCAGCACACCGAAGAAAAATTGAAAAAAAACAAAAAATCCAAAAAATCCAAAAAATGAAAAATTACAAAAAATCTCAATTAATCTATAAAACACCTTAGAGAAATTTAAACAATTTTTGAAATCATTTATTGCTTCTAAAAAATCCAAAACAACAATTAATGAAAGGAACAAATACACTGTCAGATTTTTATAAATATTTATAGATTTATTATATTTTGAAATTTTAATGTAACCATAAATAGTGCCAAAAGGATCATGTATTAAAATTTTCAGAAATGTTAGACTTCATTTAGTGCCCATATAAAATCAAAAGTAGTAGAGCATATACAATGATAGTAGCACTTTCATAATTTTTAAAAAATACACAGATCTGATCATTATCTGAAAATTTTACAATGTCATTATAATTACGTTATAACATCACACAAAAAGTTTAAGAAATATTAGACTTCATTTAGTTCCCCTAGAAAATCAAAAAATTGAAGAGCATATATTCTGACAGTATCACTATCAGAATTTTTAAAAAATACACAGGTCAAATAATTATCTGAAAAGTTTATAGCATCATTAGCATTGCTTCAGGATCTCACACAAAAAATTTCAAAAAAATTTAACACTTCTACTAAATTTTTTGAATTTATATTTGAACTCTACGGTTTACCGAACGGTTTTTATTACCAAGCCGGACCGATACAAGCGATTTTCGGTCCATTTTATGAACCCTGATGGTGACTGTGGTCTGTGGAGATTGATGATCCGCTAATTACAGGTGGGGTAATTAAACGGCAGATTCAACACCAAGCAACGGCATTTGCATTATCTCATATGGTGATATGGGGATCGAACGGTAAACAATCACATTTGTGAAGTAATGCACGTCATGCAGTTGTGTTGAGTCTTTTTGCATCGCAGCAGGAAACGCCAGGAACATCATTATGTAGTGTGAACTCGTTATGATCTACAATGGTACTCCTTCCTGTTCACAAAACTTATCAGTTTAGAATACGTATAGTTAAATTTTTAAAACTTTAGCTTTCGATATTTTTTTTAAAATATTTAGATTGGATGTATGAAAATCATGTGTATAGATTCGTCTTGAAATATACTTTCATAATATTATAATTTAAATAGATTTTTTAAATATATTACAATAAAAATTAGTGGTTAAAGTTGAGTTTAGGGACCATGTCGGCGTCAAAAACGATATTTATTTATGACCCGAGGAGTAGCTTATTAGGATTCGCATCTGGCACAGTGTGCAATGCATCCGCTATTGAGTGGTTTAAAATGAATCAACAAAAGATGGCAAGAGGCTTCTTCACGTTTGAAACTTCTCCATACAGTTCTTCACGTTCATCTACTCTTTAGTTGTATCAGTTTGGCGTTTGGAGAGTGATGCTGCTGCTTAAACAAAGCACCTGCTTTGAGTCTGGGAAGAAGGAAACAAACGCGAACAGTAAATGTGGTTTTGATTTTATCTAAACGATCGGTCCGACTAATAGGCATTTGAGGCTCCGTATGTACTTCGCGATTGCCGGTACAGCAAAATCGAAACAGAAACAAGATATGCACCAGAACCTGATGCAGTATTACTTCACTTCAAACGCCCCTAGGACATGTTTCATACATGGTGGATGTAACAAGACATGCTTTGGATGATTTGGTCCCTAAAGCTCAGTGAACCACTGTTGTTTACCAGAAAACCGGGAACACGCTGTTCTTCCTCCACACTGGTGACCAAACTGCCACCTCCTTCCACAGTGCAGTCCCTTCTCGGCCAAAAGTTCGTAGCCACGTCATAATATGTTCCATGAGTAGGCAATTGTGTTCTAGTCAATTTGCCGGTCACCATGGATAGGCCTGCACGAAGCTTGCCTCGTCGAGTGGTTCACACCAACAGAATCCCCTAGCTTCTCATGCACACAATAATTTTTGGGTTTTGCCGTCGCCTCGTCGTCACCCTTGCTGTCTAAATCGCCGCTGCAGCCCAGCTTAATCGTGCCATCGCCATGGCTGTAGCATCCCATTTTGCTATTTGATGGCCACTGCTGATGTCCTACCGGTCAGTGCCAAGCTCAACCGAGGATGACAATGGCTGCCACCTTAGTGTCGCTAGCCCGTTCTCTGTAGGCACTACAGGGAAGACAGCCCTATTCACCAACTCAGATCCACCGTGGCGTGCCACATGGATCAACGTTGGTCAAAACCGTCGCTTTCCAACCCAAGGAACCAAAATTAAACGGCGTTGAAAGATAGAGGGCCTTATTCTAAACGTTATCGTACTTGAGAGACCAAAATTAAACAACTATGAAGTTGAGGAACCAAAATAGACATTTTCCTAACTAATAAAAGCCACGCTGGTCAGGGGCGGATCCAACTAAGGACATGGGTGGACAATTGTACACCCAAATTTTTTTGCAAAAAATTGATTATATAATATGTATATTAGCTATACATATTAATATTAGGATCAAATCAACATATATATTCACTTATCAATTAATTTTAGTCTATTTCCATTCTCCCAAAACCCTCACTCCTCAACCAGCCAGCCTAGCCTATTAGCGAAAAGTCCACTCCTTCCATTTCTCAACTGAGCAGAGTACATTGCATGGCACAACCAACTCTAGCCAAATTTTTTCATTTTTTTTTTGTCTCTCATGCTCTCTGTCCGTCTCTCTCACTTGGCCTCGGAGCGTCGACCAGCGATGCAGTTCGACAAGCAGGCGGCAGCGAAAGGATGGGGCTGAGGCGACAGCCGTGCTGTCGACCAAGCAGCAGCAGCAACACTATAGGCTGCATCACTGTAGCAGTCAGTCAGGGCCACCGACCAGATCCTATAGGTTTTCACATATTGTTTTGTTGAATGTTGAGAATTTGAAATGTTGATAAAAGGTGAATCGGTGGGATTAATTAGTTGATTGTGTGGATGCAGAGTTTAAGAAAATGAAAAAGTATTCTATAGATTAGAAAGCTTTGTGGTACCGACCCGAAAAGACACAAAGACAACTACAACTACTACCTCCACATCAAAACCAATACCTATAGAAAACAAATTTGTTTTTGATAATTAATTTTGTGAAAGAACCAACTAAATATAATAGATGATCAATATTTTTTCTACAAGTTAGTGATGAAACCATAATATCTCACTTAAGTTATGGAGTCTCGTGAGATAATTTTTAATTTTTTCTTAAATATTTTGAATTTTTCTAATTTATTGTAACATATTTGCTCTAATATGAAGAATTTGTATTTTAATTTTTGTTACTGTGAACCTTAAACTTTTATATTAAATAATATTTTGTTAACTCCGTACATCCATCTTAAAATTCCTGGATCCGCCACTGACGCTGGTTCACGGAATTTAACATCTTGCCCAACTTTCCACTTAAAATCAAGGACAACACCAACAATAGAGCTTACCTATAAATTAAGTGATGGATGCGTACCGAAGATAATTGCAGATAAATGGGTCACACAGAAGCAACACCGGAGACGAAACTAGTCACAAAACTTTTTAGCTCAGCTACAGGCAGTGGACAGAAATATGATTCAGGGTAGAGCTCACCACCTGTGTTCATCTAACTAAACAGATACTATCAAAGGTAAAACAATATTCATGTGCCACAACCAGTACATCCAAGAAGGTGAGAAATAGTCACAACGAAATAATCTGGTTAGATTCGTTGAATTAGAACTATTTGCAGACTTATTCGGTTTGGTCGACTTCCATGGCTTCAACAGAGTCCATCAGAATTTCTCTTAACTTCCGTCCCCTTTCTTTCGCCAAACTAATGCACTCCTGCAGAAATTATCGGTCATTAGTTCTTTTCGAACATCCTTTCCAAACCATCTTTACTCCATGACCACAAAATATTACAATTTGCAGGATCAAATACAATTAACAATTAGCTAAAATATTCTTCATAGAGGAATACTTATACATGTGGGAATTTGATAAAAGCATAACATAAGGAACAAACTCTCAGAAAACCAAATCAAATGCTATTGCGATCATGAAAACCCATTTTTCTAACTTCTATTCTCTCAGCTGTGTTTTGACCTCAATGAAATATCATATAAGGATAATATCTTTTTTATCAAATACATTAAGTTTGTCCCTCCTAATGACACATAGCTGCAATACCTAAAAAGCACCAGGCTTACCAAAAGATGCAAAAAAAAAGAAAAAAAAAACTCCGCATATTCCACTAAATATTTTAGTAAGCACAGCCTAACAAACATACCTTAATAATTGCCATGGATGTCACTCCACCTCCAGGTTTTTGTATTGACACTATACGGTCTGAAGAATCTAGAACAACAGTGACGGAGGTGTCTATTATCGATTCTTCCTCAGCAGTTGGGTCCACCAGGACATTATCTTTGTGAAGTGCACACGTAAGGGAAAATGGAATGTCGCGAAGATTAAGCTTCCTCTTTTCTCTGTTTACCAATTCATATTTGGTTTTGCCTTCATTGCCTCCAACAGTAAATACTCTACCATCATCACCAACAGATACTAGAGGAATTTCCACTGTGAATACAACATAGTATTAGTAGTAAAAAAATAACCACATCACCGACAACTGTTACCATGAGTGTAGCGGAGATGTATTGAAGCAAACTTATTTAAAAAACAAAAATGGAGAACAAATGAGCGTAGCAGAGCTAATAACTTGGCCAATAAACAAAGTACTTGTTGGAGGAAATCCTAAGACCTCCCCAACCAGGGGCCTATTCTCCGTCCAGCAGCGTGAAGGGAGAGGCCTGTGCCCCCTAGGGCACTCTGCCCTCTACCCAATGGTAGAGTACAAAGTGAGGTGGCCTATCCCACCAAACGCTTAGCCAAGTGCCCGGTCCTCTATAGTGTTGGGAAGGCCCCATCACCTTCCGGATGGGAGGTCCTATACTCCGTCATCCCTCTAAGGTACATGGTGTGTTGGAGAGACTCCATCACCTCCCGGGCCCGGGAGACTCCATCACCTCCTAGATGGGAGGTTCATACCCCGTCGTCCCTAGTTTTGTCTGGGAGGGTACATGGTGAGTGTGCAGGAGATCCCATCACCTCCCAGATGGGAGGTAGTGCCGGGGAGACCCCCCTCACCTCCCGGGTAGTGCCAGGGATACCCCATTATATCCCAGATAAATACTAATCCCCCAAGTTCAAGGACAAAAACGATACTTATTCCAAAAATAAAATACAACCACTACAGTATTCTACCTGAACAGCATAAGTCATTCTGTACCATAGTTTCTCTAGATTGAATCTTACCGCTTTATTACTTTTCTTCGACATCAATCTCATGTTTGGTCAAGGGTTAAAGGAATCTAGAGGAGTCTGGCTATAATATTTCCAGTCCAAACAAAATAAGCCCAAAAGTATTTTTAATTTAGATCCCCTAATAGTTCAGGGCACAAGTCCCAGATACAACAACTGTCAAGGGCTCCTGCTAACTTAATCCAAAACTAGGGAGTTCAAATTTTTCTATTTGTAATTAGTAATTTGTTAGTTCAATGATTCTTAACTTATCTTGACAACAGATACAGAAAGTAAATATTTGAATTCCTTCAACTCCTGTAGGGGTATCAATTGTAGTATAAGTTAAAATCAGTCTCTACAAGCTTTCTACAGATCACATGATGAAAAAAATAGACCATGGATCAAGCCATGTTGCAGCCTGCACCCTAACTCCAATGAGTCTCTAATTTCTTCATTTGTCCATTCTTAGGGGAGTATCATCTCCAACTGAAGTTTTTCTCTTCAAATGAACCTTATGGCCTAAGAAGTTAGATAAGTGGTATATGGTTGTGGCCATGTAGCAATACATATCCATCCACTTGCTGGGAGTAAAATATCATAATTAAGTCAAATCATGACTTTCTTGCTAAAGCTTCACTTGGGCTCTAAGCCTCTAATAGATCAATAGAAAATCAACAGTCACGTACTACAATTTACACTACTGTGTTCTGTATGGTTCTCATCATACATTATTTCAAAAGGTGCTATAAACTTTGTAACTTATAAACCAACCCGTATAATATTTAGATGATTAACAATCAACAATATCATGGCCAGATCTGACTACAGGATGTATCTACAATTCCTTAATAAGTACATGTGTCGATTGTAATATACAAAAAAAAATGGAAATGGGAGATTAAATCAATAATATAATTCATACTTTGTTGATGAAGTAACTGCTACAAGAGTAATATAGCATATTGTTACTTCCAATTGTAGGGTAATGAAATAGTAGAAGTATCAAGTCAATTAAAACAGTGAAAATAAAAGAACATACAATGTGTAAATGCAGACACCGCTGAAATCAATGCAGCATCGAACAGAGATCCATCGGCATTCAAACAATAGACATCCTGTAAAACTGAAATGTCAAGAAAAGAACAAAATACGTGCCTTTTTGCAATCTTATTTAGGATCGGAAACATCTCAAACTTATTTTTTTACGTCATTGCATGTATGTTGTACAAGCCCACATGACACATGCACGTGCAGTGTACGATATACTGAAAACAACCTATTTCATGCTATTATGTCAAGAAAAGAACAAAACACGTGCCTTTTTGCAATCTTATTTAGGATCGGCAACATATCAACTTATTTTTTTACGTCATTGCATGTATGCTGTACAAGCCCACATGACACATGCACGTGCAGTGTACGATATACTGAAAACAACCTATTTCATGCTATTATGTCAAGAAAAGAACAAAACACGTGCCTTTTTGCAATCTTATTTATGATCGGCAACATATCAACTTATTTTTTTACGTCATTGCATGTATGCTGTACAAGCCCACATGACACATGCACGTGCAGTGCACGATCTACTGAAAACAATCTATTTCGTGCTATTATGTGAACCAACCGGAAATGAATATCAAATTATGATAGAAATTCAGAAAAAAAAGGTAGAGGTAGGCACTACAATCATCCAATCATATGAACTATTAAGTTCTAACTTGATCAGCACAGTATGACAGTAACATAGAGACAGCGATAGTATTTTGTATATTTTCTCATTTTTGTTTACTTTTTATAGTGTTTTTTGTCTTATATTGTTTGCTGCAATAGAGAGTAACCTTGCCCTTTTTTGTTCCAATGTAGTAATGTTTTCACCCATTTGGTCTAATCTAGGTTTGATACACTGATTGTTGTAGCCTCAAGAAATTAGCTTATAACATCATAAGGGGAAACAAATAAAGCATACAAGTATTCGTAGTCCAGGATGAGTAAACATGATAAGGGAAAGGATATTCTCAGCAAGTTGGTATCTAAGACCTGGCCCTGTAGAATCAACACGTATCCTCAGATTCTCGCCTACAATCATGCTAGTTTGGGACTACCATGATCTCTTGAGGAGCACTAGTGTTGACCCTCAGTGAGCAAGCCCTTGGATGCTTGGATAGGCCTTGTTCGATGCTCATCTTATTTAACTTATCACTATCATGTGTAACTATTAATGGAAATGCCTGGTCAAGAACACTGTTCCATTCTATCTACACTGAGAAGCCATCAATTGTAAAATCATATATGTATTACCAGGTATGCTAGCCAAGAAGCTTTTCCGCTGATCAAACAGAGCTCCTTCAAATTTAACATCCCAGAGCTGCATAAGAGGATAAAGCAAAGTTACCTCAGCATATGCCATATAAGAAAAAGGATATAGAGGTGTTACAGCAAAATAATAAGCAGCGAGACTATGTGATCGAGCAGACTAAATCCACAGGAACACTGCTTGCTGTTCTATCACTTCCATTCAAAATGATAAAACAATCAACAGAGATTACTAAGAAGTAAAAAAATGTAAATTAACCCTCTGATCTTTCAATTCACAGGAAAAAATAACTCTTTAATTATCTAGAATCATATATCAAACTTCCGTTACATGGCTAGCTAAAAAGAGAATCAAGAGAAGATTATTCGAATTGTGTTCATTTATGTTTCACATGACTACTTTGCTGATTAAAAAGAATGTCTCGACCAAAATAGTCCTCCCCACTATCTAATGCCCAACGACCACATCATACTTTACTATCATGATTTGCTGGGAGAAAATAAATTAAATTTAATCCGGTAGAACACAATTATCCATCCATTCATTCACTCAGAGGTGAAGATACACAAGAAATGGGGCAACAGCAAGACACAACAGAAACCTCATGAGGACATCTTCCAGAGCCTTGGAGATGACAGGCGCCACCTCTGCCAACCGTCCTGGCCTCACGAGCGGGGAGCAGATAGGTGGCATGTGGAACTCCACAGCTGCAGAACACAACACCAGAACACAAACAAGATAAGTCAGCCACATTACACAAAGCAAAAGCACCAACAGCAACTATAGGGAGGGCAACGGCACACGGACCGACGGATCCTTCGTCGGGGGATTCCGCGGGGGGCGACATCACCTCGAGCTTGATCGACGCGAGCATGGCCTGCGGCAACAGAGGCGGAGGCATTTCGTCAAACAGGTGGCGTGCAACGCCGAAACGGGCATGGGAATCGGAGAAGGTTGTGAAAGTGGACGGGTTGCATACGGTGTCGCCGAGGCGGACGAGGGCGGAGCCGTGGGCGGAGGAGACGGCGCCGAGGGCTACGGTGGTGGGGCGGGCCTCGGCGGTGCGGCGGGCGTCGGGGCGGACTGACTCGCGAAGGTGGCGCTCGAGGAACGCGAGCGGGAAGAGGCAGCGGTACGCTTCCACCTCCATCTCGCCGGCGAGCCCGCCGGCCGCCGTCGCGTTGGTCTCCGCCGCCATCTCACGGTGGTAAGGGTCGCGGCGTGGCTTCGTCGGGATGGGGTTTTGGCTTGTGTTGAAGGGGCGCGGCTAACTAAGGTGCCTTGCCCTAAATAAGGTATTATGCCTTTTTGGGGATGGCTCTCTATTGGCTGCTTCAGTATTATTTTTTTTTCCTTTCAAATAAAGTAGGGAAAAATCCATACACACCCAATAAGTTAGCTGTTTTTTTTTTCATTTGTCTTCTATATATCATTTTAGTTTATTTTGCCCCCATAAGCTAAGTTGTCGTACAAATACTCCCCAAACTGCATGCTAGCACTATTTCTCGTGGTTTTCATTATCTTTAGCACTTATTCCAATGACGCCAATGCTTGTTTCAATGATTTGAGTGGTTTTGTTGCTTGTAATACATGATTTCATTAGTAATATTTCAACACTGAAATTGTGTATTACAAATACAGAAACCACTCAAATCATTGAAACAAGTTTTTAAAATAACTTATATAAGTACTCAAGTCACTGGAACAAGTGCAAAAGATAATAAAAACTACAAGAAATAGCGTTAACATGGGTTATTTATACGATAACATTACTCATAGGTGGTAAAGTAGACGAAAATAAGATATAGGGGGCAAATTGAAAAAGCAAATTACTTATGAGGGTATTTATAGATTTTCCCGATAAATAACGGCTTCATTATTTTGGGAAAATTTTTCTAAAAAAATAGAAGGAAATAAAAAAATTACTCCGTGGAAAGGAGTAAATTTCAGACTATAGCGAAATGTTATTAAGGTCCCTAAAGTTGAAAAGTTACATGGAGGGTCCAAAAGTTGCAATTGTGTTACTCTCTGTCATTTTATTGTAACTTACTAAACATTCTAAAACAATGTGGAGCGTTATGTCATCTAGCATCAATTACATACCTTCATTTAACTAGCATCTCATCACTTTACGTTGCATTTAGTTTCTTTAAGTTATATTCTTTTATTATTAACTTTGCCAATCCACTTAATCTTGCCAAAAACAACATTTAGACTAACTAAGGTTGTGGCCAAACACAAATCGGGTTAATTGAGATATATAGGTTAAGTTTAGCTAACCTATTTATTGTTTTTATTTAAACCCGAATGAAACGTTACTCAAGCCAATTAAGTCACGGTACATCCAAATTGATGCATGGATCATCCGTCTAAATGATTCATGTTAGTTTCACAACAGATAAATACTTGACACAAGAAGTCTGATAATCCATCTTCAAAGTCAAACAATTGAACAATTGCAGTTTCATCAATTTGATAATTCCATGCCAATTTTGAAATCAATTTTAATAATTTCAACTTTTACTAAAGTTTCAAAACCATGTCAATTGGACTCCGTGACACTAATTAGACTTATCTTGAACCCCCTTCTTTATAGCACTACCCTAACTACAAATGATGATGACCTAGCAATCAATCGCCAAGTCCCTGCGTAGCGAGACCAGTAAAATACTACAAAATTGATCCTTGTGTCAAATAATCGATAGTCTGTGGATTGAGCCCGATGTGATCTCCCGATATAGAGAATACCCAAGAACATTCACACAAATAGATGAACACTAAATATAAAGAATTAGATTTTATTCTTTTGATTCAATACTCTTGTGTACAATGAGGGCTACATTTATGACAAAAACCCGCTAGGGGTAATTCGGAATTTGCCCACAAAACGCTATAGGTTAGTTATATCTTAACACCCCTTGGGCAAATACCGCGAAATGCATATGTCTTATAAAAAACTCCTAAAAATCTAGTAGAAAAAAAGGATGGAGAAAAGAGTGCAATGCATCCGCAAATTGTATTACACTTGTTGCCTCATTAAAACCTTCATGTAAGAAAACTCTAGTGAAACTCACCAAGGAGAAAATGGTGCAACTTGCAATATTCTAGATTATGGTAGCATCTTTAAGATCGTACTAAGAGTTATGATTCAAGGATTTACCCCCCCTGAACTCTGCGTTTCTCTAAGTCGTCTCATTTTAATGCCACAAAAACATTTTTAGAAATTGGATGTCGGCAAAGAGTTTGTGAATAAATTGGCTAGATTATCACATGACTTAGTTTGCAGGATCTGTACCTCACCATTCTTCTAGAGTTCACGAGGATAGAAATGTTTGGGGGCTAATATGCTTTGTGATATTGCTCTTAACATAATACATATATATTTGTGCAATACAAGCAACATTATCTTTGTAGATAATTGTGGAGGTATTAGCGGTGTTAATGCTACATGAATTTTGGATATGGCTAATCACACGCCTTAGCCAAATACATTCACGTGAGTCTTCATGTAGTGTTATAATCTCTTAATGGTTTATAGAGGTGGCTACCAAGGTATGCTTAAAAGAATGGTTGCACCACTAAAGAGAAACACAAACCCAGTATGAGATTTGGCACTATGAGGATCAAACAGATAGGTAACATCCGTATATCCTACCATGGTTGAGTCTTAGTCCTTTCGATAAAATAAGGAAAGATCCTATGTACATTGTAGGTATATGAGTAAAGTCTTAACGCTAACCCAATACCTTCTAGTTAGAGCTACACTGTATCTAGCTAATAAATTTACTACAAATGCAATACCAAGCCTGGTGCAATTCGTAAGATACATGCTCCTATGACGCTTAAGTATGAAATTTTAGGTCATAAGTCTTTCTCATTTTCTATCCTCGGTCTGAATGGGTATTTATCCACATCAAGGCGTCAAACTACCTTGGGGTCTTTAATGGATGAGATTTATCCACGTTGAATTTTTCAATACCTTATTAGCATAAGTAGGCTAGTGCACAAAATTTTCTTCATGAAAATGTTGTTATTGTAGGTCTAAGTAATATTTTATTTTGCCCAAATCTTTTATCTCAAATTCCATCGTAAGGTAGGAACTTGCTTCCTTTGTGTCCTATGTGATTCTGATGATGTCTAGATCATCAATGTGAACTGAGATAATACATAATCTATTCTGGGACTTCTTTATAAACACACAGGGACAATCATCACTGTTGGAGTAACCCTTCTTCAGTAGGAAATCACTAAGTCGGTTATACCACATTCTCCCTGATAGCATCTAGGCCCCTCAATTTTTATTATTGTGTTTTATTAAAGTTTTCGTATTGATGACTAAGTTAATAATACTTAAAGCTTTGAAGGACATATGCTGGAATCAATGATGGAGCAAGTTAGACTAACAAAATTAAGGTGCTCAGTTTCTAGTTTATGACTTGGGAGATGATTCAAGTCAAATAGCTAGGATTGTTTTCTATTTGGTTGTCTAAAGAAGGACTTTGCACAAGCTAGTAGATTTGATCATAAGGCAAAGACAAAACTAGATTTCTTGGAGCAAAAGACACTTAGTCATTGACCTTTGAATCATATTTCTTAGTATACAACGGACCAAATTTCAGCTACCCACTCTTTAGTCCGTTGCATACACAACATATCCTTTTAAGTCAAAAAGATTCTTTGGTCCAACATTGAAAATCTTCTGTGTCAAAACTCCCATCAGAATACCTGCTCATAGGACCAAAACTCATGTTTTCATATTCTTTCGTCCTTGGTAAATGCTCCTTTAAAAATCATCTGTTAACCAAGTAATTTTCTATGTATAACGGACCAAATAATTTGGTCCGACATACATGTAAAAGTCCTCTGTGACGGACCAAAAAGTTCTCCGTTTTCTCATCTACAGTGGACCAAATATTTTGGTCCGGCACTCATTTAGTTTATAAGCCTTTGGCCGGACTAAATTATTTGAAGTCCTATTTATTGAAACCTTAATTGGATATTCTTTCTCATTCAAAAGGTTCTTGTTTTGATAACAGACCAAACATTCTTGCTTAAAATTTTAGTCAGTTGCTAAAGTAAATCGCTTGTTGACGAATACTAATAAAAAGGATACCCCAACGGCCCGAAGCGACGAGCCAGTGGCCTCAAGCATATCTCCAGCCCAACAGGCCGCGCCTGGCCCGCCGCCGACCGAATCGCCTGCGAGATCGCGCAAGGCATTCGCTCCCGACCGGCCAGGGGAAGCGAATCCGACCAGACAGCGCTCCCGACCCCCTCTTGGCGGGGCGGGATCTCCCGACTCCAACCAAACCAAGGTGACGAACGCCGAGTGCCGCGTGTCAGGTCCTCATCGGCCTACCGCCACGCACCCCGAATAAGGTCAATCGAGGCGACTATACAAGGCGGTGGCTCCTTCCCAAGAAGATCCGTGGATCAGAGAAGATAAAGCTTCCACCCCATCAACGACCACGTCAAAGACGAGCGCACGCGCCTCCCGAGGCAAAGCACCAACGTCACGCACTCGACGTCAAGATTCGCAAGGATCACAGAGGGCAAGCACGCTATTTCCGAAATACCTAACCTCCCGACCGCCAAGGCTACCAACCCAAAGATGGGCAAGACGGTGGCGACGATCCACGGGACGAAGGACCGGAACTCCTAGCATAGGTCACCTCGCTTTCCTCCTAACTCGATGTAACCCGCCTTCCTTACAGATAAAAGGAGGCGGGGCTAAACGATTCAAGGGGCAAAGCGAGAACGAAAGGAGAGAGCACTATCAAACCCATCTCGCTAAGCCATTGGCATTCTCGCTTGTAAAACTTTGTGCGATCATCCGTACTCAAGAGTAATACAACACCACCACACGAATCGGAGTAGGGACCTTGGCCGAACCAAGTATACATCTTGGACTCACGAGTCTAACCATTCAGGAGTGGAACGCGCGACCCCTAGACTTACAAATTTACTTGCCGCGCCTCGAAAACGCCGGCGGTTGGCGCGCCAGTAGGGGACTTCGCGCGTCTTCATCACCATCTCCGGATTCGTTTATCTCCGATGGCATCCACCCATTGCGGCGGCATGATCGCGCCGGGAACCGGATCGGCCGGCTCCTCGACTTCGCCGTCACCCGACGGGAGGGCTCACGCTGTCGTCCGCCGTCTCGGAGGACAGCGCCGCTAAGAGCTTGGGCGTCCTCTCCGCGACCTTAAGCTCCGGCTTAGGCGCCCTGCAGCCCCGGCCGGAACCCGAGGAGTGCTCACGCGGTCGGCGAAAACTCCAGAGGCCCGGCGGTGACCATGTCACCCCGTAGGCTCGCGGATCGTGGCGATGGTGGCTACCTGCCGCCTCCATCCACGATCTCTTTGGAAGACTCTTTCGACGCGACTCCGGCCCGACACGGAGTACCTCGCCAGCGGCACTCTCGCGAGTGCAACATGGCGAACACCGCCGATTTGCTCGTGGCCCTCGCGGCCATGGACCTCTGTCCGACGACTCAGCGCAGGAGGAGGAGTGCCGGCATGAAGCGTCTTGAGCAGCCTTTCGGACCCGCTGCCGAGCTCCAACAACAGCGCAAAGAGTTGGAGGAACGAAGGATCGAGCTCGACCGGCTCCAGCCAACTGGAGCGGAGGGCTCGAGGCCCGCATGTGCTGGCGGCAGCAGCATGCGGCGTCAGCACACCCCAAAGAAAGCGGAAGGGTCCGACGGTCCTCACTTCTTCCCCACGCCCGGTCAAAACGTGGCGCGCCGCAATGCCGCCGAGGCCTCCCGAGCCGACCGACCGGAGGCCAAGGCCACCTACCAAAACCTCCGGGTGGTAGAGCACGCGGCCAAAGACATGCACGCCCCGGCCCTATCGCTCGGAGCCACCTCGCCACCGGGCCCGTCTGCATTGTCTGGCCGGATGGGTCCGCAGACAGCGCCGCCGCACCGCGAGCCACAACAGCCTCGCGACGCCCGGTGCGCTAACGCCTCGGTGATGCCTCGACATTCGCGCTACCCTTGAGGCGGAGAAAGATGGCGAAAGAGGCCGCCACTCACGGGTTGCGGCGGCGGCACCACCATCGCGGCCGAGCCCCGACGGTCTGGATCGCGGCGTTCGCCGAGGATCCGCCAGCGGACTTCCCGCCGATTCGGAGCGCCTACCAACATTGCCAAATACAGGGCCACAAACCTGTGTCGGCTCAAGATTACCGGCTCACATGCGGGCGGAGGAGCAACGGATGATCTCTTCATCATCCAATACCTTCCCATCTACCTCGCAGACTCGGCCCGAGCTCGCTCGAGTACTTGCCGCCAAAACCATCGTGGATGGACCGACTTGAAGGCCCTCTTCGTCGGCAACTTCGTGGCACTTACAAGCGCCTCGAAACTCCTCGACTGAAGGGTCGCAAATGCAGCGACCGGAAACCCTCGGGACTACATCCGCGGTTTTCCTTGATTGCAACGAAGCTCCCGACATCTCCGACGCCGATGTCGTGGGAGCATTCATCTACGCACCTCGCAAGGCCTTGGTACACAAACTAGGCCGTCTCAAGCCCGTAACTACCAAGGAGCTCCTCGATATCGCCACCAACCACGCCTCCGGCGAGGAGGTCGGGGCCATCTTCGAGGGAGAAAGGCCCAGCCGAACCGGCGTCGCGATCGGGTCCCTTCGACCGCTCCGACAAAGCAGGCGGCACGGAAGCGATCCGTGAGCCCAGTGGTCGCCACCGTCGACCGCCTCGCCAGCGGCGGTCGCGACCGGCCGTCGCGCCACCACTTCGAAATTGATGGACGGCCCGTGCCCAAACCACGGGTTCTCCGTCAAACACAAGTACCGGATCGCGAGGTCCCGAGGCGTTACCTCTCCGGCGTCCCCGCAACGCCGCGTGACAAGGGAAGAAGCTCACGCGGCCCGTGGGCCGCAGAGAAAAAGGCAGACGACGAGTTCCCTGAACCCGACGGCTGCCTCATGATCTTTGGAGGACCGGCCTGCTATGCCGACAAGCGCCGGCTCAAGCTCGCTTATCGCGAGGTCCATACCGTTGCGCCATGCGTCCCCCAATACCTCCGGTGGTCGGAGTTCCCGATCACCTTTGATCGGACCACGTTCCACAGCCGGGGAGATACCCCCTGGTGGTCAGCCCCGTCGTGGGGAAGAAGCGCCTTTCAAAGGTGCTCATGGACGGAGGCAGCGGCCTCAACATCCTCTACGTCGAGACGCTCGACGCTATGGGGATCCCGCGCTCCACCCTCCGACCAAGCAAGGCGCCCTTCCTTGGCGTCATTCACGGCGGCCGAGCCCATCCACTCAGGCGGTCGACCGCCGTTACCTTCGGGGAACCGGGAAACTTCCGCACCGAAACCCTCGCTTTTGAAGTCGTGGACTTCCCCGGTTCTTACCATGCCATCCTAGGACGGCCATGTTACGCCAAGTTCATGGCGGTCCCCAGCTACGCCTACCTCAAGCTGAAGATGCAGGCCACGAGTCATCACCGTGGCATCGTCTTTTCGGCTTGCCTACAATCATGCGAAGCGCAGTTAGTGAGCTTGCCTCGGCAGTCATCGCGTCTGCCGATGTAACATTCCAAAATTTGGATTTTAGAATGTTTGAATTTCAAAATTCACCATTTGCAATTTCTTTGAATTAATTTCACTTAATATGAATTTTCTATTTTCAAAAGGATTTAATTAGGCGAATCTATCCATCAAACATTAGATTTTCATTTTGCTCGGTTCATTACGCTGCAAGGAATTTTTCGTATTTTGGAGATTTTTCTGAATTTATTTGATATTTATTTGAATTTATTTGCTTTTATTTGAAGTTCGAATTTCTTAATTCGGAAAATGTTTTATTTTATAAATTCCTTTTGGGCGAATCTCCATGGCCCGTTTCTTTTTCCGCTTCGGTCCGCCCGACCTTCTCGCTCGGCTCGCTTCCGCCTTGCGCAACCACATGACCCGCTCCGCCACGGCCGCCGATGCGCGCGCGCACGCGTGTGGGCTGCGATCGCGACCGCGTCGCTGCGCGCGCCGCCACGAAACCCTAACGCGTCAATCCGCGTCGCCGCCATCTCGGTTTCGAGTTTTGCGCGCCTCCGAGGCTATTTAAGCCGCCATTGCACTGACCAAGTTCGCCTCCTCGCGCGCACGCCGCCGCCTCAAGCCCCGCCGCCGAGTCGCCTCCGTCGCGGAGATCTCGCTCGCCGAGTTCCGCCCGTCCGGCAGCGCTTCGCCGCTTTTCTTCCTCGCCGGTGAGCCTCGCCGTTGGTTTTGGTCCCCGGACTCCGCGCCGCCTCTTCCTTTTCCCCAAAACCCGAGCCGACCCAGCTCTCTTCCGCCAGATTCGCGTTGTCTTCCCGCCTCGGCGTGTCGTGCCGCCGAAAGCCGCCCGCCGCGCCGGCCGGCCGTCTTGCGTCGCCCGTCCGATCCGCCGCGCGCCGTCTGCGCGCGCGTGGGCGGCCCAGATCGGTCCGTCGATCCGCCTCGGCCGCGTCGTGCTGCCTCGGCTCCGTGCGGCGCGCGTCGGCCGCCTCGTGGCGGCCGCGTGGCGCCACGCCGTTTAGTCGTAGCGTGGCCACCACGTCAACGGGGTTCGCCACGTCGCGCGATCTCTCCTCGGTGGGACGCGATCCACCGTGAGCCGTGTCTCGACGCGTGGGTCCCACGTGTCGCGGCATTTCCTTTTCTTTTATTCTTTTCGTAAATTCCAAAATTCCAGCCAATCACGTGATGCCACGTGTCGTTTCGAATTTTTCTCGATTTTTCCGATCAGGAATCTTCCAGAGCCCGTTCTCCTTCGTTCGAGCTCGATTCCGATGATTCAAATTTCTAAATTCATCTAAATTCAAGATCTATCTTCCAGTACCATTCTTTTCAATTTTTGAATTTTATTTGAATTTGTTTTATTTATTTGCCTCGTTTGGCGTGTAGACGACTTGATCGAATCGATCGAATCAACGATGAGGTAGAACCAAGAAGAGGCGCAAGGCAAGTCTTCCTTGAACATATTGATCCCAAATTTTACGAAAATGATATGTTGTTTTTAAATTATGCATGCTTACTTTACGCAATGTACTTTAAATGCGTTTTAGAGTATAGTTAAATTCGGTTTGTTATACCCTCATTGGTATTGATCATGTCGAACCTTTGACACCCTAGATGATATATACTAGTTATTTTATTTGGTGATATCCAGTAGATTAGCATGGAACGGTAGAATTGCTTAGTCCAGCTTAAGCGTTTTGGTATTGTGCCAATATGGGAATCATTTCAAATGTTGTTTAAACTTATTTGTGAGAGTGCGGCAATTGGTGTTGCTGCTGTGATTTAAATGAAAGAAAGTGGAAATGGTTTAGACCGGGGCGGGTGGATGTGTGGCGGGTGCAGAAAGCACGAGACCTTGGTATGTGAATGTTCCGCCCTAGTCAATTAAGGACCGAAGCGTGTGTTACCATGGACCGAGCACTACCGTACAACCACAAGTCTATATGGGTACGACCTGGCTAAATAATTTGTGCGTCTCATTATTAGCTTCGGTTGGAGAGTGCCGATGTTGGCAGCGCAAGAGGGGCTTCAGATCGGGCGCCTAGAACCCTAACAATGTGAAACCTTAGCGGCGAGGTTAATAGTGGGGTTGTGCATTGTAAAGGCCTTGTCATGATCTCTCCGCCGACACACCAAAGGAAGTGTGTTAATTGCATGGCAACAAGAGTCGATCATGTCTTGTGGGTAAAGTGTACACACTCTGCAGAGTTAAAACTACTTAAGTAGCCGTGCCTACGGTCAAGGGCGGCAGGTACGCTTGCACATTGTAGATTTTATGGTTTTGTTTTAAAGGAAAATGATGGTTTGGGAATCCGAGAGCAGATGGAACTCTCGGGTTATGGTTTGCTGATGGAGCCGGTGTAGATGGAACTCGCTTTAATTGTCATATCAAATTCAATTACTATGCTTTTACATTTTGTTCAAATGATGCTTTATGAAATTACTATTGGTATTTACAGATAAACTTTGCTTTATGCTAAAAGAGCCATATTATGCCTTCAATTGTTTAGCCTTGCATATAGTTATCATGCATCATGTTTCCAAGACTTGCGGAGTACATTTTGTGCTCACCTTGCAACATCCCCAACTTTCCACGTAAGAGTGTGCGGAAGTCGACTACGATTTCTACGCTTGTGGTTATGATGAAGGCGACCGGAATGCTAGGACGCGAACCCCGACCGATTGCTGTTGGGCAAATGGATGGGCTTACTTACTTTGCTTTTGTTAATTCGTTTCACTGTTTCTTATTGAACTCTAGCTATGATGCTTCTTATTTGTAATAATTGGCCATAAGGCTAATACTCTTTGCTTAATGAATATTATTTGATTCGTGATATGGATGTGTTGTCATCACTGTTTCTTTGTGTGTGCTAGCTTTTCCGGACTAGCACAGGTTATACCTGAGGGTTGGATTTGGAAATCCGGTCCCGACAGAGGTGGTATCAGAGCCATATCGACTGTAGGTCGCAACCCTAGTTAGTCCGGTCTTCTTAGCAAGAACTTCAAAATTATTTTCTAAATCAAACCAACGAATTAATGTGAATAGATTATCTCATCTCATCTTATTCTTAGGTTCTTACTCCTTTCCTTTGCTAAAATATTATTTTAAAATTTTAATTTGATCTTATCTCTTGGAACTTCTTAAAGCCTCGAGTTTTACGCAAGAATCCGGATCAAGGAAGCGTAAGATCAAGCCGTCAAAGGGTATATCCGTGAAGACTACCATATAAGATAGGTTTTAGTGCTCTAGGTCATCCCTTTTAGTGTAGCAACGTATAGTTCGAGTGTTTCAAGATTTTTGTCGCTTGTTTGTGGGGTGTGTTGTACACTTGCGCTAGCATTGTGTTGCACCATCTTTCTTTTGGAGTGTTAGTTTGTTTGGTCTTGAATGGCTACCTCCTAGCCTTCTCACCTTTTGCTCTTCCTCTCATCTATTGCTAACCGCTCTGGCCGTTGCTTGGATGGAAGGTCAAGGAAGAGGTCATGGAGCTGGTCGTAGAGGAGGTCGTGTTGGAGGTCATGGTCGTGGTCGTGGTCAGCAGAGCCACAAGAGCAGCAGGATGTTCAAGATCGCAAGAGCGACAAGTGCCACCACCGCCGCCACCCAACCCCGATTGCCAGATATCCGGCAGATGATGGCAATGCGGCTTGATTGTTGCAAGCCCTTGCTCGTAATATAGTAAACAATCCGCGGCAAAGACCACCGCAAAGACGGTGATGCCACCCCAATCAAAGCTTGAGAGTTTATGAGAACTAGACCGCCTACCTTCACGGGAGCAGTGAACCCTTGGAGGCGTATGGTGGTTGAGAGATGTAGAGAAAAGCTCCGATTAGCGCAGTGTGATGACCGTGAAAAGGTTCTCTACGCGAGTCATCAATTAAAAGGAGTAGCGACTACTTGGTGGGATAATTTACATCTCGCCCATCGAATGCTCAAGCTATAACTTGGGAAGAATTCTCCAAGCCTTCAGACGCTTCATGTGCTGCGGGCATAATTGAAATGAAGAAAGAGAATTTACGCAGTGCATCGGGAAACCAGAGTGTTTCGAGTATCTTAACCGGTTTACCCAATTGTCGAGGTATGCACGGAAGATGTGGCAACCGAAAGTGCCAAAATCGGAGGTTCATGGAGGACTTGACCACGACATCAAGGTGCAGCTAGTTGCTTTGGATTTTCCGAATTTTCAAAGATATGGTGAACAAGGCACTAGTGCAAGAGGATGCTCAACGCCAACAATGAGAGTCCCGCAAGAGAAGAATGGCATTTCGGGCTCAAGATGGAGCGAGTGGTTCTCGTCCGCTTTCACCTCGGCAAAGAAGCCAACAGAACACTGCTCAAGGAGCACCCGTACTCCTAATTCGGACCGCGCCAATCGCTCAAGGACAGCAGAACAACGCCCGATGGTCAACAAGCAGAAAGGGAATTCAAATGTCGCAGGATTCGGTGTTTCCACTTGTCACCGGATGGGACATTATGCTAGCAATTGTCCTCGGAAGCGTCGACAAGTGACCCCGATGCCGCTCAACTTGGGATCCACCGCGCGAGCTCCTACGCAAGGACAAGGTCGTGGAACGCCCCAGACGCCAGAGCTCCGCAACCTTACGGAAGAGGACGTGTCAACCATGTGACCGCCAAGAAGCTCGGAGGCATCGATGTGGTTTTGGGTAAGTTCCTTATTAACTCAATACCGCCAAAGATTATTTGATTCTCGAGCATCGCATTCTTTTATATCAAGAGTTTTGTTGAACAATTTGGTTGGGAAACCTTTACCCTTAAGAGCCCTATGATAGTTCAATCTCACGGAAAAGAATTGAGAACTAGTTCAAGATGCCCAAGTGCAACCATAAAAATCAATGGGTAGAATTCTAGCGAATCTTATCATCTTGGATTCAAAAGGAATAGATGTCATCCTAGGGATGGATTGGTTAACCCAAGATAAGGGTCAAATAGATTGTGCCAAGAGAGCCATCACCCTTACCAATTCGTAAGGCATTCGAGTGGAGTATATGCTCGATGAGTCCGCAAGTAAGAAGTGCGCTTTGAGCAGTTTGAAGGAATCGACTTTGGAAAGTGTGCCTGTGGTGCAAGAATATCCGGATGTATTTTCAAGATTTGCGGTATGCCACCGATCGAGAGGTAGAGTTCGTCATAGAGTTAGTCCCCTGATACGGCCCAATTTCCAAGAGACCCTACCGCATGCCACCAATGAACTCGCCGAGATGAAGAAGCAGATTGAGGAATTGCAAGAAAAGGATACGCTCGTCCAAGTTCGTCACCTTGGGAGCGCCATTCTTTTGTAAAGAAGAAGGATAATAGTTTGCGCTTGTGCGTGGATTATAGAGCCTCGAATGAAGTCACAATCAAGAACAAGTACCGCTGCCGTGATTGATGACTTGTTTGATCGATTGAAAGGAGCATGTATTTTCTCCAAGATCGATCTTCGATCCGATACCATCGATTGAAAATAAGGTCACAAGATATTCAAGACGCTTTTGCTACCCGATATGGATTATATGAGTTCACAGCTATGTCATTTGGTCCGACCAATGCACCACTTATTTTATGAACTTGATGAATAAAGTGTTTATGGAATACCTAGACAAGTTTGTGGTGGTATTCATAGATGATATCCTGATCTATTCTAAAGATGAAGTAGAACATGAAGGTCATTTGAGGATGGTGTTAGAAAAGCTCGTAGATCATCGGTGTATGCTAAGTTCGAGAAGTGTGAGTTTTGGTTAAAAGAAGTCGCTTTCTTAGGCCATATAATTTCCGCTGGAGGTGTCTCAGTAGACCCTGAAAAAGGTGAAAGGTGTACTTGATTGGAGGCAACCCAAGTCAGTGCCTGATATAAGAAGTTTTCTTGGTTTAGCGGGTTACTACCGAAGATTCATAGAAGGATTTTCAAGGATCGCAAGACCGCTACCCAGCTTGCTAAAGAAGGAAAAGAAGTTTGAATGGTGCAAGCTTGTGAGCAAAGTTTCCAAGAATTAAAGAAAAGACTGACCTCATTTGATGCTCATTTTACTGGGATATTCGTAAGAACTTTAAGATTTTACGTGATGCTTCAAGACAGGTCTTGGATGTGTTTTGATGCAAGAAGGCAAAGTAGTTGCATATGCCTCACGGCAATTGCGACCACATGAGGAAAACTATCCAACCCATGACTTGAAATGGTCATAGCGTTGTGCATGCACTAAAGTTGTGGAGGCATTATCTCATCGGGAATCGTTGTGAGATTTTTACAGATCATAAGAGTTTGAAGTATATCTTCACTCAAGCGGACCTCAACCTAAGGCAAAGAAGATGGTTGGAGTTAATTAAGGATTATGATGTGGGAATACATTATCATCCCGGCAAGGCTAATGTAGTTGCCGATGCCTTAAGCCTAAGAGCTATTGCAATAATATGATGATTCAAGAAGGTCAACCCGCTCTTCACGAGGAGTTTCAATGCTTGAATTTGGAATTAGTGGATGAGGGTTTCGTCATTGCATTAGAAATTCAACCAACCTTGACGGATCGGATCAAAAGATGCAAAAGTCGATAAAGAAGTCGCTAAGATCAAGGATAGAATCAAGGAAGGTAAAGCCCGTGATTTTTCGAGGATGAAGAAGGAACTATTTGGCTTGGAAAAAGTATTTATGTGCGAATCAAAAGAGATCAAGCAGTTGATATTAAAAGAGGCGCATGAGTCACAGTACTCAATTCATCCGTAATACTAAGATGTATCAAGACCTTCGTGGTATATATTGGTGGCCAAGGATGAGAAAGGAAATCGCAGAGTATATAGCTATGTGTGATGTATGCCGTGAGTTAAAGTGAACATCAAAGACCTGCAGGATTGCTACTGATAGTTAAAAGTGCTCGAATGGAAGTGGGAAGAAATTGGAATGGATTTCATTACAGGACTTCCGAGAACCAGTCAGTTATGATTCAAGATGGGTTGTAGTGGATCGATTGACAAAAGTTGCTCATTTCATTC
This sequence comes from Otatea glauca, assembly GCA_036346275.1. NCBI lineage: Eukaryota > Viridiplantae > Streptophyta > Magnoliopsida > Poales > Poaceae > Otatea > Otatea glauca. The sequence goes on from CM070732.1 coordinate 6,304,541, forward strand.
TCGTGAGAACAACTTACTGTGAGATCAACTTGCGAGTTGTATATGTCAAGAATCGTGTGTTTGCATGGTGTGCCAAAGAGAATTGTATCGATCGAGGCACTCAATTTACTTCAAGATTCGGCAAAGTTGCAAGAAGCGTTGGTACCAACTCAATTTTAGCACGCCTTATCATCCTCGCATGATGGACAACCGAGCGAGTAAACCAAATCCTTGAAGATATGTTAAGGTCTTGTGCCTTGTCCAATGCGCAAGTTGGGATCAAAGTTTACCTTATGCGAATTCTCATATAACAATAGTTATCAAGCAAGTTTGCGATGTCGCCATTTGAAGCCTTGTATGGAAGAAAGTGCGTAACACCTCTCGTTGGAATGAAACAGAGATCGCCAAGTCTTTGGTCCCGATATGTTGCAAAAGGTCAAGAAAAAGTAAAATGATTCAAGAAAGATTGAGAACAATGCATTTAGGCGTAAGAGCTACGCCGATAATCGTCGGAGAGAGTTAACCTTTGCTCCAGTAACTATGTGTACTTGAAAGTCTCACCGCCGAGGAATGCGCCGATTTCAAGTTCGTGGAAAGTTAACACCAAGATTTATTGGACCATTCCCAATCCTAGCCAGTGGACAAGTGGCTAATCGCTTGAGCCGCCACCATAGCTTGTCAAATGTGCACAATGTGTTCCATGTGTCACAATCAAGAAGTGTCTCGTGGTACCGGAAGAACAAATGCACATTGAGAATGTTGAGCTACGGGATGATCTTACCTACCCGCAGTATCCGATCGTAATTTTGGATAAGGCAGAGCGCAGAACAAGAAATGTAACAATCAAGTTTTGCAAAGTTCAGTGGAGCAACCATTACAAAAGGAAGCAACTTGGGAGCGAGAAGAAGATCTCGAGAAGAGTACCCCAACCTTTTTCCTAGTCGTCCAAATCTCGGGTCGAGATTTCTTTTAAGGAGGGAGGTTTGTAACATTCCAAAATTTGATTTTAGAATGTTTGAATTTCAAAATTCACCATTTGCAATTTCTTTGAATTAATTTCACTAATATGAATTTTCTATTTTCAAAAGGATTTAATTAGGCGAATCTATCCATCAAACATTAGATTTTCAGCTTTTTGCTCGGTTCATTACGCTGCAAGGAATTTTTCTCGTATTTTTGGAGATTTTTCTGAATTTATTTGATATTTATTTGAATTTATTTGCTTTTATTTGAAGTTCGAATTTCTTAATTCGAAAATGTTTTATTTTCAAATTCCTTTTGGGCGAATCTCCATGCCTGCTTTTTTTCCGCGCTCGGTCCGGCCAATTTTTCGCTCGGCTCGCTCGCTTCGCTCATGCAGACCTACCACCACCGCTCGCTCACACGGCCGCTCGATGCGCGCACGTGTGGTTGCGATCGCGCCGCGTCGCTGCGCTTCGCCGCGCCGGAAACCCTAACGCGTCAATCGCGTCGCCGCCATCTCGGTTTCCGAGTTTTGCGCGCCCCGAGGCTATTTAAGCCGCCACGACCCATTCTGTTCGCCTCCTCGCGCCCCACCCGCCGCCTCAAGCCCCGCGCCGAGTCGCCTCCGTCGCGGAGATCTCGCTCGCCGAAGTTCCGCCCGTCCGAAGCGCTTCTTCGCCGCTTTTCTTCCTCGCCGGTGAGCCTCGCCGTTGGTTTTGGTCCCACGGACTCGCGCCGCCTCTTCTTTTTCCCCAAAACCCGAGCCGACCCAGCTTCTTCCGCCAGATTCGCGTCGTCTTCCCGCCTCCGGCGTGTCGTCTGCCGCCTGAAGCCGCCGCCGCCTCGCCGGCCAGGCCGCTGTCGCAGCCGTCCGATCCGCCTCGCCGCCTGACGCGCGCCGCGTGGGCGGCCCAGATCGGTCGCGCCGATCCGCCTCCAGCCGCGCGTGCTGCCTCGGCTCCGTGCGGCCGCGCGTCGGCCGCCTCGTGGCGCGCGTGGTCGCCACGCCCTTCGACCCTAGTCGCCGCGTGGCTACCACGCCAACGGGTTCGCCGCGTCGGCAAGATCTCTCCCGGTGGACGCAGCCCACCGTGAGCCGTGGTCTCCGACGCTGGGTCCCACGTGTCGTGGCATTTCCTTTTCTTTTATTCTTTTCCGAAATTCCAAAATTCCAGCCAATCACGTGATGCCACGTGTCGTTTCAATTTTTCGATTTTTTCGATCCGGGAATCTTCCAGAGCCCGTTCTCCTTCGCTCGAGCTCCGATTCCAAAGTGATTCAAATTTCTAAATTCATCTAAATTCAAGATCTATCTTCCAGTACCATTCTTTTCAATTTTTGAATTTTATTTGAATTTGTTTTATTTATTTGCCTCGTTTAGCGTGTAGACGACGCAATCAAGATCATCGAATCAACAAATGAGGTAGAACCAGAAGAGGCAGCGAAGGCAAGTCTTCCTTGAACATATTGATCCCAAATTTTAGGAAAATGATATGTTGTTTTAAATTATGCATGCTTACTTTACGCAATGTACTTTAAATATAGTTTTAGAGTATAGTTAAATTCCAGCTTTGTTATACCTCATTGGTATTGATCATGTCGAACCTTTGACACCCTAGATGATATATACTAGTTATTTTATTTGGTGATATCCAGAGATTAGCATGGAACGGTAGAATTGCTTAGTCCAAATTTTAAGCGTTTTGTGATTGTGCCAATATGGGAATCATTTCAAATGTTGTTTAAACTTATTTGTGAGAGTGCGCAATTGGTGTTGCTGCTGTGATTTAAATGAAAGAAAGTGGAAATGGTTTAGACCGGGCGGGTGGATGTGTGGTGTGTAAAGCACGAGACCTTGGTATGTGAATGTTCGCCTAGTCAATTAAGGACCAAGCGTGTGTTACCATGGACCGAGCACTACCGTACAACCACAAGTCTATATGGGTACGACTGCTAAATAATTTGTGCGTCTCATTATTAGCTTCGCCTTGGTTGGAGAGTGCCGATGTTGGCAGCGCAAGAGGGGCTTCAGATTGGGCGCCTAGAACCCTAACAAATGGTGAAACCTTAGCGAGGCGAGGTTAATAGTGGGGTTGTGCATTGTAAAGGCCTTGTCATGATCTCTCCGCCGACACACCAAAGGAAGTGTGTTAATTGCATGGCAACAAGAGTCGATCATGTCTTGTGGGTAAAGTGTACACACTCTGCAGAGTTAAAACTACTTAAGTAGCCGTGCCCACGGTCAAGGGCAAAGCGAGGTACGCTTGCACATTGTAGATTTTATGGTTTTGTTTTAAAGGAAAATGATGGTTTGGGAATCTGAGAGCGAGATGGAACTCTCGGGTTATGGTTTGGCGGATGGAGCCACTGTAGATGGAACTCGCTTTAATTGTCATATCAAATTCAATTACTATGCTTTTACATTTTGTTCAAATGATGCTTTATGAAATTACTATTGGTATTTACAGATAAACTTTGCTTTATGCTAAAAGAGCCATATTATGCCTTCAATTGTTTAGCCTTGCATATAGTTATCATGCATCATGTTTCCAAGACTTCATGGAGTACATTTTGTGCTCACCCTGCAACATCCCCAACTTTCCACGTAAGAGTGTGCGTGTGAAGTCGACTACGATTTCTACGCTTGTGGTTATGATGAAGGCGACCGGAATGCTAGGACGCGAACCCCAATCGATTGCTGTTGGGCAAATGGATGGGCTTACTTACTTTGCTTTTGTTAATTCGTTTCACTGCTTCTTATTGAACTCTAGCTATGATGCTTCTTATTTGTAATAATTGGCCATAAGGCTAATACTCTTTTGCTTAATGAATATTATTTGATTCGTGATATGGATGTGTTGTCATCACGTTTGCTTGTGTGTGCTAGCTTTTCCGGACTAGCACAAGTTATACACTGAGGGTTCGGATTTGGAAATCCGTCCCGACAACCGAGCTCGACAACCTCGGGAGGAAGCCTCCGAATCGCGCCGAGTCCAAAGAAGTCGGGCGGATCCTTCAACCGCCGAGGACACGAAGGAGGTCGCGGTCGATCCTCGTGATCCGACCAAGACCGGCGGATCGAGCCACGCCCCGCCAAATAGGAAAGCGCCGTCGACTCCTCCGCACCAACAAAGACGTCTTCGCATGGAGGTCCTCCGACATGCCAGAATCCCAAGGAAGTCGCCGAGCACTCCTTGAGCATCCGACCGTGCTCAAAGCCGGCCGCCTAACGCCGCGCCGCTTCGACGAGGAGAAGCGCATGATCATAGGGGAGGAAATCGCCAAACTTTCGCCGCAGGTTCAGAAAGAGGTGCGCCACCCCGAGTGGCTAGCCAACCTGTACTTGTAAAAAGAAAAATGGGCAATGGAGGATGTGCGTTGACTATACGAGTCTCAACAAAGCGTGTCCCAAAGATCCGCTCCTTTGCCCCGCGATCGACCAAGTCATCGACTCCACCGCAGGTGCGAGTCCTCTCTTTTCGGATGCCTACCGGGCTACCACCGATTGCGCTAAGGAGTCCGACCACTCGCGACTTCCTTCATCACCCCGCTCGGCTCATTCTCGCACGTTACGATGCCGCTCGCCTAAAGAACGCGGCGCTACATACCGCCGATGTATGCAAACGTGCTTCAATAACCGGATCGGCCGTAACGCTGAGGTGTACGCCGACGATATTATCGTAAAAACCAAGAAGGCCGACGACCTCGCCCCCGACTCGGAAGAGACCTTTGCGAACCTTCGACGATTCCGCATAAAGCTCAATCTCGAAATGCGTTTTCGGGGTCCCCAAAGGGAAGCTCCTTGGCTTCATTGTCTCCGAGCGAGGCATCGAGGCCAACCAGGAGAAGATATTAGCAATCGCAAGGATGGGCCCAATCAGCAACCTCAAGGGGGTCCAGAGGCTGACCGGATGCCTAGCAGCTTTGAGCCGTTTCGTGTCTCGCCTCGGCGAGCGCGGAATGCCACTCTACAGGCTACTCAAGAGATCCGACCGCTTTAGTTAGACCCCAGAAGCTCAGGAGGCCCTCACCCGCCTGAAGGCCTTCCTGTCCTCGCCTCCAGTCCTGGTCGCCCCGGCACCAGAGGAGCCGCTGTTCCTCTACGTCGCCGCCACTACCCAAGTCGTCAGTGCGGCCCTCGTGGTGGAGCGAGCGAAAGAAGGCCGCGAGCTTAAGGTACAGCGGCCGATTTACTTCATTAGCGAGGTCCTTTCGAGTCCAAGACTCGGTACCGCAGTGCAGAAGCTACTCACGCGGTGCTCATTGCGAAGAGGAAGCTCGCCCATTACTTCGATCAAGACAACATCACCGTGGTGACCACGCCCCGTTAAGGCGAGATCGCCCGCAACCGCGACGCCTCGGGAAGGATAGCCAAGTGGGCACTCGAGCTCGGGCCGCCACGACATCACATACGTCCCTGACGGCGATCAAGTCGCAGCCCTAGCCGACTTCGCGCCGAGTGGACCAAACCCGTGCACCACAAAGTGATCGAAGACCCGAGCATGGACAATGTACTTCGATGGGTCTTACAACAAGAATGGCGCGGCGCTGGAGTTGTCATCATCTCCCACTTGGGAACAAGCTCCGAGACACCATCAGCCGCTGACGCCACCAACAACGCTGCCGAGCACGAGGCCTCGCCAACGGTCTCCGGATCGCTGCCGACCTCGGTGCTCGCCGACTTACGCCCACGAGGACTCCAAGCTTGTCGTCGACCAAGTCATGAAGGCGCGGAGCCCCGAGACGCCCGTATGGCCGCGCGGGCTCGAAGCGCGGCTCGAAGTGCGTTCAAGGGCTTCGAGCCACCATAGCTACCGACGCTACAATAGCGACGCCGACTACCGCCAATTTGGCCTCCAGCAGAGCCGGCCCCGCCGGAATCTTCGTCTGCGGCCTCGCGCCTTCCATCCGGTGGGCCGGTGGCGAACGGTCCCTCGACCTACCTAGCACGGCCGCTCGACCGTCGCGCGGTCGGCGTGAGACTTGGCCGGTCGAGCCACGGCATAGCAATCGAATCCGACCGAGAAAGCCGCTCATAGATCGCTTGACGGACGGTCGCTTCCCGACCGACCGGCCCGCGCCGCCCGGCGAGCAAAGTCTTTCGTCCCGATCGGTCCGCCTTTACAAAGGAGCTCCGGTCCTCCAAAAGTGCATTCCGCCGACCAAGGAAAACAACCATCGGACGACATACACGCTGGAATTTGCGGTCACCACGCCGCGCCCGATCTTTGGTAGGAAAGGCCTTTCGGCAAGGTTTCTATTGGCCGACCGCCGTTCGACGCAGAGCGCATCGCACGCACTGCGAAGGATGCCAATTCTTTGCCGCGCACACATCCGCCACCAGCCTTGCGCATAATCCCCATCACGTGGCCTTTTGCGGTTTGGGGCTCGATCCGGTCGGGCCTTTCAAGAAAGCGCCGGGGCTTTACCCATTTGCTCGTCGCGCGTGGACAAGTTCACCAAGTGGATAGAGGCCAAGCCGGTCGAAGCGCCACGTCGGCACAAGCGCCATCTTCTTCCGCGACATAGTCTTTCGATTCGAGTCCCAAACTCCATCATCACCGACAACGAACGCAGTTCACGGGAAGGAATTCTCGAGTTCTGCGATGACTTCAACATCCGCGTCGATTGGGCGCCGTGGCCCATCCGCGGACCAACGGCCGTGTCGAGCGCGCAAATGGCATGATCCTTCAAGGGCCTGCCGCGGATCTTCATCGGCTCAAGCACTTCGCAGGCGCCGGGCGACCGAGCTACCCTCCGCCCTCTCGAGTCTGCGGACCACGCCGACCGGGCGACGGGTTCACACCGTTCTTTATGGTATACGGTCTTTGAGGCCGCCTTGCCGGCTGCACTGGAGTATGGTGCCCCAAGACCGCAAGCCTTCGAGGAGGCTCGGGGCTCACCGCACAACAAGACTCGCCGACCGATCGACGAGGCGCATGACGCGGGCCGCCCCGCGATCGGCCGATATCAACAAGCTCGCGACGCTACCACGTACCGCCAGTTCGAGGGCGGTCTTCGATGTCGGGCGACCGTGGTCTGCGTCGGGTCCGCATCAGCAAGGATAAGCACAAGTCGCCGCCTCGAAGGCCCTTCACCGTCGTGCGCATCCTCCGCCCGCACCTTTCGGCCAAGGACACCGACGGCGCATCCTTCCAAATGCATGGAATATAGAAAAGTTAAGGCGATTCTATCCCTAAACTCTTTTCCTCTTCCTAGCATGCTCTTTACTTTCTTCCTTCCGAGCACTGGTCGCCGCAGTGCGACGACTGGGCTGCCTTCGACGCCCCATTCAGTCGCTCCCGGTCTAAGCGCTATGCTGGTTGATGACCCAACCGACCACAAGGTCCTTCCCGAGCGGTAACTCCTTTGACCCAAGTGTTATGACCCACGCCCCCGGCTATGGTTGCTAACACTTGCGGAAGAAGGAAGTACCGAGTGGAGTGACCTTTGGGTCGGCAGGAACACTCCTCCCCGCACGAACTCGCCTATCCCATGCGCTTATGAGGGCACGTGACCCGACTGGTCATGAGGTCCATCCCGAGCGTAACCCTCTCAACCCAAGTGTTACTACCACGCCCAGTGGCTATGGTTGCTAAGTAGCACTTCGCGGAAGAAGGAAGTGCCCGAGTGGAAAGATCCCCGCCGGTCTAGAACACTCCTATCCTCACAAGTGCGCCTAACCTTTGCGATAGCCAAGTCTCCAATCCACCTCGCTCCTCCCAAAACAACCCGACCCACGCATAAGTGGCCCTGCGGTCCTTAAGGCTATGGTCGGCCAAACGCTCATCCTAAATACGAAAAAGGACGAGGGACGATTCTCGGGACTTGATAATTTCAAGATTGTTTAAATAGCGGTCTTTACAATCTAAGAAGGATAAAGCTAACTTTTTCTATTCTTCTTGGCGCGACCGTGGCGAGGCGGAGAGTTGGTCGCCTCGGCTTCTGGAGGGCGGCTCGCGGGCGGATGCGGTGGCGATCTCCGGGTGCGGCTCGACCAGAGCTCGAACCGGCCGATCTCCTCGTCGATCCGGTTCCAGCCACGCCGCTCCCCACCACCGCGAGGTCGATGCCGTCGTGGCACGAGATGGTGTTGACCGGCGCCGATGAAGCTCTGCAGCGCAGCCGGTGACCACCGCTCTTCTATGAAGTCCGCACCGGCCAGGCGGGGCAAGGGCACTCGGGCCCGCCCGCTCCAAGGATGCGATCGCAGACTCCGACCGCCTTGCGGAGGGCCTCCGGCTCGGCGCTCATCTCGGCCCGACCGTCCTCTCAAGAACCTTCAACGCCGCCGGGCCTCGCCCCGCCACGATCGCCACGCCGCGCGGCGTCCGGCCGTTCGCGCTTCCACGGCGACGCCGATTCTTCTCGCGCTCTGCAGATTGCGGAGATTTTGGATAAGTTCGCCCACGGGTCGCACCCCAAACTTAATTGAAGGATTGAGACACTTATCGCCGCGAGTTGGTCGATTACGACCCGACTTCGCCAGATGAAGTCTTCACTCGGCCAGCTCCTTACGAAAGGGCCGCCACGGAGCGAACTCGGCGGCGCCCCCGAGCCTTGTTCCGCTCGGTCCGCAGACGTGTTACTGCGTCTGCGCGATCCTCCGCGGCAACGGCGGCATCCTTGGCCTCGGTGACCTCGTCAGGAGGACTCTGGCCCGCCACTTTCGCCCTCAAAGCCTCGGCTCCTAGGCGCCATCATGAAGGGCCTTGTGGCCTCTTCAAATCCTTGGCGGATCACCACCGCCTCGACCGCCTAATGCCTGTGGCCTCTGGGCTAGGCACAACTCAAGGCGCAGCCTGATCAGACTCCTCCGCCGCCGCCCGCCGACTATCGGAGCGCCGCAGAGCTCAACTCGACGACGGCGAGCCCGCAAGTCTTTGCAAAATGTGGACACTCCGTTAGTCGCACGGAAGAACTATCAAAAATGTGCAAACGAATCAGAACTTTTTCGGCTGACCTACCTGGGCGACTGGCTGGACTCCCCCGACCATCATATCCAGCGCCCTGGTGGAAGACTTCAGAGCAAGGGCCAGACCTTCACGGATCTGCCCTATCTCGGCGGCCGTCAGTAGCGCCTTGCCGAAGGGCGGCCCACTCGCTCTCCTCCGCCTCACCCATGATGCCCGACCCGGGAATTACACCCGGCGGCGCGCCTCCGCTCGCCCGTTCGGGCGGGACGTCGCCCGTCCAAAGCACCATGGGCAAGGGTGACGAGGTCAACCCTTCAGAAACCCCCTCGGCGACCTGCGCCTGAGGGGCATCGGTCGGCACCTCCCCCTGGGACGAGGGGTCGGGCACCTCCGTCGCCGGCTCCGCCACGATCGGGCGCGATCACCGGGCGGCGCCATTGTCTCATCCTCCAAACGACGATCACGTCGTCGGAGGGGTCTCGCCGAGGCGGCGGAAGTTCTTCTTCGCACGACCTCGGGTGGGGCTCGCCCTCGAAGGCGCATCGCCCTCGGACGCCGACGCCGCGACCTTCGCCGACCCAACCGGGTCACCGAAATCACCGCGCCACATTTGCGGGCCGATGTGGCACGCCCACGGTCACCCCAGTGTAGGCGCCGACGCTGCAAAGATTCAAGAGTCGCCGAGCGGCTTTGCCAAAAAGAAAATGCTCCAATAAAAAAATACACTTACAAGGCCGGCGGGTGCGTGGCACGCGCGCCTCTCTTGCCGCCCCCGCCAGGGGCAAGTCCACGGCCGCTTCCTCGGCCACCTCCGGTAGACGACGCGACGACCGCAAGCGCAAGATCACCCCACCTGGGATCCGTGGCCACGGGCCCGTGATGCCGCCTCGCCGAGTCCACGCCGGCGCCGCCATCGGCAGTCGAAAAAACCCACCATAGGGGTGGCCGGAGGCACTCCCGCCGTTGTCGCTGGAGGTTGTCCCCACGGCGGTGGTCTCCGATACATCTCTCACACGCGCCGCGCTCGCGTAGCGTTCCTTACTTTTCTTCCTCCTCCTTTCCTCCTTCCGCTTCTTGCGGAGGAGTCACCGCTGTCCTCGCCGGGCGCCGCCTCGCGCTTCCTTATCCCCGAGCGGCGCTACGGGAAGACATCCCATGAGAGCCCCGAGAGGATGCAGGAATGTCGGTCAAGTGCTAAGGACAAAGAAAAGAGAAGGAAAGGAATTTCACCGCTTACGGATTTGGCGGAAAAGCCGCCGAGAATGGCTCCGGTGGCCATCCGCGCCACCGTGGCGCTCCGCCAGAACGGCCGCCACCCGAGCCTCCACCTCGACGCGCCAACTCGGGTTACGCCATCTCGCCCGGTCGGACGGCCCGATACCGAACAGGTGCGGCTCAGGCACAAGTGGTTGCACGCGCATCCCCATGAAGGCGCGCGACAACCACGCCCCCGTGAGCCCCGCCTCCTTTGAGCCCCCGACCGCTCCACGATCGGGGCCGGCTTGTTCTTCTCCTCTTTTTGGCGCCCAGCCCACCGCTCCCGCCATGGAAGCTCGCCGGTGAAACGAGGGGCGCTGCCGCCGACGTTTGAACGTAGAGCCATTCGAACGCCACCCTTGTTGGACGAGGGCGCTTTACCTCCGGTACTCCGTGTTCGACCGGGCGGCCGAGGGCCAGCCACCAGAGCGCCGCGGCCTCGACGGCCGTCCTTCGAGCCTTGCTCGGAAGAAGTGCCTCCACAACGCCGGTCGCGGCTCGATCCCTAAGAAGGCCGCGACACGTGATGAAGATGGCGATGTGGAGGACCCCATTGGGGTTGAGATGGTGCACCTCCACCTTGTAATGAAACAACGGCCCGGACGAACGGGTGCGCAGCGAGCCAAAGCGCGCTCGAAGAACGAGGCGGCACCACGATCTCGCCGCGCCCGCGCGCGGGGTGGCAGCCCGGTCGGCACCCTCCAACGGAAGGTCTGCGGCATGAGGAAGCCCTTCTTCACTAAGCCGAAGCCGCACGTCTTCTTGGCGCGGAGCACTCCGCCACGACATCTTCATGTGGGAGACGAGTGGAAGGTGAGAAAGAAAGGTCGGGTTTTCTTTCCTTAGCTCTCTGGTGCTTTTCTTGTTTCTGAGGCAGAGACAGAGAAGGCAAGAAAGCGTGACCACTCGAAAGCACCCAACGGGCATATTTATAGAGGACGAGCGAACGCCGGCCAAGCAGGCGCCCCGTCAAGCGAAGCGTCGCGACCACCCTCGCTGTCGCGCCCACTGGTAACTCCTAGCCTAATACCACTCCGCTTTTAATCCTGCCTTGTCAGCGCCAAGGGCCATAAAGATGCCGCCCCAACAACGTGTCCCGTGAACCTCTCGGTCTCGCCTTTAGGCGGAACAGTTGCTCGGCGCGCGAGAAGCCCAACGGGCGCCGCGCCCCAAGACGGCAAAGCTTTGTGGCTTGCGCCAGGCCCAGCCGAGGAGTGTGGGTTCAAAAGGCCTACCCACGGATGGGTATAAAGCCGCCCAACAAAACTTGAGCAAGGGCGGTATGAGGTGAGCCCACGGTGGGCCCTCGGTTAGGTCTACCGACGGCCTAATCACCTCTACTCGGCCCGAGACCATACTTCACACTCTCCCGGAGCTCATCAATGAGCGACACCGGTGTGCTCGGTGCGGACGACCTAGAGTCCATACGGATTGAGTGGAGAAAGGTTTTTATGGGTCGCCCCAAAGCAGGCCAGACACCCTACTCGGGACCGTCCGCTCGGAAGGGTCCCCTTGGGCGGGACCTCCGGGACCCACTCGGACTACCCGCTATTAGCTCCACGAGCACGGCGCTCAAACCAACGCAGTAAAACGCGCCGCTCATCCTCCGGGTCCCACACCGCGGATGGGGTATACATGTGGGATAGACGGCGGCCATTCCTCTCGCAGCCTACCCTCGCCCGACGAGGACTCGAGAAGGATGCCCCACGCCCGCCTACGACGGAAGCGAGCACTCACGCCCAGCCACGACGGTAAACGAGCACTCACGCCCAGCTACGACGGTAAACGAGCACTCACGCCCGGCTACGACGTTAAAGCGAGCACTCGGACACCGAACCTCACAGAGGCATCCGGGCCGTCCCGCCGACCAAGGCACTCGGACACCGAACCTCACAGAGGCATCCGGCCGTCCCGCCGACCAAGGCACCGTCTAGCTACGACGTTAAACGAGCACTCGGACACCGAACCTCACAGAGGCATCCGGTCGTCCCGCCGACCAAGGCACTCGGACACCGTAACCTCACAGAGGCATCCGGTCGTCCCGCCGACCAAGGCACTCGGACACCCGAACCTCACAGAGGCATCCGGTCGTCCCTGCCGACCAAGGCACTGTTTAGCTACGACGTTAAACGAGCACTCGGACACCCGAACCTCACAGAGACATCCGGTCGTCCCGCCGACCAAGGCACTCGGACACCCGAACCTCACAGAGGCATCCGGTCGTCCTGCCGACCAAGGCACTCGGACACCGAACCTCACAGAGGCATCCGGCCGTCCCGCCACCAAGGCACTCGGACAACGTAACCTCACAGAGGCATCCGGCCGCCCCGCCGACCAAGGCACTCGGACATCCGAACCTCACAGAGGCATCCGGTCGTCCCGCCGACCAAGGCACCGTCTAGCTACGACGTTAAACGAGCACTCGGACACCAACCTCACAGAGGCATCCGGCCGTCCCTCGCCACCAAGGCACCTTGTCTAGCTACGACGTTAAACGAGCACTCGGACACCGAACCTCACAGAGGCATCCGTCGCCTCTGCTGTCGACCAAGGCGCCGCCCACAACGATTAAAATTAAAGCAAACTCATCGCAAAGACATTTTCATAAAGAAAAGAAAATTTCATTATAGGCCAATGAGCTCAAACTTTACACAACTTTACACATGCAAGCGGATACAAGAATGGCCGCCGCACCACGGCAGACTCTACCCACGCCTAGAACCTATCAAACATCCGTGCGGCATCGGTGGCACCGACGGCATGTCGGTAGGCCCTTGCCTGGTCGACGGGACAGCCGCCACGGCCGCGAAGCAACACGCCGATGCCTCCACTGCCGTTCAGCGACATCGACGCGGCCGCACCAACTACGGTCAGCGCCCTTGCGCCATCGCCTCCAGGTGGGCCCCCCTTACCACCTCGAGCCTCGGAACGGCCTCGAGCGGCGGCGTCCACGAAGCGCCGCTGGCTGCAGCTTCTTCCTCCCCGAGCTCGGCCATCGCTGGTCGAACTCACCAAAGCTTCGGCAGAGGATCTTCTTCTTCCATCGCGACGCCATCGCCGAAGCTAAAGACTAGAGGGTGTCTGAAGCCATTTGAAAGAACAAAAGAAAAAGCTCTCATCCCCTTCAAGCAAGCTACACGACAGATATATATATCGGACGAAGGAGGCTAAGCGTCTCGAGTAAATGCGGTGCCGAAAACGAAGCATCCTTCACCGTAAACCCGAGGCGATCAAGAAGACGAGCAGCGCGCGCGTAAACTATACTCGGCATGCGCAACGAGGCGAGTAAAGCCCTCGACGGTTCAAATGCCCCGGCCAAACTCCGGGACAGCCGTCGGATCCAACGGCACACCGACGGAAATCACTTAACCGGATCGGTGGACCGACCTACCAGCCCGCCACCACTTTCGTCAAGTTCAACCCCAACCGAATCCAAATCGCTTGGGAGTTCGGGGCTCTCGACGAATACTAATAAAAGGATACCCCAACGGCCCGGCGGCGAGCCGGCCTCAAGCATATCTCCACCCAATAGCGCGCGCGCGCCGCCACGAATCGCTGCGAGATCGCGCAAGGCATCCGCTCCCGACCGCCAGGGAAGCGAATCCGACCAGACAGCGCCCCGACCCCTCTTGGCGGGCGGGATCTCCCGACTCCAACCAAACCAAGGTGACGAACGCCGAGTGCCGCGTGTCGTCCTCATCGCCTACCGCCACGCACTTCGAATAAGGTCAATCGAGCGACTATACAAGGCGGTGGCTCCTTCCCAAGAAGATCTGGTGATTTGTAGAGGATAAAGCTTCCGGCCCATCAACGATCCACGTCAAAGACGCGGCGACGCTCCTCCCGAGGCAACACCAACGCCACGCACTCGACGCCAAGATTCGCAAGGATCACAGAGGGCAAGCACGCTATTTCCGGAAATACCTAACCTCCCCGACCACCAAGGCTACCAACCCAAAGATGGGCAAGACGGGTGGCGACCATCCACGGGACGAAGGACCGAGCTCCTAGCATAGGTCACCTCGCTTTCCTCCTAACTCGATGTAACCCGCCCTTCCTTTTCAGATAAAAGGAGGCGGGCTAAACGATTCAAGGGGGGCAAAAGCGAGAACGAGAAAGGGAGAGAGCGCTATCAAACCCATCTCGCTAAGCCATTGGCATTCTCGCTTGTAAAACTTTGTGCAGTCATCTGTACCAAGAGTAATACAACACCACCACACGAACTGGAGTAGGGACCTTCAGCCCGAACCAGTATACATCTTGGACTCACGAGTCTAACCATTCAGGGAGTGGAACGCGCGACCCCCTAGACTTACAAATTTACTTGCCGGCGCTCCCGAAAACGCCGACACTTGTATAAACTTATTTCTGTTGAGAAAAGTTTTTTGGCTACTGCTCTTTAAAAGTCCATGTATGACGGACCAAAATATTTGGTCCGACGAACATGTGTCTCTATGCCAAACCAAACTCTTTAAAAGTCCATGTATGACAGACCAAAATATTTGGTCCGACGTACATGTATCTCTCTCAGTTGTATGCCGGACCAAACTCTATGTAAAGCCCATGTACAACGGACCAAATTTTTTGGTCCGTCGTAAATGTTCAGATTTGGTCCGTCATACACATGTCCAGTATCGCTAGGCATTGTTACTTAGTCCGTTGTACGTGTACTTTTCTGATATTTTTGACATCTAATACGTCCAACGGCTACCGTAGCAGGTGTAACGGCTATATTCATTCCAAATGGCTATATAAGCATTTTCTGAGCCATCTACCATGATATAGAATGAACTCCTTTAAATTTTAGCATCAAAAATAGCTCTCATTCTCAAAAGGAGTCTGTGCTTCACTTTCAAACCAAAATTCTCAAACATCTCTAAGTGTTTTAGCTCTAAGCCTTAGTCTAGCTGGTTGAGTAGCGAAGTGAACTAAGAGACAGAACTTGTGCAAAGTTTATTACTCTTGGATCTTAGTGATCCTAGACAGCTTGGAGGAAGTGAACAGTGCGACCTGTCCAAAAGTGATTGTGGAAGGCCACTGTGATTGTGAGAGGTTTGGAACTCACTTCACTGGAGTAGTGAAAGAGTTACCTGAGTGATCACCAGAGCTACTGCGACTAGCTTTGGAGAAGCTATACTTCGGAAGAAGTGTTTCAACGTGGATTATGAGTGCGGCTCTGAACCACGGGATAAATCTCTGTCTCTCTTGTGTTTATTTCTCTTTACTGCTTTCGCTGTTATTATTGTTTTTACTTCTGTCATATATATATTTATATTTTGTTCTGTGCTGTTCCTTTTAAGAATACTGAATTGTTTATTAAGAAGTTAAAATTTGCAAAAGTTGCCTATTCACCCCCCCCTCTAGGCCAACTAGATCCTTCACTCCCCGACTGTTTTAACCCATACATCAACCTCTATAGTTTGACGCTATACATATTACGATTGGTTTTAATAGGATCTAAACTTTTGACTCATTCAGGGACTCTCATATAAATAATCGTATATAGTGACCCATATAAATATACGGTTACTATATCCATCAACTGCATCGACAAATTCATGCTAGTTATCAATGATATCAAATATCGGAGCGTTGCTCCATTCATCACTAGAGAGTAGGTTTCGTCGTAATCGATGCTGGGTCTGCATGAACCTTTATGCTACAAGCTTCGCTTTGTATCTCACCACCTGGCTATTCTCATTTCTCTACCGGATGAACCCATTTGGATCCTACAGGAAGCACTTTATGCGGTGTTGGGGCTACTTTCCTTTTGTTAAGCGAGTGCAATTCTGCCTCACTTGTCTCTTTCTATTTGACCCAATCTAAGCGCTTATGACACACTAGCACGAACTTTGGTTCTGAATCCAGATCAAGAGTTTTAGCAATTTTTGAGGCAAAATATATGTCGATAATTGTAGTATTTATTTTATACAACTCTCCTGAATCCATATAATTTATGGATATTTCTTCAATAATTTCTTCTAGCTCCTCGTGATTTTACACAACGATGGAGTCAGGGTATTCTGACTTCCCAATGTCAGTTTGTGGACACAAATATTATTGGAGTTACCATCCTTAGGATGGCTCGCTTTAGGAATTTTCTCAATATCAGGTTGATCTTCTTCCACTGCCTTGTGGAGTGATTTGCCTTGTTCGGTTATCTGTTTCTACGGATTCTCTGTGGAATTGAGTCCTATACGCCCGAAGGTCTCCCTCTATTCTTCCTATGAGGGGTAAGAGTGCATTCAATATCCATATAAGGTATTTTCACTCTCTCCACCGCATTTACTGAATGTATTTAAGATTTTCTCACTTCTTTATGACCAGTAAAGGTATCTAGCAGATTATTAGCTATTTGATGCAGATTTATTATCCTTCAAACTTCAAGTTCGGATTCTCTAGTGCGTGAGTCTAAGGATTGGATGCCTATGACATTCCAATCTATTTCACGATATTCTTTAGTGTGTTACTTTTCTTCCCTTAATACTGAAAAATTATCCTCATCAAAGATACAGTCAGCGTATAGAGCTATATATTGATTCCCTATCACACTCTCAAGGTATTTAATAATTGACGAAGATTCACAACCTACATAGGCCCCCTCCGAGACAGCTTCTGCCCAGCTTCTACTTAAAAGAAAATCGAATTATTTGCTGAACGGGAGGATTCTGGACAGCTTCTCCCACAATCAGAAGTTGTCCTTTACATAAAATCAGAATCCAGGTGCTAGCTGATTCTTGCAAATTCTCGTCAGCCCGATCCTCCATCTCCACGAGCAGCCGGCCCGGCCCGATTCTCCCACAATCAAAAACAACTTCTCCCATAATCTAGAATATGCACAATCAGAAGTTATGCTGAAGGGGGGCCATAGATCCCCAACTTATGGTGAAGGCCCATGGATATACGCTGTGGTAGTGAAATTGGTACGTATGCAGCACAACCAAATTTTCACAGATAGGAAATAATTAGTTTTTTCCCACGCACTAACTGCAAGGGAAAAGGTGTGGTATGTTGTTGGTCTGAATTGAATTAATGAAGCAGCGTGCAGCACTACGTGCCTCTAACAACTGGTTGGTAGCCTACAATTATGCAATAGTAGCCTAGCAATAAGTTTATTATTTTAATTAACAACTTTACATGAACATTCTGTGTGTGAACATGAGATATTAAATGATCTACATTAGTGCTCAGAGTCATACAATAATCATTAAATGTCTTTGAGGAAAACTCACTAGCATTGTCCATTCGGATATATTTAATCCTTTCATCTAGAAAGGAGGTTCTTAATTTAATAATTTGGACAGTAAATTCAGCAAAATTATGATTTTGAGTAGATAAAAGGCATACATGAAACCATCTGGTTGAGGCATCTATCAAAACTATAAAGTATGTAAAGAGGCCCAGGGGTCTGATAGGTCTACAAATATTACCCGGAATTCTCTCCGAAAAACTAGGTGATTTCTTCCTAACTTTTAGATAAGATGGTCTAGTTATAAGCTTCCTCGTAGCACAAGCAATGCATATGAAGTTTTAAGATCTAGGAAGTCTTTAGTTTTCATATTAGGGCCAACAGAATTATTAATGATTTTTGGATGGAACACTTGCAATATTTTTGTTTGGTAAACGTTGCGGCGGCCAGCGATTAAGCTCGGAACAAGGCATATTAATTACTGGTACTTGTAACCGTCAAGTGTAGAGGTATTCTCGAGTATTTGGAACGTAGTGTATTCACATCATAACCGTCCCACATGCAGCATCGAGACATTGATAACGAAGAAATAACGAAGAGGAAGTGCTTGATGAGAGCATGGTTGTTCCAAAACCACAAGAGAGCTTCCCAGTTCATTCTCATTGTCTTCTCCATCCGGTTAACAATTAGTTTCCTCGCAGGGTGTCCTGTGCTTCGACCGCACCGCTCCGGTTCGAAAATAGAAACCGAACGGTTTACCGATGGAATTTTAAAAAAAAAATCAAAAAAAATGAAAATTTTGAAAAATTTATGCGTTGAAAACCGTTGAAAAACCGCGGTTTTATTAAAAAAAACCGCTCAAAAAACCGTTTCTCAATAACGTTCAATTGGTCGGTTGGTTTTTCGTGAAAAACATGTTAAACCGCGAAAACCGAACGATTTTTCGTCAAAAACCGCGGTTTTCGCACATAGATTTAACCAAAATTCAAATTTTTTTTAAATTTACAAACCGTTTGGTTTTTCGTT
This sequence comes from Otatea glauca, assembly GCA_036346275.1. Taxonomy (NCBI): domain Eukaryota; kingdom Viridiplantae; phylum Streptophyta; class Magnoliopsida; order Poales; family Poaceae; genus Otatea; species Otatea glauca. The sequence goes on from CM070732.1 coordinate 6,322,871, forward strand.
GTTTTTAAGCGGTTTCTCGCGAAAACCGCTATCGCCGGGTTAGCGGTTTTCGGCTTCGAAACGAAATTGTGAACCTGGCTTCGACTACGAGCGTTACTCATCAACCAAGATGTTTTCTGTTCCATTGTCCTGAATACTAATTTCTTAATACTGGGGGCCTGAAACCGCATGGAGACACCATGTTATTGCTTCAGGGCGTGTGCTCTGGGATGTTTGTCAACTTCATGTGTTCTATCGTTCCATTTGACTGAAAAAGTTATCCTCTCATCCCATTCTGAATGTTGTATACAAGTAGTAGTCCGCTTTATAGGTACACGACCACAGCATCGTTCACAGGTGGCATTTAGATGCAGCAAGTTCTGATCTGCATGGGATCAATACTCGGTAATCAGGATACAATGGCATCCATTAGTTCACACATTCAAATGAAGTCAGTTCCGAATGTGTTTGCTCTTTTTTTTTTACGGTGCTTAGTGAACCGCCTAACTATGCTTCTTTCTTACTAGATACTTAGGCAAGCATGAACTTCTTCCAGAAAAGCCTTCAACTGCCGGAACGGATGTTCACTAAGCAGATAACTCCGTCATTTCTTGCCTTTTCGTGCGAGGTAGCGCTCTCGAGCTGCCTGGATTTTACTATCCACATCAGATTGCTTAATATCCGTAGCTTTTATTGGCGAGCTTACTTGCTTGTCCTCTAGAGGTTGAGAATCTATCGATTCACTTGAACCGCCACTGCAATGAGATACTTGAGGTTACAACTGTAGCTAGCACAACATTTTGCTACGCCAGAAATATTCATTTTGAATCGATAAATTCATACCTTAATTTGTTTATGTCCAATTTCTCAAGCTTCTTCAAGATGGGTTTAGCCCAAGCCTGCTCGACCGCACAAACATTTCTCATGAAAGGGCGAGTAGTGTTTATTAGCTCATGATAGACAACATATACAGGCAATTTCCCATATTCATCACCTTCAAGTACGGAAGATGGATGCACCTGCAAAAAAAAAAACTCGGCAAGCTGTAAATGGAGTTACGCAAATAAATTTGCAAACTACACAGTGTGGTCAGGACCACAATGATACAGTTCTCCATGAGGACCTTAAATATGTCACTGCAAACTTCTTGATTTCTTGTTGCATGAGACAACTATTCTTCACAGATAATTTTTGGCGTATCTTAACTGCTGTTTCCAAAATGGCACAACAACAAACTGTATACCCCCAGACCAAGCATACTAAGCATCTCTAACAAACAGTTCAAGTAGCAACCGGCAGTTTCACTGCCTTTGATGTGCAGTCAAAAGATAGGCACAAAAGGGAAACATGGGCGTAAAAGAGACATACTAGTTGTTACCTTCAGTTCGGTTATGCTGATTCTAGAATTTAATTTACCAGGACTATTTCGCCCAGTGGTGAATTTACATGGTAGCTGTGGAAAACCAGTTTTGTTGTTGTTCAGTTTACATATTAATATCTGGAATTTTAAAGGATTTCACTCTTACTTTTATATAGCTCTAACATTACAACTAAATCTGACAATCTAAGAAAAAACTGAATCTGACAGGCAGACCACACAAGTTGATACCTGCACAAGTTGTGTCCTGTATCCAACTGTATGATAACCATTGTGATGCAGCATCCTCTCAGCTAGCTGATTACCATATCCTACACACAGAGCTCTCCTCAATTTTCTATAGTCAGGGTCACTCTTCCGCCCTTTCCTTGCTTGCACCTCTGTTGGGCCTGAATTTTACAAAATTGCAAGTTGGCTCGAAAAATTCAGTTAAATGCATCCAATTTCAAGAAATCCTGGCTAGGACCAGGATTGCTATACCCGCCATAAGAAAAGTTATGTTTTGTAGTTTTGCAATTTTGACATAATTACATAATAGAGGCACTTGATGATTCAACACTTCTGAAACACATAAACTTGAAAAAAGAAACAAAAGAAAATAAAATTGGAGAAAAATTCCGTCCAATTCCCAGCAACTGGTGGGGGTGCAGAATTTCAACGTTTCACAAGAACAACACTGTGCAGTTGTCACAATATCTCATTTTTTGTATACATTCTAATTAATAGATATGCTATGCTGTGCTCATATTTCAACAATAGGCGGCCCGTTTTAAGGACGAAATCACAAAAAGCAGAGACATAGACAACTAAGATTAGTTATGTACATACAAGGACAAATTCTATACTATTGTTTTGATAAATAAGTTGTTCTATTCTGTTTAGTTACTATTTCCATATATATTGAATTATGTTTTCTCAAGTAAATCTTAAATTAAGATATAATGAATACAACCTACAGTCTTATAGACTATAAAGAAGAATATTTTGGTCCAACAGCTTCTGAAGGAATTAATCAAAATTACTCAACGACAAAATTATCAAGTATTAACAGAGCAGAGAGTATATTACCCTATATAAATTTGGTCTTCAGCTTTGCAACCATTTTAAGGTAATTCTTAGAAATCAAAACTAATGAAAGAGGGGGGAAAAAGCAGCTCTTCAAGAGATATGTGTCCCAGGAATGGCAGAAGCAGGTGAGCATTTTTAAAGGGGTATATATTCTCACAGATTTTGAGGTCCAGAACATAAAAAACAGAGCTAGAAAACTGACCTTTTGCAATTTTCTGAATAATCTGACTTAATTGGTTCCTCACATCTTTGCTGAATTTCATGCCCCGCACCTGCAAAAGATAGTCTCGTGATTAATATTTCATGGTAATCTAGTTGTTCTGCAAGACGAAGTAGGACTGCAAAGTCTTTCACATATTAATTTGATGCACAGCGACTCGATCAACTTGCTTAATAAAGCCGACCTGTTATCTTTTAGTAAACGTAAGCATAATGACATGATAATCACACGCTGTTTTAGTTTCCACAAGCTTCAAGTTGCAGTTTATTGCTATATATGATAGCTGTAAATAGTAGTCCACAATTTAAGATGAAACGCCCGAGGAGTGAGGGACAAACCACAATTGAGCAAAACACCAAACAGTAAATGATAGGTATAGGCGTAGCCACACATTGGCAAATGGTATTATTTTAAAAAAGAGATAATCCCCAAGCTCGAGAACTTCATTTAATTTAAACAACTACATGATACTTATATTTGAACAAAGAATTGATAAAATCATATTACATCTGAGCTTCGTACAGATTCATTTACATCGAGCATAGTATCATTCCCCTTTTGTCCTCTTGAGAAATTCAAATAAAAGTTGTGGGAATAATTTGAATCATGAAACTTCATGATGACAAAGGTCACTAGGGGTATTTTTCTAGAAAATTCAGGTATTATCTTATGATTCTTGATACAGCTTGACTCTGTGTCGGGAGGCCCAATACATTACTTTGAGTCTTTGACAACCTAAAGACTACTTCTAATTCTAAAATTTTCTTCTGAACATATTAGAATCACAATGTTATTTTCAGTCACCTGCAAATCATGATCTGAGCACCATCTTGGATCATAGCCTGTTTGCTCCCAGCTTTCAAATGTTTGAAGCAATTGTATATGGTCACCCCAGCCTGAACCATCAGGAAGCTCTTGTCTTTTCCTCTTTCCCTCCATGTTCTTGCTGTATGTAAGAAGCAACACATTCATCACACGATTGGTGATGAATTATAATAGCTTAGATGAACTACAAAAAAGGAAAGAAAGAAATGGTCACCTTCTAGTTGCCCGCAATGTGATTTCAGCTGACAAAATTGCAGCAACGGTTAATGCCTGAGACAGACATCCCAATTCGTTCGCTTCAATCAAGGTCCTTGAAAGAGAAGGCTCAAGAGGGAGCTCTGTACAAAATTTTCATGGCATATTCCTTAAGACAGCCAAATTAGAAGATTCAAATTATACAGGACCAAGGTGTCATCAGAATTGTCATGATTAGAGGTTTTAGGAGCTTATGATGGTGTTATGCAGATGTGGCAAATAATGTATTGCAAATGGCAAAAGCACTAACATTTTGTAACTACTTCACAGAAATGCTCCTTGCTCATCACTGTATTCAACTCTACGAACAGAAAAGTCCCCTACTGAAATTCTGCCATTTGGACACCTAACTCTTTGAGCCCTGATGAACTTCCTATTACTGCAATCTTTGTTTAGTTATCATGGTAACTTCCTTGCAAGATACAGCTACGCTATGCTACAAGCAATTGCAGCATACTAAATGCAAACGAACAACGTTGATATACAAGTACCACATGTAGTCTGAAAATAGTGTCATATTATTACTACACCGTTAGGTATCACAGGAATTAGTACAATAGATTGTCTAGCACAGAAACCTAGTCACAGAATTTAACAAATTGTGGGTTGCCAACTTGCCAGTGAAAATCTTGTCATAGTTTTTCTGTATGCCACTGTTCCGCTAGGGTATGGCCTAATGGAACAGTGACATATATAAAAGAGTGACTTTCAAAATCACAATTGATATTAGACAAGCTATTAATGACAAATACAAAAGTTTGTCCTAAACATATCTACAGAAACACTTTATAAAATTGTGGAAACTTTCAAATCATTATATTATGCTGTATGTGGGAGCTTGTCCACAAGAAGCAGCTGACGAAGACAGTTGCCCTTGCACAGGGGCACAGGGACATATCTTAAAAAATCACACAAGCTAACCTAATACGTGAAAAGCTAAATGGTTCATTCTTGTCATAATTCAAAAGTTTCTGACTAAAATTATTGAAAGCATGGAGGTAACAATTAAACAGCAATATCAATATAAACTGCCTGATGCTCTGGACAAAAAACATGAAACCTCTTTCCATAGTATAGTAGAGACAACAGATAAAACATTTCATGTATCAAGATATAATATATGAACATCTGGTCTTACATACTATCCATGTTGCTGGTACATAAACTCGTGCAGTATCAGCAACAATTTCAAGTACATAGCAGTGAAAGCAACCAACAAAAAGTTAGACTGCAGACTAGCTTAGTTGGTACACGTGACCCTGGACCCCGGAAGCACAGCAATGCTGTGACGGCCAGGGTTCACAATATCGTCGATAATCGAGCGTATCGAGCCAGCTCGGCATCTGAAACCGCTCGGTAAACCGGTGAATTCAAATGAAAACTCAAAAAAATCGAAAAATTTATCAAAAGGTGTTAATTTTTTTTTAAATTTGTGTGTGAGGTCCTGAGGCAATTCTAATGATGCTGTAAAATTTTCAGATGATTATCAAATCTGTGCATTTTTAAAAAAATTTGACAGTGCTACTGTCTTTGTATATACTATTCTGTTTTAATTTTCTGGGGGGGGCACTAAATGAAGTCTAATATTTCTGCAAATTTGTGTGTGAGGTCCAGAGGCAATGCTAATGATGCTGTAAAATTTTCAGATGATGATCAGACCTATGCATTTTTTAAAAATTCTGACAATACTATTGTCTTTGTATATGCTCTTCTATTTTTTATTTTCTTGGGGCACTAAATGAACTCTAATATTTTTGCAAATTATAATACATGATCCATGGGAACCCTTTATAGTACCATTAAAACTTAAGAGCATGATCAAGCTTGTAAATTTTTATAAAAATCTGACAGTGTCTCTGTTCCTTTTCATTAATTGCTGCTTTCGATTTTTTCCAGAAGCACTAAATGAATTAAAAATTGTTGAAATTTCTCTAACGTCTTTTGTAGATTAATTGGGATTTTTTTTGCAATTTTTCCTAATTTTCTTTGATTTTTTTCAATTTTCCTTGATGTGCTGAAAGTAGAATAAAATCGCTCGAAAATCGGTAAAATCGCTCAGTTTTCGATTTTTTTCGCCGCTGTTTGACCGCCAAGTTCAAATTTTTTGAATTCGAACTTCTTCGATTTTTTGACGATTTTCGAAAATAAAAAATCGTTCGATTATCGCGATATCGATATTGTGAACCCTGGTGATAGCAGCCATACTGTAAGGGCAGGGATATAGACTAGGGAACTTTTAATTATTTCTTGCTTAGATAATGATAAGTTGATAACAACGGCCTCCTTATATAGAGGTGCTAGTAGGGGTGCAAATAGGCTTGATAATGGGTTGTGCTTACTTAGGTTTGAAGAGCTAGGCTCGTTGATGGGTTGACTTCGGGCTCGTTGCAACGGGCCATAATTAAAGATGGGTAGGGTCGGGCTATGGTCCACAAAAGAGGTTGGAAAAGGGCTTTGGCCCATGGGCCAAAGCACCAAATATAGCCAGGGCTTTGCCCATTCTGTTACAGAACAAATAATAGAGGCGAAAGCATGGAGATCATTGAAGGGGTTGGCTGATTGGCTCCAAGCGGCAGCCAGGTGAGCATGCCCAATGATGGAGGCAGGCCATTCACACCATGCTGAATTCGCTGGCTGCGTGATCATCGGTGGCGACGACAAATCGAGTGGCTGAAGCTTTGAATGGAGCGGCGGGATGCTGATGATTTTGGCTACATTTTGGTGAAGACGAGGGAAGAAGGGAGAGAATATGAGAGAGTAGGCGGTACTGGTGAGTGAACCAAGTCACCGGCGAGGGAAGCGGTGGAGACATTGCTTGGAAAAACAGCTCTTTGTGCTTTCACATATTGGGGCCAATCTGAGGGTTAGAAATGGACCAGGATGGGATAAGTGCCTCTTTTCATAATAGATCAGGCTGGATTGGGTTTTATCACGGCTAGTGGGCTGGGTGGGGGTTGGGGCCTTCCCCCAAACATTTGGGGCCAAGGTGGGGTTCAGGTTGGGTGGTCTTGGCCCATTACCGGGCCTAGGTGCAAACGGAGCAGATAATTTTTGTTCGACCGACCGAAGTCTTCTGGAGCGAATACAGAAGGGAGATGGGTATCTAGCACTATCCCTGTTCAACTCCGATTCCAAGAAAAAATGTGGAATAGGATACATGATGAGCGATATTCGTCTGTATCTACTCTAATTGCACCCAATGTCCAGTCATGCTAGAGCCTAAAGGTCGGAAAGTTAGAAACTACTCCCTCCTTCCTACAATATAAATCCAAGCCCAACATAGGCATAGACCAATGAGGCACTAAATCTCGGAAAAAGTAAATCTAGGAAAAAGTTAATATCATTGGACCATACATAACCCCTATTAAATATCATTCTAAAACTACTCATCAACTTTTTTAGTATTAAAGAAGGGGTATAGAGAGTGAAAATATTACAATAACTACACCTTTGATTTCCTCAATGGACTTTCATTGTGGGACAACACTTTCCAAGAAAATGGAACTATATTACGGGACAGGGGGGATATTTAAAAGAAGACATAAAATAGCAACCGACCAAAAGGAAATAACAAACACTGAAAATAATAATCCAATTCTTAATTTAATGCAATCTTCCATATGTGCTACAGATTTATATTGGTAGTGGGCAACTTATCGAATTTGATCCTTTGAAATTCAAATGAGAGAATTAAGACATCAGATTTTTGCTTGTGATTTGGTAAAAAACAATTTGCCTAGACACATCATTGAAGAAAGCTTTGAAAAACATTTTGATTTCAATAGTAACGAGACAAGCTGAGGTATACCTGCCATAATTCGTCCAACATCTGTTATTTGCCCATTTTCATCAATTGCATCAATGAGGTATAATTGCCTCAAAGCATCTTCTAATGATTCACCTGCAGGTCATTGCTGCATTAACAATGAGACAAAGACAGAAGAAAATTTCAAGTTTTATTCATTGGATTACTACAGGCAAACAACTAATTGGAGTTTCCATGAGGATCTCCTGATACCAAGCAGCAGTGGTAGACAATTTTTATAATCCAATATTACACAATGGAACATGTCCAGTTAAAAGAACAACAAAACGAACGAGGCACGTGAACTTTTCTTGTGAACTTCCCTCAAACTCTGGGTCCTTTAGAAATAATATATTGAGCTTTGTCTTAGGCCCAGAGGCCACAGCTATGGCGTTGGATAGGAGTGTATGGAAGTCAGCGATCCACATATCAGAACCATGACCTAAGATCGAAGGTTTAGGGGTTTTATTGACTTTAATTGGGTTTCTTTCCTAGCCTATCCTAATTTGTTTGGGACAAAAGGCTTGGTTGTTGTCGTCGTCATCGTCTTAGGCCTTGAGCCCCAGACAAACACAGCATAATTACCTTATTGGGCTAGCCCAACCTGCCACCAGTAAGCTAAATTTTCCAGTCAAGACTGGGCCCAGTACAAGAAATGTGACTTTTAGGGCATGGCTGAACCAAGATTAGCCCAACAACTGCTTACTGCACATAGGACTAAGTAAACAGACCAAAAGTGTTAAAAAGTGGGTGCAGAAGGATAATCAAGACTAGAAGATTCTGAAGCTCTATCTTACGTGATGGTGGGTCAAGGAAATCAAACTTTAGGATGTTGATATCAGGAAGATTTAATGATTTCAGATACAAAACACTTCCAGCAAGAGAAGATCGTTGAATTTCTGGAATTGTAGCCTCAAGGAACTCCTTTTGATAGATGGAGCTTGGGTATAGCCTATAACACTTGCCAGGCCGGGTTCTTCCAGCTCGTCCAGCTCGCTGGTCTGCCTGCACTCTAGTTATTCATAAAAACAGCTTCAGTAAATACCGTGAATTATAGCTAGACATCTCTGAATGGAAGTAATGTGATAGTTAACCAGATGCAGACAGACAACAAGAGTGCATGTTCCAAATTATTTACCTGCTAATCTGAACTACATCAAGTGAATACATTCCAGTTGACGGATTATACTGCCGTTGCTTTACATAACCACAATCGATCACGAACCTAGTGAAAAAGAGATAGTATTATTAATATAGTGCACACATTCTTAAAAAAAATTACATCTCCAGGAACAAAAAATTGGCAGATGTTTTGAGTTCTCAGCTAGCCATAGAAAAGATTGCAAATTTTAGTTCAATATCAGTTGGGTAGTTGCTCCTGTATTAGCACAACAGCTAAATTTTCCTAAACCATCTCCTGCATCCGAAGCAACATCAGTAAAGTATACTTTAGTTAACAAGAGCATCTTATCGATAGTTAACAATGCCGCAGGCATTCGCAAGTCATTTTTCAAGTTTATTTTGGTATTTAAACTGTATGTATTAAACTGTAACACTAATTTCTCAAGATGCAACACAAATTCACAAGGTTATACTAACAACGTCAAGTGAAAGTGGTACAAGTTAAATGAAAATTATGGCTTCACAGACAAGTCTATGCCATCTCCGATTTACATATCTAGTATTGCAGAATAGCAGAGCAGTTGATGTAAATCCTACAAACACAATGATACGATAGTTCATTAAAAAATAATTCTAGCAACTTGCTTGCATATATATTTCCACAAAACCACAATGTCAGAGATATAGATTCACTACTTTAGAAACCCAATATTTCTGTCACCAAAATCACTGTTCCCCTAGGTGGCCACCTGGGTCACCTAGGCGCTAGGCCCCTCCCTCCCGCCTAGCCGCCTAGGCCAATTTTTCCCACCTAGGTGGCCGCCTAGCCCACCTAAGCGGCGATTAGGCGCTAGGCGCCAGTCTGCCGCCTGACTAGCGCCTAGCACCTAGGGGAACACTGCCAAAATTAAATATAAGAACAGGAGTCTGGAGATGGAAACTAAAAGTATGTGCACTATAACTGATTATGTTTGCTGCTTACACAACACCATCCACAGTGAGAGAAGTTTCAGCAACATTTGTTGCAACAATGAACCGTCGACAGTTTGGAGGTGCTGGAGCAAATACCCGAACCTATTATGAAAAGTGAACAAATCAACAACAACTCTATAGATCATCAAATGCTTATCACCAAAATGAAAGAGTCAATTCACACATACAGAAAACAAATGAAGGCTGCTTACAAAAGAGAAAAGAGAGCGGGATCAAGTGTATAATGCTATAATTAACACAGAACCTTGAATAAGTAATAACCAATAGTGATAACAAAGCTCACTAAAAACAACAAAAGGATTCACAAACTTTTCCAGCAAGTAGCAAGAATTTATCTCCTCACTAGAATAACAAATTGCAGCACAAGCCAATGTAACATGCCCCAATAAAAAGAAAATGTAACAGGCAAAAATCTTATTAACCAATTATCATAGGTGAAAGAGGAACCAGCTTCTCATACTCAAATACAATAACACATTCGAGAATTTTTAAAAGCAATGAGAATATTGATGCAAGAAATCATGCTCCCTTCATGTTAATTTGTATGTTGTGTCAATTTTAATGTACTTCGTACAGACCCCCAAACAAAGTCAAACTTAAGTTCCGGGAACTTATTTGCTGAATTTCCAAAAGAACATGTCATAATATCCTTTTCAACTGGAAGGTTTTAAGTGATTTGAAGTTATAGGTGTGCTAAAAAAGGATTACAAAAGTCCTTACAGGACCCTAAGTTATCAAAATGAAAGGATTGGAGAATTGCCCACATTTTTAATCTATATGAAGCACAGGTTCTAGTAAAATATCCAGTAGGCTTGTAATTATTAATTAACACAAATTAGAAAAAAAAGATAGAAACAAGGACTAGTTGAAAAATTGATATGAAATATGCTATTCATCTGGAAAATGCTCCCAAGTAACCTATGTCTTTCAAAAAAAGAAAACCCACTGTCCAAAACCTGCTGGTCCAGCCCAGCCCGAGCCCAGTTTTAGGGCCCGGCTGAACTTGGAAATTTAGCTCAGTGTACCAGGCCTATCCCACCATGTTCTGATTTCAGCACAGCTGTGTAAAACATAGTGGACCAGCTGAGTCCGAAGAGGCCTGACCTAGTTGGCCCATTGGGCTGGGTCCAGGCTTAGCCTGGCCAACCAAGATGTAACCATCCTTTCAGGCAGTCCAACCAAGAATTCGAATTCAATCAGGCATTCAGTCCTATGCAGCAACAATGTCTCATGTCATCCTAAAAATGTTGACAGAAGTAACCCCCGACAAGATCTAGTGAATCAACTCAACTATAGAAAAAAAACATGGAACTTATTGAAACTATAGTCAAGTGTTTGAGAGGGACCATGGAGCTCTTGAGCGTATATGTCATTAAAGAAATATGATTGGAATGTCCAAAAAAAAGCTCCATTTAAATGTGAAGTGGTTAGTAATACAAGGTAGTATCTAGTGCAAACCCATCTCTAGGTACAATCATGCAAACTCATTTACAGAAACTTAGACGTAGTAGGATGCCTCATACACAATTTCAGTCAAAGCGGATTATTCGCAAAATGTTCATTCTATGTGGCCATCAAGGCCCTCAAACTAGTCCATCAAAATACTTTCCAATGGCCCATATAGTGATTTTGCATAACACCCCCTAGATATGGATTATCACTAGATATTCCCCCTGGAAATACAAACAATGAAAGGTACAAAAATAAATATAAAAACTCAAAATTTAAAATTTCATAATTGACATCACAAAAGAAATCTTATGTTTTACTTTGCTGTGACCTAAACAAGTAATAAAAAGAACTGTTCAGAAGACTTTTGCTTGGTAGGACATTTTACTAATTTTGCTTGAGTCGCAAGAAACTCAGGAAATAGTATGTTTGCCAGGCTTCATAAGCAATTAGAAAAAGAAACAGGGCCAGGCACATAATCATTAGGTTCAATAGCTCTACATTGCCAGACAACCTGGTCAAGAAATATTGGATTGATTCCAAAAGACAAATGAAAACAAGGTTACATTCATGAAGGGGTGATTCAAGGAGCAAATCTAGTATACAATAAAAGATTAACAGATTGCCTGCTGTTCAGGTGGCAAAGAACCATGAAGCGGGAGAACAAGAGCATCCATACAAGAACCTTCCTCAAGATTTTGAATTCTTTCCTCCAATTTTGACACCATCTTATCAATGTCGTCCTGAGAAAAAAAACCATGATATAAATCAAGAAATGCATATAAGTATGACCAAAAATTGGCATCTAATGCAAAGCACCTTGATGTGCAAACTGCAAAGTTATGCAACATATCTCCAAATGTTTTAAAAACATATTGATGATAACATTTGAATGTTCTACAGCTACAGAAAAACTCATGTTCTCAACTATTCTAGACAAGAATAAAAATGAAAATTTCAAATTTTAAATGAACTAGACAAGATGATCAAAAGTAATTATTTTCTGAATTTTTCCAATTTTTATAAGAATAATTTGGGCACAAAATATGGCCAAGTTGTAGCAGGTATTAAAAATTATCTCTGGAATTTTTTCATTTAGGGTCTACTTGGAAGCCATGTTTTGGGCCTAAAACTGGTGTAAAATACGGGCCAAAAGATTATTCTCACTGGGTTCAAAAAGACGGTTTGCCAATTCCATATTAAAAGTCACCCGGTTTGCCCATTTACAACCGAATAAACAAAGCATATCGTAGGACCCATTTTTTCCGAGTAATATCGGGAGAGCAGGTCACAACTCCAGCGGCATCACCGCATCGGGCTCTCTCATCAACAGAGAGAAGGGAACCTGGGAGCCCAAAACCCCCGACGAGTTCATCAATGGTGAGCTCCGCCTCCACCGCCATGTCTGCCGCAGGCTTCGGCTCCCATCACAAGATCCTCCTCCATCAGTTTAGTTGCTGCGAGCAGTGAGGCCACTGCATGCTCCACTTCAGTCGCAAGATCCGATCTGTCCAATTGGTAGAGACAAGAGATGGGTGCAGACCTATTTTGATGATTTGGTCCGAATTTCTTTTCAATTTCTACAGATTTGTAGCTCCAGTTTGATGTTCTGATATGAAAGTTTCATGAATAATGCAATGGTTACACTCATTCTGATGAAGCTGCAGACCTATTTTGATGATTTGGTCCGAAATTTCTTATCAATTTGTCCCGTTTTGTAGCTTGGATTTGATGTTCTGATCTGGAATTTCGATCATAATGTGATGGTCACACTCATTTGATGAATTGATAAGGAATCCTAGTTCCCAAATCATAGAGGTAGCACTCGTTAATCTTCTACTCCCAAACAAACTAACCTACGGGGAATTTTAATTTCACTAGTAATTTTGTGTAACGAAAAGTTACAGGTGTTTTTCCTTTACCAGTGAATTTTTTTTTCAGAACTCCCAAGCAGGCCCTTTAAGGATTGTTCAATGGAAAATTTACGATATGACTTCCTGCATTAGACACCAAACATTAAGAAATGGAAGAAAGGAGGAGAAGTTACAATAAATGGTATCATTAAACCTATTAAGAAGCAGTTCTGCATATATCCTTAGTGTCAAATCTTAAATGTCCTTCAAAGTTGCAGAAATGTGCATAAACAATGGCAAATTTTGACAAACTGACCTTTCCTGTCATAAATATTAAGACATCCCCATGGGCTTCCTTAACATGGATATCTGTTGAAGAAAAAAATATTGGTATTGTTAAGAAAAGGAAAAACAAGATTTCAAACAGTTTAAAAAGGTACAAAACATCCCAACTGTTAGGCAGTATCCTAGTTGCCTTATATAAGAGATTGCTAGTTGTCTTGTACAGAGATTGCTAGTCTTGTATAGATATTGCCTTATATATACTTTCCTTCTATATCCTCATGTACATGTATATATACTGACCCATTGACCTCATGTTAATACAAGTGCTATTCATAATATGGTATCAGAGCAAGGTTTAGAGTTAGTGTTTTCTTTTTGACCGTGCATTTGCATCATCCTTGCTTGGCTGGCTCCTACCGTTGGCCATCTCTTCCCGTCGGCTTTTCTTTGTCTTCGTCGGCTTCCGCCCGACACCCGCCGACCGAGCCCGGCCTCCTCACCGCCAGCTGACGCCCGCTGCGCCATCTCCACCGAGCCCAGCATCCCACCATCTCCGCTCGCTTGAGTCCGCTGACGCGGCCGCCGCTCCGCTCGCTCGAGTTCGCTGACGCCGCTGAAAGCACGGCCTCCTCGCCGCTGCCGACGCTCACGGTCGCTCTAGTCACTTGCACCGCTTCATGAGACCATCGACCGCCGCAGCGGAGCGATCGCTTCGTGGCTCGAAGTTCACTGCGACGCAGCCAAGCCCTCCTCGCCGCCGCCGACGCCCGCCAAGGCCTCCGGTTGGCGCTCGGTCGCGGCCACGGCGCTTTTTGCCGGCCGTAAGCGAGTAGTCGCTCGTGTTTGCTTTTGACTGAGTGACCATCGGTCGGACATGAATTCAATCGGTCGGATTTAAGCCAGAGTTAAGGGTTCGGCCGAGAAAAAAAGTCGTCATCTTCAGGTTCTTCTTCGTGCACCGTCTCTGTTCCTCACTGCTCTGTTATTTTCGATGGTCTTAATTATCGAGACTGGGTTCTCCCTATGCACCTTCACATGCGTGGTCAGCGTCTGTGGGAGTCCTTACCGACGAGCTATCATGTCCGCCTCATCCTGCTCCCCCTGTCACGCCTGTTATTCTCAAGGATGCCGATGATGCTGCTCAACAGAAGGCCTCCGATGACTATGCTGATGATATGGAGTCTTTCATAATCAATTTACTGCATACAAGACATGGATTGATGAAGATGCTCGTGCCTCCGCTATTTTGGTTGCTAGTATGGAGGTGCATCTCACTGGTGATATTGTTGCTTTATCTTCAGCACAGTTGATGTGGGCGCATCTTCGCGACCGCTATGAGCTTGCTGGCGATTCTTTGTACCTTGCTGTTGTGTGACAACAGCAGTCGCTACAGCAGGGTGATTCTACCGCGGATGAGTTCTATGCACAGCTGTCCTCGGTGTAGCGTTAGCTTGATTCTCTTGGACCGGAGGTTTGCCGCACGCATCTACGACTTACTGACACGTCTTCGGGTTGAATTTGAGCAAATTCGTGGCCAGCTGCTTGCTCGCCATCCTCGTGCGACCTTGTTGAAGGCCCTTGCAGCTATTCGTACTGAGGAGACTCGTCTTCGTGGTGCATATCTCCTTCAGTTCTGGCAGTGCCTCGTGCTACTACTACTCCAATGGCGCCTACTCTAGTGTCGGCTACTGAGGGTGGAGGGCTTCACTGCACCTACTGCAACAAGAACGAACATGTGGAGCAGTTCTGCTATCGGAAGAAAAAGGATTTTGCTCGTCGAGGTGAACACCCTTCTTAGGGCACTGGACTCCTGGGCGCCTCCCCTCAGCAGGCCTCTGCTGGTTCTGACTCTACTTAGGAGATTCTTACACTGCTACGTCGCATGGTTGTCTCTGCACCGTCAGGTTCTGCTAGTTCTACTACTCAGTCTTCCAGTGAGAGACCACCTTCCTCCTCATCAGGTATCACACCATGGATTCTTGACTCTAGAGCTTCTTTTCATATGGCATCTGATCCTATGAGTCTCCATTCCATTAGTCCTCTTGTTGCTCCTATCACTGTGCAGACTGCAGATGGTACTTCTCTTTTTGTTGCAGGACGAGGCACTCTTTTGTCTTCCTCTTTTCATGTTCCTGCTGTTTCTCATGTTCCTAAACTGACTATGCAGCTCATATCCGCTGGCCAGCTCATTGATCATGGCCGTCGTGTTATCCTTGATTCTGACTCTTGCTGTGTTCAGGATCGCCACATAGGATCTCTGGTTGGTACTGGCCCTCGCCGTCATGACTCTCAGCGTCTCAGGAGCTTGGTAGCCGTCTTCCTTCCTTGCGCCTCGCCAGCCTCTCGATCTTCTCCATTTGTTTCATCTCCGTTGCATCGGGTCGTTTGCTCAGTGGCATCACCATTTAGAACATCTTTGTGGGTCACATTTGTCTTCTTTAGTTCGTCGTGGCCTTTTAGGATCTATCTGGTGATACTTCTTTAGATTGTGTGGGTTGTAAGCTTGGTAAACAGCTACAACTCACCTATCCTTCCAGTGAGTCTGTATCCCAGCGTCCCTTTGATCTTGTTCATTCTGATGTTTGGGGTCCGGCTCCTTTTGTTTCAAAAAGGGGTCATAAATATTATTTTCTTTTTATAGATGATTTCTCTCGCCACACCTGGATATACTTTATATCTTCTCGTAGTGAAGTTTTATCCATCTATAAGAATTTTGCCACCATGATCCATACTCAATTTGATTATCCCATTTGTTGCTTCGTGCTGACTAGGCAGAAGAGTATCTGTCAGAAGCCCTAGTGCTTTTCTTGCTACCCAGGGCACTCTTTCTCAGTTTTCCTGTCCCGGTGCTCATGCTCAGAATGGTGTAGCTGAGCGCAAGCATCGTCATCTTCTTAAGACAGCTCGTGCTCTGTTGCTTCCGTTGTTCCACCTAACTTCTCCTTCTTCTGCTCTTCAGGGTGGGATTCCAGTGGAGCATCTTTGTGGCATGCCTCCTGATTATTCTAGTCTTCACCTCTTTGGGAGTGTGTGCTATGGTCCTCCTTGCACCTCGTGAACGCACCAAGCTGACTGCTCAGTTTGTTGAGTGCGTTTTTCTAAGCTATAGTGCTGAGCATAAGGGATATCGCTGTTGGGATCCTGTTGGCCGATGGATGCGGATATCTCAGGATGTTACTTTTGATGAGTCTCGTCCTTTCTACCCTCGTCCTTCCTCCACTCTAGCATATATTGTCGAGCCACTTTCTTTCTTGACTTTTCCTGATACTCCAGTTGTCACTTTTCCTTCTTCATGGTTGGCGTCTCCTTCGCCGGCCTCTCCACAGGAGTCTTCACCTCTCGTGCCTCCTCCAGATGTTTCTTCTGATATTGTTCCTTCTTATCCTCTATACTACACTCGTCGTCCGCAAGTTGAGGATTCTTCTGGTGTACCATCTTCTTTTGATGTGTCATCTTCTCCTGTTGAGTCACCTTCTTCAGTGCCTCCTCGCTACGCTCTTCGCGATGGACAGTCTATTTAGCCTCCTGAGCGCCTTGGCTTTGCTGGTGCAGTTCTTGCCGAGCCAACTTCTTACCGCGATGTTGTTATTCATTAGGAATGGCAGCATGCGATGGCAGAGGAGCTTACTGCCCTTGAGCGCACTGGCACGTGGGATCTTGTGCCCCTTCCTCCACGTGTCCATCCCATTATATGCAAGTGGGTCTATAAAGTTAAGACTCGCTTTGATGATTCTCTTGAGCGCTACAAGACTCGTCTCGTGGCACGTGGTTTTCAGCAGGAGCATGGTCGTGATTATGATGAGACTTTTGCTCATATGGCTCATATGACCACTGTTCGCACTCTTCTTGCTGTGGCTTCTGTTCGTGAGTGGTCTATCTCTCAGCTTGATGTCAAGAATACATTTCTTAATGGTGAGCTACATGAGGTCTTTATGCAGCCACCACCAGGGTATTCTGTTCGTGAGGGCATGGTTTGTCGGCTTTGTCGCTCTCTTTATGGGCTCAAGCAAGCCCCTCGTGCCTTGTTTGAGCGTTTTTCTTCTGTGGTCACTGCTGCTGGATTTTCTGCTAGTGCTTGTGATCCTGTGCCCTTTGTTTACACTTCACTTCGCAGATCGATTCTTCTTCTTCTCTATGTTGATGACATGATCATTACTGAAAATGATTCTCAGTATATTGCCTTTGTGAAGGCACGTCTCAGCGAGCAGTTTCTCATGTCTGATTTGGGTCCTCTTAGCTACTTTCTTGGGATTGAGGTCTCTTCTACACCTGAGGGCTTCTTTCTATTCCAAGAGAAATATATTCAGAATTTTCTTGATCATGCTTCTCTCACTGATCAGTGCATAGCTGAGACTGTTAGTAGCGGAACTCTTACTCTCATTGAGAGAGGATGACACTAGGAGCTGGGGCAATTTTTTCTAGTTTATTTCTCACACAATGCCATGCCAACCTAAGGGGTTGGGGTTACATATTATAGTCGGCCAAGGCAGCCAAGCATATACCTAGATGCTAGTCTAAGATGCTAGTCTAAGATGCTAGATGCTAGTCTAAGATGTTTGTCCTAAAAGTCATTAAGATCTTTGTCCTAAAATCTAAACAAAGACCAAGTACAACAAAGACCCAAGTACAAGACTTATTCCATCATTCTCCCCTAAGTCTTGTGCGTCGTCTTGTGAGAGATTGGACCATCCCTGCCTGAACAGAGCTCAAGGAACTTGATCCTCCCAAGAGGCTTGGTGGCGTGTCCATAAGTTGGTCTTTGGTGTTGATGTAGCTCGCCTTGATGCTCCTTCCTCCAAGCGACCTCGGATGAAGTGATACCTTACGGATGTGCTTGCTCGTTCATGGAAAGCGGGGTTCTTTGCCAGGCAGGCGGACATTTATCATCCTCTCGAGTTCGGCCGCTCCAATATCTCGCCGAGAGATCACCAGCGATCTAGCAAGCGAGCGCTGAGTCGAGCGGTGGAGGCGCTATGTACTCGGCCTCGCAACTAGACAGGGCCACCACCGCTTGACCATCGCCAACTAACGAGGCTCTTGCCGAGGAAGAAGAGAATCCCGCTCGTGCTTTTCTTTGGTGTCGATGTCGCCGGCGTGGTATTTGTCATTGCATGCGACAAGGTGTGCCTTCCTGTGGTACCTCGGGTAGTAGAGACCGTGGTGGAGAGTCCCGCAACATAGCGGATGATCCTCTTCACGGCCTTTGGTGTTCCGTCGTGGCGCCGCATGAACCAAACTAACGTGGCCGACGGAGAATGTCGGGTCGGTAGTGTGTGGCGAGTAGCGAAGGCTTCCCACAAGACGCCGATCTTGCGTGGCGTCCCACTCCGTCGTGCTATCGCAACTTCGACTTGACCTCTCCTCCATCGGGGTGAGGCGGGTTGCGATCGGTGAGCCCGACCCGGCTCAACGACGCGCTTGGCGTGGGTCGTCTGTCGGCGTGATCCCGAGTCTCCTGGTGCACCTCGATCCCGGTAGAAGGAGAGGCCCGTGTCACTCATCCGGAAGATGGCTTTCATCTCTTCCTTGAGCGCCGCCACTCCGCATCCTTGGTGCCGGTGATCACCAAGTCGTCGGCGTGAGCGCCTACTAACGAGGCGTTTCGCGTGCCGTCGGTGAGCGGCCGGCTCGTCGCGGGCTTTGTCAAAGCCCATTCCTTGAGCGTGGAATCCAACGGCATTCCACGCCCTCGGTCTGCCTCGAGCCATGAGGGCCTTGCGCAAGCGCAACACCTTTCCTCCTTGCCGGGATCGCAAATCCCGTGGTGGTGTGCGTGAGACCTCCTCCTTTAAATCGCCGTTAAGAAACGCCGACTTGGCGTCCATGTGATGAACACGCCACCTTCTGGGCGGCCGGCGAGGAGGAGTCGACAGATTCCATCCGTGCCGCGGGAGAAGCATCGTCGAAGTCGATTCCTCCCGCCGCATGAAACCGCGTGCCACCAAGCGAGCCTTGTGCTTGCGATGGCGGCGGCTTCATCCTCTTCACTTGAATACCCACTTAAGGGTAATCGCGCGGTGACCACGAGGGGTCGCGAGCTCCCAGTGTGGTTCCTCTCAACCGCGTCCATCTCTCGATCGCATCGCAAGACGCCGGGCCGTGTGTCTTTCGACCTCCGCGAAAGACCGAGGCTCGCCGTCGTCGACGCAAGGTGCGTTGCACCTCCGGATCGTGGCGCCGATCCCAAGACCGGTGGTCTCGAGAAGGTCCTCCGTCGTGCGATACCGCAACGGCTCGCCGTCGTGGTGCGCGTCGATCGCGCCTCGTCGTGGGAGGCGGAGTAGCGAACTCCACCGGCCGTGCTCGACTCGAGGTGGTGTCGGAGTGGTCGTGCGGAGGTGTGATCGTCGGTCTTTGGAGTCGCGTGGGATTGAGTCGGTGGAGACTCGGGGATGGGGTAGGCGTGCTCGGTGAAGAGGAGCGACCTACTCCCCAGCCTTCCTTGAAGTGGGTGTACTCGGCAGATGAAGTCGTTGTCGTCGGTCGAGTCGTCGGCCACCGCCTTGTCCCATGCCCATCTCGCCTTCGTTGAACACTACGTCGCGCGGCGCGGCGCACACGCCGTGTCCCTGGGTCAAGAATGCGGTAGGCCTTCGAGCCTCCGCGTAGCCGATGAACACCCCCGGAGTGCTCCTGTCGTCGAGCTTGCCGATATGGCCAAGCTCTTTGGCAAACGCGAGGCAACCGAAGACCCGTAGGTGGGGAGGCTGCCAGCTGCGCCATGCCAAGCCTCGTATGGCGTCTTGCCGTTGAGAGCCTTGGTGGGCGGCGGTTGAGGATGTAGGCCGCCACCACCGCCTCTCACAGAAGACGGTAGGCATTCCCGCCGCTGGAGGAGGGCGAGCCATCCCCACAACCGTCTGGTTGCGCCGCTCGACGACGCCGTTCTGCTGCGGTCAGATGGCGCGAGTAGTGGCGCCAACACCTCATCCGCGCCAATACGACGCGAATTCGATTGTGGAATTCGCGCCGTTGTCGGTCTGTGATCTGTGCGACTTGCGGCGCGCTCGCCTCCGCGGCAGCTGCTGCGCGCGCGATGGCGTTATTGCCTCTCTCCTTGCCGCGAGGACCATCACCGCGTGTAGCGGGAGAGGTCGTCGACGGCGGCAGGAAGTAGCGTCGTCTCCTTGTGTGGCCGGTGTCGGGCCACACAAGTCCCATGCACGAGTTCGAGCCGCTCCTTGGCTCTAAGCTCGAGTGTTGGGAAAGCGGAGCCGCCGCCGTCAATCTGTGACGTCGCAGAAGCGCTCGCGTGGTCGAGCACGGCGCAGCCTCGTACCATCTTCATGGCACCGAGCCGCTTCAAGGCCTCGAAGTGAAGATGCCCGGCGCGTGCCATCGCCACGCCGCGCCGTCGTCCGACGGCGGCAAAGCGAAGGGTTGTGCAACCCGCACGTTGAGGATATAGAGTCGATTGGTGCCTCTCGGTTACCTTGGCAAGAAAGCGGCGATGGCGATCCCAAATCCTCATGACTCGTCCCTTGACCTCCACGCCAACCGTTCTCATCCATCCGTCCCGGTGATGATAGAGTTCCTCAACGCAGGATGTAGTAGACTCGGTGGCGACTGTGCTCGCGGACTTCAGCGGTGAAGATGATGGAGCCGACGCCCTTGATTTCCACGCCGGAGGCGTCCCCAAACTTGACGGAGCCTCGGACGTTGGAGTCAAGCTCGGTGAAGAACTCCCGTCGACCGGTCATGTGATGGGTGGCACCGGTGTCGAGGCACCACCCGTCAGTTTTGTCATTTCCGGAGCCGTCACCAAGGAAGGCGTGCGCTCTCGGCTCATCAAGGTGGAGGAGAGCCGCTGCGGCCGATGCCGCTGGAGGCAGTTCGATGCTTGCGTGTGCCAGGAGCAGAGCTGGCTCCTCCTCCACCTGTGCGACGTGGGCCTGACCGCGTCGTGGTATCGACACTCGCACTGGGCTGATTGCCAAGCTTGCCCTGCATTGTGGCGGCGTAAATCTTGTGTCGGCTTACGGTTGCCGGCTGGCCACTGGCGCTCTGCGGCGCCGCCTCGACTGCGTCCTCGTGCCCCGGCCGGCGCCTCAGGCGCCTTGCGCGATTTCTTGCGCTGGCGGCCGCTGTTGAGGAAGGACTTCTTCTTCCGTCACCACTGGCAGCCTCCCATCGCTCCCGAGTGAGATGTAGCTTCCGCCGATAGTCGCGGCCCAGAGAAGGCGTGGCTCGTCATTGTCGACAACCTTGAGGCGACCTATCGCCTCCTCGATCGACATCGTGGAGAGGTCCAGAGAGACTCTATCGGCGAAGCGATCTGTTTGTACTTCTCGGGATGCAACGGAAGAGCTTCTCGACGGCTCTCCTCGTTGTAGGTGTCGTCGCCAAAGCGCACCATCTTCTCGCAGCAGAGTGTTGAGACGGAGAGCAAAGTCGTCAACATCCTCACCGGCTTGAAGGCGAGTTCTCCCACTCCTGCGCGGCGCTGCGGTGTGGTCTTGCGGGCGATCATTGCCGCTGCGCGTCTTGCGGCAATGGCGTCCCAGCCTCCTGGCGATTCGCTTCGGGAAAGCAAGAAGCGCATCTCGGCGGATGCGGCAAAGAATGAGGCATCCAGCGCCGTCGATCCTCGTAGTAGTCGGCGTCGCCGTCTTGAATCGCCTCCCACATATGCCGCACTGAGCGCACCTCATCACCGCGCCCATTCGACGTAGTTGATCTTGGTGAGGTAGGCCACCCACCGCCGGGACCGATGTCTCGACAACGGCTCGATCCCGCGATGACCATGGTACCGATCCGGAGGGAGAGTCGCCGCTTTGTAAAGGCCGCGATCTCCGTCGACCGATTCTTGCCGCCGAGAGCACCGCCACGCGCTGCGTCTGCGCCGTCGGGAGCCGCCGCCGCTGCGCTCCACCGCTCGAGCGCCGTCGGCGCGTCTGCGTCCGTCGATCGCCGCCACCGCGCCATGGGGATGCGCGGCTATCCAGCGCGCTTGCTGTCTCTCACTGTTGCCTCGCCTCGCTTGAGCTCATCGTTGGCGGGAATGGAGCTGCTGGCGCGATCGCCTCGCAGAGCTCGAAGCTCGCTGCCGCGCGACGCGCCGCGTCCGCCGCCGCCGCTTTACCCCGCTTCTTGCTGCTGCCGATTCGCCTGCCGCGCCTTGCGCCGCTCGCCGCGTCGCTGCGCGGCTGCCATTGCTCGCTTGTGTTCCTCTGCCATGGCGACCTCGGCCTCTGCGGCTGCGGCGCGACTCAAGGCCGAAAGGCCGAGATCATTCTTGGACATGGCGTGCTAGTGGGGTCATTGCGTGGGAAGAGGCGCCTCGCTGCAGCTAATTGCTCGCTTGTGCGGGAGAGGAGGATGAGCAAAGAACGGTCGGTGTTCTGCTGGTGCCACTGAGGACCGGGAGGCGTGGGTAGGTGATGAGCGAGGAGAAGTTTAGGTTGCGGGACAACCAGGTCTCGATACCAATTGTTAGTAAGCGGAACTCTTACTCTCATTGAGAGAGGATGACACTAGGAGTGGGGCAATTTTTTCTAGTTTATTTCTCACACAATGCCATGCCAACCTAAGGGGTTGGGGTTACATATTATAGTGGCCAAGGCGACCAAGCATATACCTAGATGCTAGTCTAAGATGCTAGATGCTAGTCTAAGATGCTAGTCTAAGATCTTTGTCCTAAAAGTTGTTAAGATCTTTGTCTAAAAGTCATTAAGATCTTTGTTAAAAGCTAAACAAAGACCAAGTACAACAAAGACCCAAGTACAAGACTTATTCCATCAGAGACTCCTATGGAGCTCAATGTTCACCTTCGATCTATTGATGGTGAACCTCTTGAGGATCCTACTAGCTATCGTCATCTTGTTGGGAGTCTTGTTTACCTTGGTGTCACTCGTCTTGACATTTCATATCCAGTTCATATCTTGAGTCAGTTCGTTTCTGCTCCCACTCAGCTCCACTATAGTCATCTCTTTGTGTTCTACGATACCTTCGTGGAACTATCTCTCGCCGTCTTTTCTTTCCTCGCTCCAGCTCCTTCTAGCTCCAAGCATACTCCGATGCTACCTAGACTAGTGATCACTCTGATCGTCGGTCTCTTTCTGCTTATTGTGTTTTTCTTGGTGGTTCTCTCATTACTTGGAAGATTAAGAAGCAAATAGCAATTTCTCATTCGAGTGCTGAGGCTGAGTTGCGAGCTATGGCTCTTTTGACAGCAGAGGTTACTTGGCTACAGTGGCTACTTGAGGATTTTGGTGTTTCTGTTTCTACACCTACTCTTTTATCTGACAGTACAGGTGCTATTAGCATTGCTCGAGATCCAGTGAAGCATGAGCTCACCAAGCATATTGGCGTTGATGCTTCCTACATGCGTTCACAGGTACAGGATCAGCTTGTGGCTCTTCAATATGTGACTTCAGAGCTTCAATTGGCAGACTTCTCCAAGAAGACACGGACTAGAGCTCAGCACAGCTTTTATCTCTCCAAACTCAGTGTTGTTGATCCACCATGAGTTTGAGGGGGGGGGGGGTGTTAGACAATATCATAGTTGCCTTATATAAGAGATTGCTAGCCTTGTATAGATATTGCCTTATATAGGCTTTCCTTCCATACCCTCATGTACATGTATATATACTGGCCCATTGACCTCATGTTCAATACAAGTGCTATTCATAACACCAACAACTAAGCCTTTTGTCCCAAACAAGTTGGGGTAGGCAAAAAGATACAAAACGTCATGATCCAAAATTTTAACGAAACATGAAAACATAATTATATTATTCCCATGTAATTTGTATGTGATTTTCCACCATAAAATAATCATAAACTGTCTACAAATCATACTCGCTCTGACCCTAAATATGTGTAGTTTCAGAATTTTCATGATCTCAAGGATATAGCTTTGACCATCAATTTCAGTGATGCGTAAAACCCGGTATTGTAAGTAACATTGTAGACCTTGGGAGCCATCAGATTCAAGCCCATCGTAAATGAGTGAGACACATCAAAACTTGAGATGGGTTATTTGTAGGTAGTAAGTACACTTTTTTATATCTTTGACCAATTTTGCAAAATTGGCAGCACAACCATTCCTGACCATCATATATTCACATATGCTTTTCTGTGTTAACTGTTAAGAGTTAACACTCTTCCATCCTTTACCCAGACTTTTGCATGAGTAACAACAGGAAAGTTAACAAAACGAAAAAATGATTCAAAAGTTACATGAAAGAGAACCAACAAATAGAACAAGTTGGGAATAATAAGTCTCACAGCATATTGAATCTCCTGATATGAGTAAAACTTTGAGCCAAGATTTGCTTTCCATTTCCTTTTCAGTTCCTATATGCAAACTATCAACAAGAGCACTTCACTAGATATAAAAAAACACATGCAATGATGTATGACCCATCAATGGTTCAAAAGGATATTCTTGATAAATAATGTGAATCGCTAGCATATAATCCATTGACTTGAAACCGGTTACAAACAGATTATGGAGCTACACCTACAGCATAGTTTGGAAGCACTAGAATTCAGTTGGGAACATGAAAATCACATTGTTCTGTTAAAATAATAAGAGTAAATTTCACAAAACTACATATTCTTGTACAAAATATCAGAAAACTATAGGTTTTAGTTTCTACTCCCTCTGTCTAAATTTATAAGTCGTATTTCTTCTAGGCACATAGACTAAGAAGACATTGAAAATGACTAGATTACCCCTAATTATTATCACTAAGCACTATACTCAATGCATGCATGTAGAGAATATAAAGTAAAGATGGATATTTATTTAGGGTATACAGGAAACGTCACACTAATTTTGCATTGGAATATAAAATACACCCTATATTTATGGACAAGATCATTCAAAAAAATAAGCCTTATAAACTTGGATGGAGTATTTTACAAAACTACGGATTTTGGGATAACGTGCATCACAAAAAACTACATGTTTTAGAATTAGCCGTTTCTTGTTACAAGTCTAACATTGTGAGCCCACATGGCAGCCTCATATGCGAGTGAAACAGGAAATGGGGGCACATGAGGCTACCATGTGGGCCCACGTTTTCAAACCTGTTACAAGAAATAGTTAATTCTAAAATCAGTAGTTTTGTGACACAAGTTCTCCTAAAATTTGTAGTTTTGTGAAATATGAGCTAAAATCTATAGTTTTTTAATAGTTTGTACAAGAAACTTGTAGTTTTGTGAAATTTACTCAAATAATAAAGATCATGTTAGCTGTGTACTTGTATTGTTACAACTGAGTTTGTTGAATTACTAGGCCTAGGCCTAGTATTTATTCTGCAGCTTCAGATTGTATCATTGTTAGCTAGCAAAAAAGAATGAAAAATGTTCTCTCTTGAGTCTTGACTCTTCCCTCTCCATCCAACTTGACCAACATAGTAGGATGAAGAGTATCTGACATAAGACTCAAGGGCAACTGCCTATTTACCCATTACCACTATAATGCCCGCTCATTTCCATGGGCAAATATCAAAACCATCCATGAGATTTGTCAAAATCATATATCTGCTCACAATGAATCCAAATCTGATTGATGTAATGGAGAAACAGAAAAACATATAGCCACCTTAGGGACCATCAATGTGACATGTCTATCGTCAAAGTTTAAAACTGCGACAGTTACACAAAAAAGTTTGATTTTTACCTATAGCTGTTCTGAGAGAAGATTCCATATAATTTGTTGGGCGCTCTGTGCTGTAAAACTTCTCCACAGGGAATAAGGTACCAGGGATGTTCAACACAGGACATCCCGAGAAGAATTTTGACACTTTTAAACCATCAAGAGTTGCAGAAGTGATGAGAACTTTTAAATCTGAAGATCGATCCTTGATCAATCTTTTCATTAAACCTAAAAGGACATCACTGTAACAAAAAACAAAATGAATCACTACAAGCAAGTTCAACAAATAGCTAAAAGATTCATCCATCACCAACACCAAACTAAAAAGAGGAAGAAATCAGTACTAAGCGTGCATCATTTCAAGACTACAATATCTACTTTACATTTGCAGGTTCCAGAAACCAGCTCAGTTGTCCTAATGCATTTAATGTGCAAACAATGGAGATTGGCGAATGAGAACCACTGAAAGATGCATCCTAGAGCTACTAGTAACTTTGCAATCACAATCAGACGCCCTCTCATTTGAAGGGTATCCAGGTAAGCATCTACTGTAGAGAACTATGGATAATATTAATGTGTTTTATATATGTTATTTTAAAGACATATACTAATGAGTGATAATATTTGGTATGCACTAAATTTCCTTCTAGTAGAGAAAGAAGGCATCAGCAAGAAAATAAAATTAAATTGGTTCTAATCCAAATTCAAAACTCAAGTTTTATTATATGGAATAGGTATAGAAAGGTCAAATTGTTCCAATGCATTTATGTTGAATCCCAATTTCATGGCTCACAGACTGGCTTCCTAGCATGACAAACTGTCTTTTTACTAAAACAGGTGAGAACTGAGTTAGTCAATACTCAATACTCAGCATGACAAAAATTGTTGAAGTTAGTCAATACTCAATACTCAGCATGACAAAAATTGTTGAAGTTAGTCAATACTCAACACTCAGCATAACAAAAACTGTTGAAACAACAGAATTTGGACAACAAATGGGTATGATAGGACCAAAGTTCTTACTCTATTATGCTATGCATTTATGCTAGTGCCTAGCAAGCTGTACTTCACAAAAAATTAGTTCTGAGTGCTGATCATCATTTTTAAAGAAGTTTTGAATGGCCACACAAGGTACAACATCCATATAATGAATCTTATATAAAACTATGTTGTCAACAAGACAACAAAGATGATCTGCAACAAAATAGAGTGTATGATCCATTTCCGGTAATTAGCTTACAATTTTTTCAAACTATTATATTATGCTGACAGATACAATTTCCAGATTAAAAATGGATAGGGATCCACTCAGCAGAAGTATATGTCAAAACTTGATACAAAGCTAATTTTGATTCAGATTCTTGTATATCAGTTTAAGATATAAATCACCATACGTGTTCAAACTACGCTCATGAGCTTCATCCAAGATAATTACTGAGTATTGCTTCAACTCAGGATTTGAAAGGCTTTCACGCAGAAGAACACCATCTGTCAGGTACCTAAGAATTGAGAAAAAGCTCAATCTACAAATTCATAACACAGTTATAGTACAAGAAATTCAAGTTATGTTCAAGATTTCTGAGGCTCACTTTATGCAAGTTTTCTCCGAAGTTCTGTCTTCAAATCGAATAGCATAACCAACTTCTTCCCCAAGTGGGACACCGAGCTCCTGTGCCACCCTCCTGCAAATAATTAAAATTGCTCTCAGTTTTCGAGATTTGAAGACCGTGCAATACCATGGCAACTGAAATAATTCTTCTTAGAGAGTAAAAGGCAAATAAAATGTCATCATGTGCTATAAATTTGGAGCAGCTGGTCAACCAGGAAGGACCACTTAAAACAATTCTTAACAAACAGTTTCTTCTAAACTTTTATTTACTTAACATATGTTTTTTGATGGATATCCAATAAACAGCTGCATTTGTAACAGACGAGGTTTGGGTATCCCCACGGCCATACAGCCGTCCATGGTTCACAAAAAACACCCAATTCCAATCACATCCTCCATTTCTAATCCTGCCTATTGCCCTAGCTGCACCCTCACAATTCACAAGCAAGACAAACATAATACAAGTCATATGATAGTATGATACATCAGAAAGCATAACCATAGTCTCCTAAATTTCAGTCGCACGCATGCCCTGTTAAGTAGAAATCGATAAAATGCAAGCTGTAGTGAGCAGGGACCTGGAGACAGATACAGCAGCAACCCGGCGGGGCTGGGTGACGGCGACTGCGCCGCGGCGGGTGTAGCCGTGGCGGTGGAGGATTTGGGAGAGCTGGGTGCTCTTGCCGGAGCCGGTCTCGCCAATCACCACCAACACCGGGTTCGCCTCCACGGCCGCCACGATCTCGTCCTCGTGCTCCGAGATCGGCAGCGCCAGCGGCGTCGGCGGCCGCGACGGCGATGGCATGGCCAGAGGAAGCGGGGTGCTTAGGGTTTAGTTTTTCCTTTTCTTTTTTTACCTGTTGGGCTGGCTGGAGCGGAAATGCTAAATGTGCTATTAGGCCGTATGCTGCTATTGGGCCTCGTTTCTCCCAAAAGATTAATCTACGTTTATTGGACTGGATCATGCTAGCGCACGGTTTACCGTGCAAACTCTATCTACGGCACAGGCTTCTCAAAAAAGAAAAAGAAAAAAAAAGTAAATCTCATAAAACTGCAAGTTTTTTTTTACAAACTATCATAAAACTGTAGGTTTTAACTCCTATTTCATAAAACTAAAGGTTTTAGGATAATTTACATCATAAAATTACAGGTCATAGAATTAACTGTTTCTCATAACAGGTCTGATAGTATAGCCCTATATAGTTTCCTTATGCACCCCCACTTTCTGTTTCACTCATGCTTGAGATGTCATGTGGACTCACGCTGTTAGATATGTTACAAGAAACAGTCGATTCTAAATTATGTATTTCTGTGATACAAATTTTTTAAAAATCTATAGTTTTGTGAAATACAAGTAATAGTTTTATGATAGTTTGTACACGAAATATGTAGTTTTGCGAAATTTACCAAGACAAAAAATCATAATCACTCACTTGCATGGTTTCCTAATTTTCGTGGTAGAAATTTTTTTACTTTACCCTAGTGTAGCCTACATGTATTTGTATTTCGACGGTATACTACCTTTCCTAATCCTTGCAGAGTTCCTTGCCTCTCATTGATTTGAGCAGGTGAATGAGCCGGCTCGGCTCGCGGCTTGAGCCGAGCCGGCCAAAAAAAATTACGTTCGGGTCCTTTTAAAAAAAAATTACATATAGGTCCTTTTTGAAAAAAAAATTACGATCAGATCCTTTTTCCAAAAATATATATATTACGTTCATGTCCTTTTAGCGTTTTTAGGAGTAGCGCTCGGGCCTTTTTTGAGAAAATCAAAATTACGTTTAGGTCCATTTTCGAGAGAAAAAAAGCCGTCAGGTCCTTTCTCCGAAAACAAAAACTACGCGCTACGTTTATGTCCTTTTGCTATTTTTTTACGTTTAGGTCTTTTTCCGAAAAAAATATGCTTGAGTCTTTTTTTACGTTTTCTCGATTTGCTCACGTGGCAGACGACGGTCGCGGTGTGACACGCAGTGAACAATTACCTAGTAGTACAAAGTAGTTGCAGATAATAGCCGCAAACAGATGGTATCATCATCGGAGACTAGACGCTGGCTCGCTGATTGGTTGTTTTGCAAAAAATTTGCCCCTGGAGATGGTACTGCCAGGCAACAGGAAGCCCCATGCATTCATATCCGTGAATTCTCATGAATTCTCAGATGTGGTCTCCCTCGTTACCGTGCCTATCGTCCTGAATCATTCAATGAGGTTTTTGGTTACCTCTTGGTGTCCGTTTCCTTTGAGATGATATGCGCATGCACATGGCCGTGTTGGAGACTTGGACCCACCATGTCTTTGGAGCCAAAACTACCAGGAGCTAGCTTGCATGCAGCTTGCTCTACATAGTAGTACTACTCTGTATGTAACGCGGCCATACCGGATTGTCCATAAGCTGTTTGGTTTAAATAGCTAATCTTAGCCAGCGTCATATATGTGGTAAAGTTTGATAAAAAAAATTAATACTATAACATGTGAAACATAAGATTAAGAAAGTGTGATAAGTCATAGTTATAGTAACGAATCAAACATCTATCTAAAAATTTATAGTACGTCTAAAGTTACGCATAACAAAACTAGCTTCAAACAAAATATACCCTTAATCGTATAATAGGTGGAAAGCCTGCACGTCAGCACGTGCTGCAGTAACATGCAGTAAGTCGGCTCCAACCACCGCCGTCGTCAGGTTAACAATAAAAAAGGCCGAAATTTCTCTGGGTACTACCGGTAAAATTTAACTGCAACAGTAAAATCCATGATGAGATTTTCTTTTCTTCCGTCGATGATTTCAGCTTCTTTTCTTACCTAGGATTTAGGAAGCGCCCCAACTGAGCAACTTGTAAGACAGTTGCATGCAGCATGAAAGCAAAGCTAGTCCGAGACGGCGAGACTAGCTCTAGCTGTCGGTGTTCGTACGTCGCGTCGACACTACAGTAATCGACTTTGTAAGAGGATGATTACATTGTCATGTGGGTTCTGTATGATTAATTTCACATGCATGCATGTCGAGATATTTCGGTGTATTAGTCTCTTAGTTTGATTGAATTTAGAAGCCGTGCTACAATCTATCTTATGAGCTGCTCCCAGTTAATTAGCAAGCGCGATGAATGATTGGATTTGGCATCATTACTTGGAAGATTTTCAGAAAGGCTCCCTTCGACGTGATCTTCCCTGTCCTCCTTCCAAGCCAGCACTTTTCTACCCTTGGCAAACCTTTTTTCCTGTAAATCTGGTCTCTTTCGAATGCAAATATAAAAATAACTCTCTTTCTGATTGTAGAAACGTTGATAGGTGACACGTGTCATCTGTGTTAGCATTAGGGTTCAACTAAACATGAGAATTAGCTAGCCTAAAACATGATCACAAAACCGTAATGCGGAAATAGACATTAGAGGGACTTACTGACCCGGAGAGGAAGACGCCATTAGAGTTCGTCGGTGAAGGAGAAGCTCCGATGTAGATACGCGAAGAACTGAAGAACACTGAGAACTCCTCAGTGATGGTCGTGGATCTTCGTCAACCGGAGCCCGAGCTTAGGATAGGATTGTATAGGGGAAGAGGCGAAAACTCAAGAGTAGCTCATCCAAGAGTACCGGCCTCTCCCCTTTTTAATCTCGCACAGGCTGACGGGACCAGAACCAAATTTTGTTGGGCGCTCCCGATCAATGCGCATGTAAGGTGGGTCTAGCCCAAAAATTTCGGATCTGGCAGTTAAGTCGAGATCACAACCGACATTCTCCCACTTGATCGAAAGGCTAATATCATAAGTCCACACTAAACAGAACAATACACCAAGATAAAGTATTACAACGATTAATTTAAACACCGCTGCAACCCCAGTATCTATAGTGCATCATTCTATCTCGATAGGATAATTACTTATTCTTAATGGGAGTTGGTTTTATACTTATGGTCCTCATTTCCAGAATCAGAGGCTTTCCAATAAACCCATGCCGGCAACATGCTCTCGAAAGAAACTGGGTGGTAAGCCTTTAGTTAATGGATCCGCAAGCATAGACTTAGTACTTATATGCTTGACATCAATAGTCTGATCCTGGATTCTATCTTTCACAACATGATACTTAATGTCAATGTGTTTGGCAGCACCACTTGACTTGTTGTTACTTGAATAGAAAATCGCGCTAAATTGTCGCAGATAAAGGTAGTGGTTTAGATATGTCGTCTACCACTTTTAATCCCGGATAAAATTCTTAAGCCATACACCGCCCAAGAGCCTCATAACATGCCACAAACTCGGCTTGCATCGTTGATGATGCGAAGAAGTGATTGTTTGGAGCTTTTCCACGAAATGGCTCCTCCCGCAAGTGTGAAGATATAACCTGATGTGGATTTCTTAGTATCAACACAACCTGCAAAGTCAGCATCTGAATAACCCACAACCTCAAGGGCATCAGACTTCTTATATGTGAGCATGAAATGCTTAGTGCCTTGCAAATAACGCAAGACTTTCTTAACGGCTTTCCAGTGGTCCAACCCTGGATTTGATTGATATCTGCCAAGCATCTCGGTTACGAATGCTAAGTCAGGGCGAGTACATACTTGAGCATACATAATGCTTCCGAACCAAGCGTAAGGAATCCCCTTCATCTGATCGATTCTAATTGATTCCTTGGACATTGGAATGTTCCAAACTTATCGCCCTTAACAATAGGAGCAGGCGTGGCAGAGCAGTTATGCATATTAAATCTCTTAAGCACTCTGTCAATGTATGTCTTTTGGGATAAGCCTAATATCCCTTTGGACCTATCTCGGTGAATCTCAACGCTCAAAACATAAGAGGCATCACCAAGATCCTTCATGTCAAAATTAGCGGAAAGAAATCTTTTGATCTCATACAGCATATCCTTATCGCTGCTAGCCAATAAGATATCATCCACATAAAGCACTAATATAGTAATTTTGCTCCCCTTAGTCTTAATATATATGCAATTGTCCACTTCATTTTCTTTGAAACCCAAATTTCTTATGGTCTCATCGAACTTAAGATACCATTGTCTAGATGCTTGTTTTAGTCCATAGATGGATTTCTTAAGTCGACATCCCATATGTTCCTTGCCTTCCACGACAAAACCTTCCGGTTGAGCCATGTAAACATTCTCATGCAAGTCACCATTAAGGAATGCGGTTTTAACATCCATCTGATGTAGCTCTAAATCATAATGAGCAGCAAGCGCCATGACAATTCTTAGTGAATCTTTCTTTGAGATGGGAGAGAAAGTATCAACATAATCAATCCCCTCACTTTGTGTAAACCCTTTTGCTACAAGCCTTGCCTTGAATCTTTCGACATTTCCTTTAGAGTCATGCTTAGTTTTGTAGACCCATCTGACCCTCTTTGCTTTGACTCCATCAGAATTTCTACTAGATCCCAAACGTCATTAATGCTCATAGACTTAATTTCATCCTCGCATGGCCTCAAGCCACTTGGGTGAATTCTTAGCCATCATAGCCTCCTTAAAAGAGGTAGGATCATCGACCTTCCTATGTCATTAACATCTTCATTCATGTATACGACATAATCATTCGGGATGGCGAGACCTTCTTTCCCGCTGTGACCTTCTTAGTGGTTCATTAATTATCACAGGGGGCTGTGGAGGCTCATCATTAAATGCTGTATTATTAATCCCAGAATTCTCAGGTGGAGGTTCAACTCCAGGGTTCACAACTGGAGGTATAACTGAAAGAGGTACAGGAAGAATAGTCTCTTGGATTATCGGTAATGGAACATAAGTCCGAATCTCCTCAAGATCTATTTTCCTAGCCTCACGAGCTCCCACCGATTCCATCATTCTCTAAAAATACAAGACATGTCGGGTTTCCACAAACTTAGTGACACGATTTGGACAATAAAACCGATATCCCTTAGATCTTTCAGGATATCCAATAAAATGGCAACTTACTGTTTTAGGATCTAATTTCCTAATATGTGGATTAAAGATTTTTGCTTCAGCAGGACAACCCCACACACGTAAATATTTTAAGCTCGGTTTCCTCCCAGTCTATAATTCATAAGGTGTCTTAGGTACTGATTTACTAGGAACCCGATTAAGTATATGTGCGGCTGTCTTTAATGCTTCCATCCACAAACCAACTGGTAAACTGGAGTAACTCATCATGCTACGCACCATATCCATAAGGGTGCGATTGCGTCTTTCAGCTACTCCATTTTGCTGAGGTTCACCGGGTGTTGAATATTGGGCTATTATACCATTTTCTGAAAGAAACTTAGCAAATGGACCTGGAATTTGTCCATAAAGAGCATGTCTCCCATAATATTCTCCTTCACGATCTGATCTTACTACCTTAATCTTTAAATTATGCTGATTTTCTACTTCAGCTTTAAATATTTTAAACTTATCAAGTGATTCAGATCGATCACGAATGGGAAAATATAACCATAACGGAGAAGTCATCGAGAACGTGATAAAGGAGTCGCATCCATCGAAGTTATAGGAAAAGGTCCACATATGTCAGTGTGGATTAATTCTAATATTCCTTTGCTTCGTGTGGCTCCTTTCTTAATTTGTTTTACATATTTTCCCTTAATACAATCAATACAATAATCTGAGTCAGAGAAGTCTAATGGATGAAGTATCTCTTCCTTAATGAGACGCTCCATTCTCCCCTTCGAAATGTGGCCTAAACAACAGTGCCACAATTTCGATGAAGTCTCATCATTCATACTTCTCTTTCGCTCATTGGTGGCATCACACACATTCATTGACACAGGGTATTCAGGGAGAGAAAGCATATAGAGTTTGTCTCGTCGAGTCGCGAGATCAATACTATTTGAATTAAAACTTATAATACATTTATTATCCCCAAAGGTACAAAAGTATTTATTATCATCTAAAAGAAACAGAAATAAGGTTTCTCCTCATATTGGGAACATAAACAACATTATTTAATTGAAGGATGAAGCCACTATCTAATGCTAATGATAGTGTGCCAACGGCTTCAACTTCAGCCTCCCTCCCATCAGCAACTCTAAGGCTTCGTTCCCCCCTTCTTATTGTCTTCACGGTAAGGAATCCCTGCAATGAATTGGAAAGCGTGCAGAGGCACCGAATCAATCCACCTGTATTAGGGAAAAATCAGCAAAAAGGGTTTCATCGACAGTAGAAATTATGTCATTACCCTTCTTGGCAAGCCATTTCATGAAGCCTACACAATCTTTCGAATATGCCCAACGTTCTTACAAAAACGCCAGATGGGCCCATTAGAAGTTGAATTTGATGCGTGAGGACCTTCTCCTTTGGCTTTGACTTACTTGACTCACCTTAGGGAAAATGCGCTTCTTTTTGACTTAAAATCCTTTGAATTTCCTTTTCCCATGGCCAACATGGAAAACTTGGTCCTTTTCTCGCCTTAATCCTCTCCTCCTCTTGGACACACATAGCGATCAACTCGCTCATGGTCCACTGCTCCTTCTGAGTATTATAATTAATTTTGAAAGCATTGTACTCAGAAGGAAGGGAGGTTATAATAAAATGGACTAAGAAACCATCTGAAATGGCCATGTCCATGCCTTTAAGTTTGGCAGCCATATCAGTCATCATCATTATATGCTCACGTACGCTACTAGAGCCATCATATTTAGTGGTGAGCATCTTCATGATTAAGGTACTGGCATAAACTTTTGAAGAGCCCTTGAATTGCTCCTCAACTAAGGCTGGCATCGCTTAGCATTATCAGATTCAAGGATTGCTCCTTATCCCTACGTAAATGGTGCTTTTCATAATCATCAAGGACATGCGGTTAGACCGCTCCCACTTTTCCATTGTTAAGTCATAGAGTTTCTTTTCTCAAGAAACTCTCATCATCGTGGAAGGAGCTATGGGAGCGCCCTCTCGTAATGCATAATCCAAGTCCATAACTCCAAGGACAATCAATATTCTCTCCTTCCAAGAAGAAAAGTTTGTCCCTGTTAGCTGCTCAATGCCGTTAAAGTAAGCGGCAACATTAGTGTTGTTCATGGTTGAATCAAAAATAAAATTTAATCAGTAAACATTATAAAAAGGAAATTGAACGTCATGCATGAAATTAACCCTACGTTGGTCTGATTAATAACATGCTAATGACAGGAAACATTTAAGTTCAAATTCGCATCACCGTTGGGCAGAAACGAAAAAGAACTAAATTATTTTATGGGTGACATATGTTCATAAACAACGTTGGTCAGTATATGAATATGGTCATGACATTATCCCAATTTTCAACATTAGACAATTAATCTCTAATCAAAACTTCTCGTTGGTTCCATTTTAATTAGAGATAAAGCTAAGAAATAATCATCACATTACCACGTTAAATAATATGCCAAAAGCTAATCATTAAATTAACCATAACATAAAAGCCAGGGAATAAATAATCATAAAATTGATACAAGTACTTAGGAAATGAACATTTAAACAATACTTAATTGCTGAATTAAAAGGAGACAAAAGAATAAAACAAATAAACCTCAGCCCATCCAAAAGCAGCCCAGCCATGAAAACACGGCCCACTTACACGCAGCGCGGCCCAGAAAACCAGCACGGCCAAGAGCTGCCGCGTCGGCCCAGCCACGGGCGCGCGGCCCACGCGCGAAGAGGGGCGGCCCAGCAGACGCGCTACCAAACCAAAAGTCGCGCATGGAGACGAGGCGGCTCGGGCGCGAGGGCGGTTGGTCGCCAGCGCGACGCGAGGAGCCACCACGCTACGGAAGCGAGGCGACGTCCGTTGATCCAAAATGGACGGCCGAGATTTCCCGAGCAGATGAACAAAACGCAGCAATGGCGAGAAAACCTAGCTCATTCACTCTCTGCCTCCCCGAGAAAAAGCGCAATGGCGACGCGGAGGGCGGTTAAAAACGATGGCGAGCGGCGGCGCAGACACGAAGCGGAAGCGCTCGGTGGCGAAGTAAGACCGACAAGCACACGCCACAAGGGATCGATGCGTCTTGGCGGCGGCGAAGGCCATAAGCTCGGAGCGCAGCGCGGCGAGACAAGGGCCCGCGACGGCGAACTGAGCATGGCCATGGAGCAAAGCGACGGCGACGACGAGCGACTACCCGAGGAGGTAAGCCCCGAAAACCCCTCTAAGGATCTTTAGGTTTACTTGATTTTGGGAATTAGGTTTTGGGATTTTGGGGAATTTTCGGTTCGGATCTGCCTTTCCACTTCTTCTCAATGCTAATGAGCCGCAAAAGATATCAAACAACATTAATCGATGAACACAAGGCCAAAAACCAAGAATAAACCGGCTTAAGGAAACATGATTAGGCTAGATGGCTCGATACCAATCGTTAGCATTAGGGTTCAACTAAACATGAGAATTAGCTAGCCTAAAACATGATCACAAAACCGTAATGCGAAATAAACATTAGAGGGACTTATCGACCGGAGAGGAAGACGCCATTAGAGTTCGTCGGTGAAGGAGAAGCTCCGATGTAGATACGCGAAGAGCTGAAGAACACTGAGAACTCCTCAGTGATGGTCGTGGATCTTCGTCAACCGGAGCCCGAGCTTAGGATATGATTGTATAGGGGAAGAGGCGAAAACTCAAGAGTAGCTCATCCAAGAGTACTGGCCTCTCCCCTTTTTAATCTCGCGCGGGCTGACGGGACCAGAACCAAATTTTGTTGGGCGCTCCCGATCAATGCGCACGTAAGGTGGGTCTAGCCCAAAAATTTCGGATCTGGCAGTTAGGCCGAGATCACAACCAACAATCTGCTGCTCTCCTGTACTG
Organism: Otatea glauca; assembly: GCA_036346275.1. Classification (NCBI taxonomy): domain Eukaryota; kingdom Viridiplantae; phylum Streptophyta; class Magnoliopsida; order Poales; family Poaceae; genus Otatea; species Otatea glauca. The sequence goes on from CM070732.1 coordinate 6,360,060, forward strand.
TAACAGGAGGTACCGCGTAGCAGGAGCTCGAAAGGAGTAACCTACATAGCAGTGCTACCTCCATAGTATGAATTAAGAGATTTATTTAATCAAAGTCATTAATTAAGTGATTAATCCCGTGATTGATTAATTAAAGTATTTAATTAAGTTCTTAATTAATTAAAGTAGATACTTAATAGCATATTTTCTTTCAAGTAATGCTACCAAGGTACTAACCTTGCCGTGGCTCAATAACATGATAAGTAACACGTGTCTTCTATCATATCTTACGTGATTAGAGAGGAGATTAGTTTTGTCAATTTATTTAGAAGGCCACTAGATTTACGGGGAAAAAAAGTTGAGAGTGACAGAAAATCGATGGCTTCGGGACTAGCTAGCTAGAGGAGCTAACCAGGAGGGACAGCACATGATTTCGTCAAAAAAGGGTAAAGCGAGACCTGTATGTAACACTTTGCTCAAAAGGCAGTCACGTCGTCCTCTGAAGGCCAAAAGATGACGGTCCTGTTGTGTGTGGGTAAGAAGCTACGTGGTGCTAGCTAGTACAATCTTGTATGGGATTTACATATCTTGTTTAGTGACCTAGTGGTAAGAGAGTGTTGATACGACGTGTAAATGTGTAACGCTGCATAGTCCGCTAAATCAACCTCGCTATCGAATAGTCCGGGGTTTCCGAATAGATCTAAATTGGAGAACAGAAAGAGAGAGACACGTGTTTAGGGAGAGCAACAGCTGAATACTTTTATTGCTAATGATTGCTTGTACATGGGGGACCCCCTCCTCCTTATATAGCGCTCACCTAGGGTTTCGGCTAAGGGACCACCGTGGACCTGCATGGGCCACATGGTTTCCCAACACTCCCCCTTGGGCCCTTTGCCGCGAGATGCATATGCCTCATTAAAACTCCAGAAAAACCCAGTGGGAAAACTTACTTGGAGAAAGAGTACATAGCATACGTTTACTATGTTGCACGAATTGCCTCGTTAAAACCTTATGCAAGAAAACTTCATGAAAAACTTGCTAAGGAAAAAGAGTACAATTCACCCAAACTTCAATTGCTAATCTTCGAGACTCATGTTGGGTATTCATAATTCATCTTCGAGATTTATGTGGGAGTATGTGAAATATCTCCCCCTGAAACCTGCACTTCTCTAAGTCTCATCATCCCAATTCCTTTCACGCACCTTTCAAAGGTAGATGCTGGAAGTGATTTAGTGAACAGATTTGCAAGATTTTCACATGACTTAGTATACAATATCTTGATCTCGTTCATCTTATGCAATTCATGAGCATAGAAGAACTTGGGGTTGATATGCTTCGTGAGATTACTCTTCACATAACCCATCTGTGCTTGGGCAACCCAAACTGCATTATCTTCATAAATGATTGTGGGAGTTTGCTCAATGTTCAAGCCACATGACTTCTGGATGTGGTGAATCATTCTTCTGAGCCATGCACATTCACGAGATGCTTCATACAAAGCGATGATTTTCGAGTGGTTTGTCGACATCGAGACAAGAGTCTGCTTAGACGACTTCCAAGAAATTGATGTTCCTCCACATAGGAAAACATAGCCGGTTTGGGACTTGCTAGTATGCGGGTCTGATAAATACCCAGCATCGGCATAGCCAACCAAATTCAATTCATTGTTTCTTCTAAAAAACAAACCGAGGTCTTTGCTTCCTTGGAGGTAACGGAAGATGTCCTTGATCCCTTTCCAATGCCTTTTGGTGGGTTCTGCACTGTACCGAGCTAGCAAATTCACAGCGAACGCAATGTCCGGCCTAGTGCTATTCGCAAGGTACATGAGCGCTCCAACTGCACTCAGATATGGAAATTCTGCTCCTAGGACTTCCTCTCCCTCTTCTCTAGGTCTGTATGGGTTTAGGTCTGCTTGGAGTGACCTTCCAACCATTGGAGTCTTTGCAGGATATGCTTTTTCAAAACCAAACCTTTCTAACACTTTCTGCGTATAGGTTGATTGATATACCAAGATTCCTCCTTGGACATGCTCAAGCTGCAAGCCTAAGCAAAACTTGGTTTTACCCAAATCCTTCATTTCAAACTCAGACTTCAAGTATGAGCATGCCTCTTCAATTTCTTCATCCGTCCCAATGATGTTCAAGTCATCTACATAGACGGAGATTATACAGAATCCATTCGGGATCAGATAAACACACATGGACAATCTTCGCTGTTTGTGTAGCCTTTCTTGCAGAGAAAGTCACTCAAGCGATTGTACCACATTCTTCCCGATCGCTTCAAACCCATACAAAGGTGATTTCTCCAATTTCACTTTGCATGTGTTTCTATTTGCTCCGCCTTGGTTGGGATAGGAATTCCTTCCGATACTTTCATGTATATCTCGAATCCAAGTTTCCATACAAATATGTCGCGACAACATCCATTAGCTTCATTCTCAACTTCAAGTTGACTGCCATTGAGATCAAATATCTAAAGGTAATTCCTCTCATGATCGGAGAATATGTTTCTTCATAATCAACTACAGGACGTTGAGTGAAACCTTGAGCTACAAGCCTTGCTTTGTACCTTACAACTTTGTTGTTTTCATTTCTCTTCCGAACAAAGACCCATTTGTGACCTACGGGGTTTATATGGGGAGGTGTGTGCATACGGTCCAAACACCTCTCTCTTGTTCGAGAGACTAACTCGCAGTTGATTGCCTTTTTCCATTCTTCCCAATCTAGCCTTTTCTTGCACTCTGCGAGAGATGCAGCTCGGGATCATGATCAATGATCGAGGCAATCTTCTTTGCAAAGTATGCATCAACGTTGGTCGTTGCTCTATTCGGGATTCTCCGTTATTACAAAGTTTATAGCCATTTCTTCATGGGGTGCTTCATGCACTTCTACTTGCTCTTTCGCTTTTCCCTATCGCAGAGCAAGTTCCTTTAGCTTTTCATCGCCTATCTGTGCGCACACATTATTTCCGTGGCTTCCTTCAAATGGAAGATTCAAGTCTAGAATTGCCTTTCCGTTGGTTTCTTTCCAGTGCTGTGTCTCAACTGGCTCCCTTCTTTCCTTGGGGCATTTTCGTGATTGGTTGTGGTAAGTCCTCTCGCCCAGCTTTTCTCAGCACGCCTCCGGTACTTTGGGTTTGACGAGCTGGTTTCATGTTCTTTTCTTTGAGGCCTCTGAATAGGTGAGGATACCTTCTATTTTCTTTGGTATTTCCACCTCTCTCGTGCATTCCTTGCGGGTACATGCGACTTAACCACGCCTTCGATCACAAAAATGATCGGCGGTTCATTTGCTAAATTCGCAAATCAATTATCTTTCGACTTCTTGATTTGCTTCATTAGTGCGGGGTCATGTGCGGGATCCTGGAATGCCATATGATTTCCGGCATTTTTCATCCAAAGGTTGATTTCTCCCTAATGACGGAAACGATCCTCGCCAAAGATGCAATCGACCGGGTCAGATGCAAGTCTCGATCATGGGTTCCAAATACCGATTATGGATGCACTCTCATAACCAACGATATCCCTGACTTGCGAAGAGGGCCTATTGCAAATCATTGAGGGTGGTATAGGTACATATACCATACACCCAAATTTTCTAAGATGGGAGATCTTGGGATGATCCGTGCATAAGTCGCATAGGAGAATGGATGTTATAGGCCGACGGTCTCAAATTGATAAGAGCTGCTGCGTGCAGGACTGCATGTCCCCAACAAGTGTTGGGCAAGTTACAACTATGCAAAAGCGGTCTGGTAATGAATTTAATCCTCTTTATTAGTGCTTCAGCTAGTCCATTCTGCGTATGGACGTGCGGTTCGGAGTGCTCTACTGCTATCCCTGTTGCCGTGCAATAATCATCAAATGCCTTTGAAGTAAATTCTCCGGCTTTGTCCATTCTAATGAACCTCACGCGATGATCAGGGAAAGCATTCTTAATTCTTATGATCTGCGAGATCAGCTTTGCAAAAGCATGGTTTCTTGTTGATAATAAGCATACATGCGACCATTTCGAGGAAGCATCAATGAGCACCATAAAGTATCGAAACGGCCCTGACAAGGGCTGAATCGGGCCGCAAATATCCCCCTGGATGCGTTCCAGGAATGCAGGAATTTCACTTTGCACTTTCATGACAGAGGGTCTAGTTATTAATTTCCCGGTGGCACATGCAGGGCACACAAAATCTTCATGATTCGAAAATTTTTTAACTTTAATACCATGACCTTGTGAGTTGTTCACTATATTTCTCATCATTCTAAGACCAGGATGACCTAATCTACCATGCCATAAAGAAAATAACTCAGAGCTTCTAAAAACAGTCTTCAAGGAAGTATACACTTCGGGTGCATGAATATTCGTGTAGTACAACCCAGATTCATATGAGGGACATTTTTCTAATACCATTTTTCCACACGCCGCGTGCTTCACAATGCACAAGTATTCTTTGCCATTTTCTTCATTGGTTTCTACGTGAAAACCATTGGCGCGGATGTCTTTAAAGCTTGAGAGAATGCGCGTTGATTCCGGGTACAAAAGGGCTTCTTCAATTACCAAAGTTGTACCCATAGGCAATATAATAGTGGCTCTTCCTGAGCTGATTACATATGAGTCGCTTCCTGCGATCGTAGTAATCTTTCCAGCGTTCTTCGTGATCGACTGGAAATACTTAGACTCTCTTAAGATGGTATTTGTTGTGCCACTATCAACAATGCATATCTCTTCCATTTGGGCGCTACACGATTTCTAGATAAAAGAAATATAATTCTAATTAGATAGAGGCAAAAACAATCCAAATATTGCTTGCAAATTTGAAGAATACTGGAATAAAGAATAAATTGCGTATTTATTCATGAGAGAAGTATGCTCTTCTAGAGCTTACAATTCATTATTCAAAAGGAAAAAGCTAACAACCATAATCTAAAAAAAATGCATTAAATGTAATCAGAAATATGCATTAATTTCGCTTCTATGTCATCTGAAGTTTTTCTTCATTTGCCATAATAATGGCTGCAAAGATCGATGTCCGTGCTATTCTCGTGAGGATGAGGCAAGTAGGGTATCTACATCCATGACATCATCATCACCGATGTTGGCGGTGTGCCTCATGGGCGTTTTCCTTTGCCTTCCTCTTAACCCGATATCGTTGATCACTTCCTTGGATTCTCGACATATCTTCGACCAATGTCCCCAAGTGCTACACTTGAAGCACGCTTGGTTCTCATTGTCCATACTGCTTGGCGGCGCCTTTTCTTTATCATTCCTCTTCACAGGGCTTTGACTTTCCTTTGTCAGGGCCTCTTTTCCACCGCTTGCCCTTCTTTCTATGAGTGGGCTTTCTCACCTTGTAGCTATTGGCATTGACTTACGTGCTGCCTCTCGTGTGTGGTGCGAGACATAGTCCTTGCGTAGAACATCTTCTTGCGATTCCACAACTTGCATTACATCAATCAGTTCGCTATACTCCTTGTATGCGTCCTGACGATAGCTACGTGCACTCTGGATAGCGTTTGGGTGGAAGGTGGAGAGGGTTTTCTCAATTTTTCCTCATCAGTGATCTTCTTGCCACATAGAGTGAGATTGGTATAAATTCTGTGCAAGGCAGAATTGTACTCGGCCACTGTTTTAAAGTCTGCAAATCTCAAGCGTACCCAATCTTGCTGTGCTTGGGGCAAGATGGTGTACTTGAGCTTTTCGAACCGCTTCTGAAGTGCAGTCCAAAGCTCAAGTGCACTCTCCTCAGCCATATATTCATTCTTCAGAGTGGCTGAGAGGTGGTGCCTAAGGAAGTGCAGAACTTGATCGTTCTGTTCGGTGGTAGGTTTCGCGTCCTGCGAGGACCCTAGACCAATCGCTGCACGGAGCTTCTTGCTCCCAAGAACAATCTTTATGTCCGATGCCCAAGTGAGGTAGTTCTGACCGTGCGGGGCCAGTTCTTCAAACTCACGATTCACAATGCCAGACATCTGCATGATTTCAAAATTCTGGTTTAGATTACTGCGTGTAATCTGATAGAAAATGGTTGCAAAAACATAAAGTGCAGAAAAATTAAATTGCTATGCATTGCAATATTTTAAATAAAGCAACGGATTCAAAAAAATCATAAAGGATATTCATAAAACAGAGAAATAAAGCAAGCAAAATTGAAAACAAAGCCAAATAAATCTTCTTGATTTTCTGGCAATTTTTTCAAAATTTTATGCGATTTTTCTGCATTTTTTTCTCTTATCTTCTTTTTCTTTTCTTTTCTTTCCTTTTTCTTTTCTTTCTCCCGTCCGAACCGGCCGGCTGGGCCTTTCCTATTTGGCCCAAGAATTCAAGCGGCTAGGGTTTCCCCTAGCCTACCCCCAGCCGCCGCCACTTTATTTCTTTTTCCTCCCCGTGCTATTTCTTCATTCCACGACGCTCTGCGTCGTCTTCTTGCGCGACGGGGCAGCAAAGTGCGGCGGGGGCTGCGGTGGCGGCGGAGGTGCGCGCGCCGCCCGAAGGGCGCGCTTCGCGAGGCGGCGCTTTCAGCGCTGGCGGAGCGGCCGGGCGACGGCCGCGGCGGCGGCCGCCTCGAGCCGACCGGCGGTGCCGCAGGCGGTCTTGCATGGCGCTGGGCGCAGCTTCATGGTGTGGCCGGGCCGACGGCGGCGGGCGCGAGGCGCGCTTCATGGCGGAGCCGAGGCCGAGGCGCGGTGGTGCTCGCGGGCCGGCGCGGCGCTTTGCGCCGAGGCGAGCCGGCCGGGCGGTCGGGTGCAGCGCGACGGCGGGCGGACGCGCGACGGCCATGGCCGGCCGAGGACGACGCGCTCAGCCGGAGTGGGCGCGGCGAGCCAAGCCGGCGGCAGCCGGGCGGCGGCAGCGTCGCCGAGTGCCATGCGGTGCCGGCGCCGGCGGAGTGCCGCGAAGGGCCGAGGCCGACGGCGGCAAGATCGGCGACCAGCCGCAATAGCAGCGGAACCTCGGGCGGCGTGTCGGCTTCGAGCCGGCGGCGCTCGAGCGAGGCGGCCGCGAAGTGCAGCGAAGCGGCGGCGGCGGCCGCGGCGCCGCACAAGACGGGTTCGAGACGGTGGCGGCTTGCCGGCTTCGCCGGCATGCACGCCAACCGAGACGCATGTTTTTCTTTTTTCTTTTTTCGTGATGAATGTAAAAACCGTGGTATCGTAGCCGTGCTAGTAGTCTTCGAGCGATCGCCGTGTAGCTTCGTGTCACGTGACGAAAGCGGTACAAGATGCGTAGGATAGATGCATGCATAGAAACGACAAGCGTCTAGATTTAATTGCCAAAATCCTACCTTTCTCACCTTTCAAATCTGAACTCCGGTAGAGCTTCGTGCTAATAACGTGTTAAGGAACCTCGCTATCGAATAGTCCGGGCTTCCCGAACAGATCTGAATTAGAGAACAGAAAGAAAGAGACACGTGTTTAGGGAGAGCAACAGCGGAATACTTTTATTGCTAATGATTGCTTGTACATAGGGGGGACCCCCCTCCTCCTTATATGGCGCTCACCTAGGGTTTCGGCTAAGGAACCACCGTGGACATGGCCACATGGTTTCGCAACAAAATCCACCTGTTACGCTTTTCACCCCGGTTTCGACGATCTTTACCGTTTAAAAATAATCAGTTAGCGGTGATGATGGCAGTGGTATATATGTCGCCTCCAATTCCTCCTGAAAACCATGAAAAGTCTCAATTCCACTGACTCAGAAATAAATTCCAACTCTTCTCTCCTTAATTGTCAGCAACAAATTAACAACGTCTTCCTTCCATGCACCCACATGCATGGGAGAGATGTGCTTTAACCGAAGCAAAGAAACAAACGAGAAGAATCAAAGAGCTCTGCATGCATGTCAATCGATCGAACTTGATAGACGTAGGCGCCGTGCCATCATGCATGCGTTATCGAGCGATCCGATACGAATGCTTGACAGTTGACACACCAGCTGCCTCCCCCGATCTAATTGCTCTTTCCCTTCCACGATCACCTGATTTCGCCATGCGTGAGGAACCCTGAGATGCATACATCACAAGGTAGAAGAACGCACCAACCCGTCCCGCGTCCAGGCAAGCCATGGTTATTTCCTCTATCGATCGCGCCGACGATGCGGCTCCTCTGCTGAATGGTCTTTGTGGCTCCGTCACACAAACAGAGGCGGAGCCAGCGGGGGGTTTGGTGGGGCTCCAGCCCTCTTGGCCCACCACGAGAAACCCTTGGCAGTCTGCAGATTTTATTTGTCAAATCTCTTCTTTCAGACGGTGACAATGAAAAGTAATTTTTTTCTTTGCATATTTACATACTAATACTATATTACATTTATTTAAATTTCAACTATAATATGTCGGCTTGGTAGTTTTTATATTTAGTATATGTACTTGTGTTCAGCCCCCTTCTTGAATGAATCCTGGCTCCGCCTCTGCACACAAATCACGTCGCCGATTGCCCCTAGTCGCCGGTGCCATTGCACGGTGTAGGCCGAGCACGGCCGCGGCAACATGAAGTATATATGCTGAGGTGCAAGGGGCGGTACTAGGGATGATGGGTTGCCTTGCAGTCATATCCAAAATTTTGAGAAACTTTATGATATCACCTCTTCGATACATCAAATTTGTCGATCGAATTAGTTTCGATTTTGATGGTTTAGGATTTTTAAGACCTTAGAATTATTTGTATTGTACTTTTAGCAAATCTCAAATATATGTGTTAGATTTATAATGTTACAAAATAATTATATAAGACTATAGAGTTATATGTGTGAAGTGTACATCCTTATAAAAATTTGTCTGTTCCACCGTTGTGAGGTGGAGACTAACGTGGCATCATGGCTAAGCCGAGGACATTAATGCGCGGGCTGAAGTGGGTGATGGCGGCTTGTTTTGGAGTAACAAGATCTTTATTTTATGTACGTAGCAATACTGGATCTTGGCTTGGCTTGACCCAATCATATTGGTATAGGAGCAACTAGAAATTTATGCGCGGCGTGCTACGTCGCGGGTGTCGCTCTTCACACAAGAAATTCGACAAAACGCACGATTGACGCTCCATACATGAGTAAATCGAGAAAACGCGCAAAAAAGATCTAAAAATAAGCTTGTGTTTTTCGCAAAAGGGTTTAAACGTAATGCTAGAAAAGCGGAAAAAGAACATAAATGCAATGCATATTTTTTTTTAAAAAAGGACATATTATTTTTTCTCACGAAAAGGACCTAAACGTAATTTCGATTTCCCTAAAAAGGACCCGAGCGCTACTCCTAAAAACGCTAAAAGGGCATGGACGTAATATGTAATCTTTTTTCGGAAAAAGGACCCAATCATAAATTTTTTTTCAAAAAGGACCTATCCGTAATTTTTTTCTAAAAAAGGACCCGGTTGTAAAAAAATTTTGGCCGGCTCGGCTCGAGCCGCGAGCCGAGCCGGCTCCCTCACGGCTCAAAACACCCAGAGCCCGGCGTTTCTGTAAGGTATAGTATATGGATGATATGATTCCAAATGGCTCGTTCAGACTGTCTTGATTAGCTCATTCATTTTCGTCGATTTAACCAAATTAAATATCAACCTTTGACTATTCACTTATGTATACTTAATTTATATAACTTAGACAAAATGCACTTTCATAAAATCCACCAACAAATTAAAGCCCATAGTGCAATCATCACTTAGCACTTGAAATGGAACAGCGTTGCAAAGTCTTTCTATGGTTTGTCCACCAGAATCGGCTATGGACGGCACAGTGACTGCAACGTAGGGGTGGTCAAATCAGTATTTCTGTCCAATGTGTTGCCGAAATCTGAAAACCATGCATCACCTTTTCATATATTGCCCCCAGGTTCGATGTTTGTGGAAAGCCATTGCCAGATGGGTACGGTTGCCATCTTTTTTGCCGGACCGGTGGGATCTGATCACCACCCTTAGCATTGCAGATTGGAACCTACATCACGTTAACCACCAGCCAAGAAAAGGACTGAAAACTCTGATCATTCTAACTTGTTGGCAATAGTGGAAAGAGCGAAACATCAGAGTTTTTTTGAAATAAATAGAAAGCCAACGATGATATCTTCCAATCCATCAAAGATGAGGTCGCGACCTGGATTATTGCGGGAGCGGTTCACCTAAAAAAATCTGATGGACCGACATATTTTATTTTATATTTTTTTATTTTTTTTGTGCGACCCTGTATACTTATCTGGTGCAGTATCTTGCACCTTGTACCACTACTACAGAACACCATATCACTGTCGATTCCAAACTGGCATCACTGCCGGATTTTGGAACCGGCAGTGATTGGTCGGTAGTGATAGTCCGACTATCACTATCGGCTCTAGAACCGGCAGTGATGTCGGTATCACTGCCGGTTTGTATGCGAACCGGCAGTGATAGTCTGGTTCGTAAATCACTCAATAAAATAAAAAAAAAATATTTGCATCCGGACCGACCACCCCGTATTCTACACACGACCGCGCGTCGCAAGTCACAAGTAACGCGATTTTCACGCGAAATACGTGCGCGTGCGGTTGCTAGAACTCGAACTCGCGATCTGCTGCCTCACACGAGCCCACCTTACTATTTCACCTATCATTCATTCCTCAACCAGTATATGATATATTTTCCTTTTTTTCCTTTGTCTCTGAAACTTTTGATGATTATTTGGATATTTGAATGAATTCAAATGGAAAGATTGTCAACTACAAAGTTATAGATCTCGTCGAGAGCTACAATTTTCATATAAATTTTATCTCCATCCGACTCCATTTAGAAAAGTTATGATTTTTCGAAAAATAATTGATAGCATTATTACTGCCGGTTGGGAATACAAAACGCCAACCGGCAGTGATATCATTATTTGGATATTTAAACTACTTCAAATGAAAAAGTTGTCAACTACAAAGTTGTAGATCTTGTCGATGGCTATAATTTTCATATAAATTTTATCTCCATCCAACTCCATATGAAAAAGTTATGATTTTTCTAAAAATGGTTGATAACATTATTACTGCCGGTTGAGAATACAAACCACCAACCGGCAGTGATACCACTATTTGGATATTTAAAATACTTCAAATAAAAAATTTGTCAACTACAAAGTTGTAGATATCGTCGAGAGCTACAACTTTTATATAAATTTTATCTCCATCCGACTCCGTATGAAAAAGTTGTGATTTTTCAAAAAATGGTTGATAGCATTATCACTGCCGGTTGGGAATACGAACCGCCAACCGGGAGTGATACCATTATTTGGATATTTAAACTACTTTAAACGAAAAGGTTGTCATCTACAAAGTTGTAGATCTCGTCAAGAGCTACAATTTTCATATAAATTTTATCTCCATCCGACTCTGTATGAAAATGTTATGATTTTTCCAAAAATATCAGCACTGTCGGTTCTTCTAAAACCGGCGGTGATAGTATTACTGCCGGTTCGGATACAAACCGGCAGTAATAAGGGATCTATCCCTGGCGATTTGTCAGAAAAAAGCCGTTACTGCCGGTTTTCCATCCGAACCGGCAGTGATAATATTATTACTGGCGATTTTTGATGAACCAGCAGTGATATGGTGGCAAGGATCACTGATTCTGTAGTAGTGTACTCTCCTAGTCTTTTCTATCTAATATAATTCGCAGCCATGTTGTCTTAAAAAAAAGACAAGTTACAAGGACTCCGTGCAAATTAAATTTTAATCCACTACATCACATACTAGGATGCGTCATTATCATACGTGTGGGCCGTGCATGATTGCATTCAATCTAATTTGCAATCGCCAATTGTACGTCGCCTGAGAGATTTACCAGTACAAATCCTTAATTACATCGATCAACATTCAACCCTAGTTTCGTCGCCTTTGTCCAAGAATTTACTCTCTCCACTGTTGTGCTCAACCAACAAAGCTAGTCCTGCACTCCTACTTGTTACAGATCCCCCCGATTCCTCTATAGGTATCACATTAGGTTTTCTTTACTTTTATTAAGACATATTTATAAAAGATTGTATTACTTCTCTTTATTATATCTTTAGACGATATGACTTATTTGTAATGTCAATTACTCATTACAAATAGCTAAAGAGAGGGGAATAAAGAAAAAAATGGTAAAAAAATCGTCTCAAAATTGTAGAATGATATGTAATTAAAATAAAAATTAAAAGTTGGAATTAAATGACATGTATTCCAGAACGGAGGGGTAGAATAGATTAAAACATTTTTACAAGCTTGCTGTGATCGTACAAACAGCCAGATATTAACCCTTGCCGACAAACAAGCAGCCATGGTTTGGTCAAATGAAAACGAAAGAACCATTCATCTACTAGCCGCAATCCGTACAGTATTTATTCCTACGAGAAATCGGTCGTTCGTATAATGCGTTTGTCCCACTTGTTCTTAGTCTCACTGGTTGTTTGCACCAAAATTTGGCAAGTCTAATCATAATCGGCAATGAAATCAAAGATATGGACGTTAACGGACAAGTTAAGAAAGTTTAGAGATATTTATGCTAACGGCAAGATTTTTTAGGAAATAATTGTTGAAAGATATGGCCGATACGGATACGAGCTTTAAACGTGTTGTAACAGGACACTATCGGCCAAAGGTATAAAAGAAGGACCGAAGCGAGCTGCGAGATCATCATCAACACAATACAATCAACCAGTCTTTACATTTTCTACTTTTCCTGTCGACTAGGAGTAGCTTCTGTAATTTAGCCTTTGTAATCGATCTTGATCAATAAAGTTGTGCATCGCCGATTGTTGATCTTCGTCAATTACACCCCAGGTTCGATTTGTTCTAATTTTGTTGCGATCGCCTTCTTCGTAATCGACCGCCTTTATCCTCTGATTAGCCTTAATCGGCTAATTAGATTTATCTTGTTACCTTGATCTTAATCGGCTTCAAGCTGATTGAGTCCAAGCCGATTGATTTTAACGATCAGTTTTTGATTGAATTTTATATTTTTTACCTTGTCGATTCTGTGTCAAATCGACCGCACGCCTGAACTCGGTGTTCGTGCGGTGTGTCGCCGTAAACCCTACATCAAGTTTTTGACGTCAACACACTCTTGGCACGCCCGATGGGACCCTCAATGTCTTCATCAGGGAAGTCGATTCCGCCATCAGATCACAACGCAGAGGCTATAATCGTCCCAACAATGGACGATTTATCCGCAGAGCAACGCCAAGAAATTGAAGCTCTAAGGCCGCTACCGGAAGAGATGATGTTAAGTTGCTATCGAGAAAACTAGACGCGCGTCACTCAAAAATCCGCCCACGACGGTCAACGCCCTAGGAGATGCGGTGTAACGTAACGTAAGCCGATATTCGCCGCTCGCCGAATTATCGGCTATGATTAATCGGGCCTGCACCACGCTTGATAAACCAATCATCGGCTCGTGAATAACGCTTAAGCCGGCGATAGCAAATAGCGTTAAATCTATAGCCCAGAGTTAGCCTCGTCAGAAGTTCCGCCGACCCATTGCAAGCTCGCGAATTATCCCGCTTTCTCAAGATCACAAAACACGCAGAGCACAACGGCCGATCCTAAACCATCGGTCGAATCTCACCCCCACCATGATGCCCACACAACCCACGGTTATACTACCTAGGGACCCTCGGCTAAATGGGGTGAACCATTACCACGCCTATACCGACGCCGCTAAGTTAGATGCATCAGTAATTTGCCGCCGTCGGCTCCATTCTACGCTTTTCCCTAATCGGTTTCACAGCCGATTGGCTCCGAGAGATTCCCACAAGAACCCACTCTGCTAAGAAATCCAGGTCCACACAGGGTAGTAACATACTCAGAACCATTTGTCCCAGTCTTTGGAACCTCAAGTCGACGTAATCCAGACGAGCAAGATGATCGCGACCGCAGACAAAGATAATTGGCAACCCGAGCTCGCACTCGGGGGGCAGAACGCCGATTATGACAGATATTATCAAGGGCCTACTATGGCCGATAATGCTAATTGGGCCGATCAGATCTCTGTCGTTTTGAGGGACCAATTCGGCATACAACCAAAAGGAAAGGTTATCGGCTATAGAAAGCCGTATCTCGATTACATAGATCGCATGCCCTACCCTCATAACTTCAGTGTTCCAGACTTCGCCAAATTCTCTGGGGATGATTCTATCACCACCTTGGAACACGTTTGACGCCCAAAAAGTCCTTAGTCTGTTCTTGGCTTAAGCTGACTAGGAACAAGTTGGAGGTTAAGTACTTTTTCGATGTTTCTAAGTGCGATCGTATTTTTGATTTACTTCTGCAAGAAAAGATAATACGATTGCCAGAGGGACATGTGATACCGTCGCCCGATGAGATAAAAAAATGCAGGTATTGCAAGTGGCATCATTCTTATTCGCATAACACTAATGACTGCAATATCTTCCGTCAACTGATTCAATCTGCTATTGAGGATGGTCGGTTGAAGTTTGCCGATGAGCCGACCATGCAAGTTGATGTTGATCCGCTTCCCATCAACATGGTACGTTGTTCGCTAAAGGAAAGAGCCGATGCACGACGAGCGAAAAAAGATCGACAAGTCAACATCCAATCAAGCTCGAACGGCGATCAAACATCGAAGATTACAATCGCTCTTTACAAATAGAAGCCGATCGTGAAGGAAAAATTCAAGAACCATCAAACCCAAAGGGAATCCTCGTAGGTAAATGGTACAGCGTAAAAGTCTCCATTAAGGCAACAAATGAAAAAGTCAGACCAACATTTTTACAATTAATGGAGAAATACGAGAGGATGAATAGCCGACCACCAGATAAGGCTCACCGGCCGGATAACTTGTACCGCACCGAGAATGTGGAGAGGGCACATAGAAGGTGTCCTTTGGCGCTTTGTCGAAAAGAGGAGTAGCGCTGCCATCACCATACACCGCCTGATGGAACATTATCCCGAGACGATGGTTAAGGCAATCGCCGTAGATAGGTCGTCGGGCCGATTAGAGAGCAAGGCGTATGATGAAGGCCCGCCCACGAGAGAATATCCAAACTAGATCAAGAACCGAGCCAAATCAAGATACACAAGCCCAGTTCTAATCAAGAAGATTTGGCTGGTCAAATACGAAAGTCGGTGGAACCCAAACCCAGGTGGTGTCCATCTGGCCTGAGCCGGTCACAACGACGACGGCTTCAAAGGCTAAGGACGCAAGAAACTGTGAAGCCGATGCCGATGCCGAAAACAGAGACGAACGCTTAATGAACTTCGCCCAATCAAATGCGCCAAGAAAGAGTGGAGAAGAAAAGAACAAGCCAAGAAGATTTCGAATCTACCGATAACTTGATTCTCCCATGATTCGAGATGACACGCCCCATGGATATTAACATGGTGTTCACATTGCCTACCGAGTTCAAAGTTAGAACCGACCGCCAAAGAAATGGTTGCTCACTTGTGCTCCTGTTCGTGAGCGCCATCTTCGAGAAACCTAAAGATGATCATCGCATCCAAACCATTGTATTTAAAAGGTTACATAAATGGCAAGCCAATATCAAGAATGTTGGTAGATGGAGGAGCCACGTTGAACCCGATGCCATACACGACATGCAAAAATCGTAAGTCCGATGAAGACTTAATTAAAACTAACATGGTTCTAAACGACTTCACAGAGACCCCACGGAGGCAAAGGGTGTCAAGGTCACAGAGTCGATCGCCGTAGCAAGACCTGCCGACGCCGTCTTTTGTAATCGATGCCAAAGAAAACTAAAGCGCATCGCTTCGGCGGATTGGATTCATGACAATTGTTGTATTCCGTCGACCATGCATCAAGTTACCGTACAATGGAACGGAGAAGAAGTCGGTCGCCATAGCCGACACATCGCCCATATCGCCATGGCTAGCTCCGACGCGAATTGGCAACACGAAGAAGCCGGGCCGATATCGAAAGGCGCCAATGACCGTGATTTCATCTGTAAGCAATCAGACTCATGCCGATCGCGTCAAGTGGGCACTTTTGATCGGACAAATGAAGTGTTACGCCGATGGGGACAAGAAAACATTGAAGGCGTTGCGGCAGATAAAATGCAAAGCTATCGGCAAACAACGGATAGCTACGGCTATAGAAGACTTTGAAGAAATTGAAAAGTTAGGTCAAGGTTTTACATCCACCGATTTGCTTGAAGAAGTAGATATAGGTAGCGGTGATAGAAAAAGACCAACTTTTATTAGTGCAAGTTTAGATGTAGAGTACCAAGAAAACTCGATAAAATCCTTAGAAATTATAAGGATTGTTTTGCTTGGGAATATCATGAGATGCCGTGATTAAGCCGCCACCGTGGAACATCGGCTACCTATAAAATCGGGCTATCGGCCGCTTAAACAAAGATACTAGGCGTTTAATCCAGCCTTGTACCAAATTATAAAAGAAGAGATAGAACGGTTGTTGGAGGCAAAATTTATCGTGCCTTGCCGATATGCTGAGTGGGTTTCCAACATTGTTCCCGTTATGAAGAAAAATGGAAAGCTTCGGCATGCGCCGATTTTAGAGATTTGAACAAGGCGACGCCGAAGATGAATACCGATGCCGATAGCCGATATGCTTATCGATGTCGCATCGTGGAACAAGATCATAAGTTTTCTAGATGGTAATGCCGTATAACCAGATACTCATGGCGTGGTCGATATATCAAGACATTTTCGATGTCCCGTGCAATAGGATTGTTCGAGTGGACGGTGATGACTTTCGCTTGAAGAACGCCGAGCAACATATCACGAGCGATGAATCGATCTTTCATGACTTAATCGCCACATTGTCAAAATATATATTGATGATGTAGTGGTAAAATCCAGTAAGATTTACAACACTTGGCTGATAGAAAGAGTTTTAAAAACATAAGATCGCACGGCCTAAAGATGAATCCTTTCTGCGCGCGTTTGGCGTGTCACGGACAGCTTTTAGGCTTCATGGTGCATGAAAGAGGGATTGAAGTCACCAAACAAGGGTTAAAGCTATAGCCAACACCGAGCCACCGACATGCAAAAACGAAGTTACAAAAGTTGATCGGCAAAATTAATTATCTCCGCTCGGTTCATCTCAAACCTCTCCGGTAGGATTCGTGCTTTTACTCCATTACTAAAGTTGAAGGACAATGAAGAATTTATATGGGGAGCCGATCAGCAGAAAGCTTTCGATGAAGTTAAAAAGTATTTGTCCAACCCTCCAGTCTTGGCTGCGCCTCAAAAAGGGGTCTCTTTCAGGCTATATGTTTCGGCTGAAGAAGATACTATTGGAGTTGTATTAGCACAAGAGGTGCATGGTAAAGAAATGGTTATCTTTTACTTAAGCCGACGATTGCTAGACGCAGAAGTCAGGTACCCTTTTATCGAAAAACTATGTTTATCTTTGTACTTCTCGTGCACAAAACTAAGGCACTACATATTAGCATCGGCCTACAAGGTAATCTGCAAAACCGATGTTATAAAATATATTTTGTCAGCTCCTATCCTACGAGGTCGACTTGGCAAATGGGCTTACGCCTTGGTTGAGTTCGACTTATCATATGAATCGGCCAAAGCAGTTAAAGGACAAGTATTAGCCGATTTTATGACAGGACATGACACAACAAACTTAGTCTTGGTCGCGCCATGGCAATCGTTCTTTGACGGTCAAGATGCGGGAAGGTGATGGTATCGGATTGTACTCACCTCACCCAAAGGGCATAGCTTTGAATTTTGCTCCGCTAAATAGCCGATGCTCAAATAACTGTGCCGAGTAACGGTTGCTACTCAAAGGCTTGTAATTACCGGAAAATATTGGGGTGAGCGCCGTTGAGACATATGGTGATTCACCGTTAGTGGTGCAAGAAATAAAGGGAGAATACCAATGTCGAGATGAAGTGCTACTAAAATATTTAGAACAATGTTTAGAGATTATCGGCTCATTTACATCATTTTCTATCGGTCATGTTCCTCGAGAATTGAACAATAGAGCTAATGCTTTAGCCCAGCAAGCATCAGGATATAAAGATTCTCGCCAAGTCGAGACCGAATCGTAGACAAGGCGGTCATGTGCATGATATTGCCGATTGGAGAACACAGATAAAAGATTATCTAGTCGATCCATCCAAGCCGACGGAATGAAAGATACGGCAACAAGCGTTGAAATACGTCGTCACGGACGATATACTATATTATCGGACTATGAAAGGTTTATTGTTAAGATGTCTTGAGGCCGAAGAAGCACGGGTGGCAATGGTTGAAGTACACGAAGGCATTTGTGGTTCCCATCAATCGGCACATAAAATGAAATGGATGCTCAGACGGACAGGTTATTTTTGGCCGACGATGCTAGAAGATTGTTTCAAGTATTATAAAGGATGTCAAACATGTCAAAAGTTTGGCAACGTACAACTAGCACCAGCATCGGCTTTACACCCAATTATCAAACCTTGGCCGTTCAAGGGTTGGGGAATAGATATAATCGGCCAAATATTTCCTGCTTCAAGTAAAGGCGACAAGTTTATCTTGGCCGCAACCGATTACTTCTCAAAGTGGGTCGAGGCTATACCACTTAAAAAGGTGATCAGTGTTGAGGCGATTAGTTTTGTGAATGAACATATCGTCCATCGGTTTGGAATACCGCAAACAATCACGACCGATCAAGGTATGGTATTCATGTCTAACGAGTTTCAGAGTTACGCAACGAGTCTAGGGATCAAATTGTTAAACTCTTCGCCATATTACGCTCAGGCTAATGGACAGGCCGAGTCGTCTAATAAAACACTAATTAAGTTGATCAAAAGAAAAATTGATGAAAAGCCAAGGAATTGGTATTCAACTCTATCTGAGTCACTTTGGGCCTATCTACCGCCTTATCACTTGAGTGAAGCTTTCACCTTACCAATTGGTATATGGACAAGAAGCCGTTCTACCCGTAGAGATCAACATTGAATCGATACGAATAGCCAGACAAAATGGTTTGTCGGCTCGAGATTACAACAATTTAATGATCGACAACTTGGATGAGCTAGCAGAGTTACGTTTGTCTACGCTTGATCGGCTTAAGAAAAATAAGGTCAGGGTTGGAAGGGCATACAATAAAAGAGTCATGCCTAAGTCTTTCGATCAAGCCGATTTGGTATGGAAAACAATATTGCCTGTTGGATTGAAGGATAACCGATTTGGAAAATGGTCACCTACATGGGAAGGGCCATACAAAGTTAATCGGCTAGTCGGCGGAAACTCATACGTATTGGAAACGATAGAGGGGTATGTCTTGCCTAAAGCAATTAATGGGAAATATTTGAAGAAATACTATCCTAGCGTATGGATTGGAGCCTAGCCGACTAAAAACCACGATCAAAGCCAAGATTAAACACGATGCTGTTAATCGGCTAAAAAGATAGCAAGCTCTAAGACGCAAAGATGTGAAATAAAAATCGTTAAATGTACCGATTATAAACATAACAAAGTTACAAGCATTCGTGACAAGTGTTTTCAAAACAACCGCCAAAGTTTTACAGATCGGTTTAACATCGGATACCCGATCAGAAGGATGCGCCCAGAGCCGACAGAGCGCTCACGCTTCGCAATAATCTCTTGATCTCATCAAGAAGACGCTCATCACCCTTGGCATTCCCGCACCGGCTTGACTTTGGCCGATTGCTTTGTCACATTGTTGACACCTCCGCAATGCTAAGTTTTGTTCCTTCACCGACGCAGTTGGTCTCCAAGATTTGTTGGCCTTCTCCGATTTGTTTTCAAGCTTGGCCAGCTCTTCCAAGAGAAGTTTTTTGCTTTTTTAGCTTGGAGAGGATTCCTTAGTCGATTTAAGTCGCCGAGCACCGCATCAAACTTGCGCTTTTTGCTCGCATCGCGACCAATTCATCCAAAAGCTCGATCGCCTCTTGGGCTTCACGACGCCAATCCGCCTTGCGCCGCTCCACATCGGACTTTCTTTCGTCCAAATGGCACATGCTAGGAGAGCCGCCATCGCTCCGGAGGTAGGTCGGCTTCAACGCCGCCATAGCATTACTGGATGGGTTGGCTATTGGCCAGATCACCGATTGTGGCCTTGTGACTAAATCAAGAGCTTGTTAAGTTTTTCTTTCATACTAGGCTCGTAAGTCACCACACCGATGCTTCTTTGAGACTTGCAGATTCTCCGATCTCAAAGATCGAGTCGCCGGTGGCCATGATCTCTGGGTCATCGAGATCGGCCAAGGAGAATCCTAGCAAATTTGTTGGATCTGACGACTCTGGCAGATCAGCGACTGGAGCAGATGGGGTCGGCTGCGGCGTAGGGATTGGCGCAGAAGATATGTTCAGAAGATCAGCTAAGATCTTCGCGACTTGAGCATACTGCGTTGGCTAAAAGAGATAAATATAGAGTAAGCCAATGCATCAAATTTTATTCATTACACAAAGTACGATCACCTACCTCCCGTAGCCGAGCATCGTTGAGAACTCTCACCACTCGCCGAGAGGCTTGGGGACCTTTTTGGCGGCAGCCTTTGTATATTTTCGCTTCTTCTCTGAAGATTTGTCAGGCAAACGATCTAGTTAGTCAAGGATCAGTTTTATAAGGAAGCCGACAATAAAACTTACTGGGTTGTTTTTGCTTCTCCAAGTCCGAAAGAGTTGGGCTTTGTAGGCCCAAGGATCCTGATGCATAGCCAGTGACAGCAGCCGCCTGCGATTGTTTTTTGGGTTGCTTATCACCCGATGGAGCCGTAACAGCTGCCTTCTATAAAAGGTAAAACCAAGTTAGATGCAAAGTAAATTTGCATAAACTCGTAAAGTGATATTACGAAGGTTTAGATTCTAAGCCGATACTCGCTAGAAACACCTACATTCATGTTAGTATATCCCGACGATGAAGTATCGCTGCTAGAGTCAAGATTAGATACTAGCGCGGCTCCGTAAGATTTGGAAAACTCAAAATGATATTAGACGGAGACTTTGATTGATATAAAGCCTCTGCAATAATCGACCACCACTTTGTATAACCTCCCGCCTGTCCCGTATTCGTAAAAGTGTGGCAAAGATTGAATCTGCAAGTCATCGGCCACTTCAAGGACGATTTCATCGATGTAGTATCGCAGACTGCTCTTGGCCTGCCGATCAAGGAGTTGGAGGCTTGGGATTATTTGTCCAAACCGAGCGCTCGCATAAACTAATGGATGATAAAATTCGTGATGACTACCGGAAAGTCCGATTCCTTGTATGAAGTCCAAAGATGAAGGACGCAAGGGAAATGAAAATTTATACAAGTCAAGAGTCTCCGAGGCATTGCGTAACTATCGGCTTCAAGTTGAAGAAATGAAGGCCATGGAAAATCGCCACACCATCAGTAATGAAAAAATCTCTTTGTCTCAAATCCGTGTCGCCGATTAAGAAAAAGGACATGTATTTCTTCAATCTACCATGTGGATCTTAGTTTCATTGCTCGAGCACATGATGAATCATTCGCGTAAGATCGCCCCGCTCAAATTGAGGAATGGCATTTTCTTCATTGTCCTCTCTTGGGAAGGTCAGATCTTCATGGCTCCAAATCGAATGGTCGCTAAAAAGCAATATAACTGCATTTGTATAAACCACAACGCCCACCTACATTGCCCATGTAAAATCGGCTAAGCCCGTATAGCCGACTCGATGACATGCATCATTTGATACATCGCCCTAGAAATATTTTCTCAATGCCACCGACGACCTTCCACCAAATTCTTCAAAGAATTGTTTGATATACTTGGTTGGCCCTAGGAAGCACCACATAATAGAAATCTGTCTAGCCGAGATTGAGGAAAGCAACATGCTCTTCGTCCGATACTGCATCGCTTATCTTGTTATTATTGGCTATGTATTTAGACCATCCTCACCCTTAGCCCGAATCAATTTGTACTTTGGTTTGGCACTAAAGGTCGATATTTGTTCCCCATCCGCCTTAAACAAAGAAATCCGAGCAACATCTAGCAAAGTCGCCAACCATGCCAATACGAAACATAAAGGTATTAAAGGAGTCCGACTGTAAATAATAAGCCATGGCCACTAAGGGCTCATTGGCCTCGGATCGCTAAACTTAAAGGAATGCATTCGCTATGCCCATCCTCTCCCAAGACTCCCTTTTTGGTCCGCTATCCGATTATACCAACTCTTCCACCCTTTGAGCGCAATGCCAAGCTCTAAAACTCTTACTCCAACCTCAATATTATACCTCTAGCCGATAAGGGAGACGAGTTACTTCTTGATCAATAATTGTAGTCGCATCTAATTTTCCTAATGGGCCGAGGAAAACCGATCGACGCCGTTAGGAATTGGGATGAGTACTGAGAGGAATCTATTCAACCGATCTTGGTGCAGGTTGATTGAACTGAAAGGATGACTTGTCGATGTACGGCTGACAAGGAAACAAGAAGAAGAGGCCGATTAGGATGATGCGAGCTCAAGAGCGTGAAGAATGACCGAGTGGGGCCGCTTTTTATAACAAAGTGAAAAATTTGAAGCGCGGAAACGAATTTCAAAGGACGCTGTAATTAAAGCGCACTACCCGCATGTCAAAAAATTACGGCGCGAATAAAGCAACAGTTAATGGGTGAAGTTCAAACGTTGGCCGATTATTGATATTTTTTAAAGATGACCTGTCATCTCTCAAAAATGGGGGGCATATGTTTGCACCAAAATTTGGCAAGTCTAACCATAATCGGCAATGAAATCAAAGATATGGACGTTAACGGACAAGTTAAGAAAGTTTGGAGATATTTATGCTAACGGCAAGATTTTTTAGGAAATAACTCGTTTCAAAGATATGGCCGATACGGACACGGCTTGAAGCGTGTTGTAACAGACACTATCGCCAAAGGTATAAAAGAAGGACCGGCGAGCTAGAGATCATCATCAACACAAAACAATCAACCGCCTTTACTTTTTCTACTTTTCCCGCCGACTAGAGTAGCTTCGTAATTTAGCCTTTGTAATCGATCTTGATCAATAAAGGCGATCGCCGATTGTTGATCTTCGCCAATTACACCCTAGGTTCGATTTGTTCTAATTTTGTTGCGACGCCTTCTTCGTAATCGACCGCTTTATCTCTCGATTAGCCTTAATCGCTAATTAGATTTATCTTGTTACCTTGATCTTAATCGGCTTCAAGTCGATTGAGTCCAAGCCGATTGATTTTGACGATCGGCTTTTGATTGAATTTTATATTTTTACCTTGTTTGCCTACAGTCAAATCGACCGCACGCTCTAAACCCGGTGTTCGTTCGTGTGTCGCCGAAACCCTACATCAATTTTTTGACGCCAACACTGGTAAACAAATCAAGCCAAGACTCAAGAGGACTCGAGTTGTAAATCGTAATGACTTTCTACATATGCTTTTCCAGACTCCGTGGTAATAAAATAATTTAGTCTTTCCGTTCAAATATATATACATGGTTTTAGACGTTGGGATAGTCTCTCCGAGAAGAAAACTTAACCACTAAATTCTATCGCGATATATTAGTAAAACTAGACAACCATACGCGGCGTGCCACGCCGCGGGCGCCGCTCCTCACGCGAGCAAATCGAGAAAACGTGCGACTGTCACTCCTTACAGGAGCAAATCGAGGAAACATGCGAAAAGGATCTAAAAAGAATTTTGTGTTTTCCGCAAAAGGGTTTAAACGTAATGCTAGAAAAATGCAAAAAGGACCTAAATGCAATGTATTTTTTTTCCAAAAAAGGACCTAAACATATTTTTTTTTCCATAAAAGGACCTAATTGTAATTTTGATTTTCAGTAAAAGGACCCGAGCGCAATACTTAAAAAGCATAAAGAACCTAAACGTAATTTTTTTTTAATTACCTAATCGTATTTTTTTCCCAAAAAGGACCTAATCGTAATTTTTTTTAGAAAAAGGACCTGAACGCAAATTTTTTTGCCTGCTCGGCTCGAGCCGAGATCCGAGCCGGCTCATTCCCCGGCTCAAACGAACGCTGTGGCCGGAAATCCACCATCTTTAGTAGATGGAGGTTGTTACCGAAATATATTTGTCGGCGTTTCGAGCACCGGCAAGTAAATTTGTAAGTGTAAGGTCAGACGCCCACTCCCCGAATGGTTAGACTGTAAGCCCAAGATGTATACCGTTCGGCCGAAAGTCTCTACTCTAGTTCGTGTGGTGGTATTGTATTGTCTTTAGGCTGATAGCTACACAAAGGTTTACAAGAGCGAGCTAAGAGCCTTAGCGCAAGAATGCTCGTTGTTTGTCCTCTCGCTTCCTTCTCCTTACTCTTTTTATACAGAGGAAGGGGCAGTTACATCGAGTTGGGAAGGGCGAGGTGACCTATGCTAAGAGCTTCGGTCCTTCGCTCGCCGATCGTCACCTCGCCTTGCCCATGCCGGGTCAGAGTCTTGTTGGGCGAGCGTTAGCTACTTCGCTGGGAAATGGCGCGACCGCTTCCGTGAGCCTCGACGAGTGTTGATGTTGCCGTATAACGCTGGTGCCGCCGAGGAGCGTGCTTGGCGTGTCGACGCGGATCGGGTCGATGGATCGAAGCTTGACTTCGCAGTCATTAAACCATCTTGGGAAGGGCCACCGCTCGTATAGTCACTTCGATTGACCCGCCCGCTGGGCGCGTGGGTCAGTGGGCGGAGGCTTCGACACGCTGCCCTCGCGAGGTTGCCTTGGTTTGATCGGAGTCGAGATCCGACCGCCGCGAGGTCGGGAGCCTTGCTTGGTCGGGATAGGCCCTGTGGCCCCACTGTGTTCTTTGATCTGCAGTGGGCCCGAGCGCCCGCTAGGCTCGAGTTATGCTTGAGGCACCGCCGCCACACCGGGCCGTTGAGGTACCCCTGGTATGAGTATTCGTCAGTAGCCCCCGAACCCTCGAGCGAGTTCGGCAGATTCGGTAGGGGATTGAGCTTGAATGTGAGTGGCGACTGGGCCCGATTGGACGGTCCGACCGACTAGACCGATCGGTTTCCGCCAGGTGTACCCCGACACATTCGATGGCTGCCCTGGAACTCGGCCGGGGGCATTCGAACCGTGGGGGGCTTTTAATCGCTTCGTTGCGCGCGTCGCGCTTGGCTTGGTTCACCTTGCCCGCCGCCTTCTTAATCGCCGGGTTTTGGTGAAGGGCGCTTTGTTTTCCGGCTTGTATTTATTCCGAGACGCTCGATCTCCTCCGTCTGGTATATAAGGGCCGCCGCTATTTGAATGATCGCCCTCAAACCGTAGTCCTCTTTGCAATCCTCTAAATGGCTTTGAGGCATCCACCGATCTTCGCTTTGGTGATGACGACGAGGTGGAGGAAGAAGATCCTCCGCCGAAGCTCGGGCCGAGTACGACCAGCGATGGCCGAGCTCACGAGGAAGAGGAGGTCGTGGCCCGCGACATCGCGCTGCCGACGCGCTGCTTGGGGTCGTCCCGGCTCTTCGAGGTGAGGGCGGCCTCCCAGAGGCGATAGCGAGGTGCATCGCGGTAGCCGCCAGGCGGTGGCATCGCGAGATTTACGCTACCGGTCGCCATCTCGGTGAGGCGGAGGCGGCGCCGACGGACCCCGGAATTTGTAGCCGTCAGTGCGACGGCACTAATGCAGCATCGATGCTCAAGATATGATACTTGGTGCAGAAATAGCTCCGCCATATCTTATAGCCTTGCGTAGTTTTTGAATCGCCGCACCTCATGTAACATGGTGTAAAGTTTGAGCTCATGGCCTATAATGAAATCTCCTTTTTCCTTGTCTTTGCAATGAGCTTGTCTCGATTATTTTCCAACTTGGCCCTCGAGAATCGGTGATCGGCAGGTGATTGCTTCTTTCTAGGTGCGAGCACGTGGGCGCGCGGCGGGACGACCGATGCTTCTTCGTGAGGTTCGAGTGTTCGAGTGCTTGTTTAACGTCGAAGCTAGACCGTGGACGACCAATGCCTCTTCGTGAGGTTCGTGTCCGAGTGCTCGCTTAACGTCAGAGCTAGACCGTGCCTTGGTCGGCAGGACGACCGAATGCCTCTTCGTGAGGTTCGTGTCCGAGTGCTCGCTTAACGTCAGAGCTAGACCGCGCCTTGGCCTGGCAGGATGACCGGATGCCTCTTCGTGAGGTTCGGGTGTCCGAGTGCTCGCTTAACGTCAGAGCTAGGCCGCGGACGACCGGATGCCTCTTCGTGAGGTTCGTGTCCGAGTGCTCGCTTAACATCGTAGCTAGACCGCGCCTTGGTCGGCAGGACGACCAATGCCTCTTCGTGAGGTTCGGTGTCCGAGTGCTCGCTTAACGTCAGAGCTAGACCGCGCCTTGGTCGGCAGGATGATCGGATGCCTCTTCGTGAGGTTCGTGTCCGAGTGCTCGCTTAACGCCGAGCTAGACCGCGGGACGACCGGATGCCTCTTCGTGAGGTTCGGTGTCCGAGTGCTCGCTTAACGTCGTAGCTAGACCGTGGGACGACCGGATGCCTCTTCGTGAGGTTCGGTGTCCGAGTGCTTGTTTAACGCCATAGCTAACCGCGCCTTGGCCTCTGGCAGGACGACCGGATGCCTTTCGTGAGGTTCGTGTTCGAGTGCTCGCTTAACGTCAGAAGCAGACCGTGGGACGACCGGATGCCTCTTCGCGGAGGTTCGTGTCCGAGTGCTCGCTTAACGTCAGAGCTAGACCGCGCCTTGGTCGGCAGGACGACCGATGCCTCTTCGTGAGGTTCGGTGTCCGAGTGCTCGCTTAACGTCGAGCAAGACCGCGCCTTGGTCGGCAGGACGACCGGATGCCTCTTCATGAGGTTCGTATCCGAGTGCTCGCTTAACGCCGTAGCTAGACCGCGCTTTGGTCGGCAGGACGACCGGATGCCTCTTCGTGAGGTTCGTGTCCGAGTGCTTGTTTAACATCGAAGCTAGACCGTGGGACGACCGGATGTCTCTTCGTGAGGTTCGGGTGTCCGAGTGCTCGCTTAACGTCAGAGCTAGACCGCGCCTTGGTCTGGCAGGGACGATCGGATGCCTCTTCGCGGAGGTTCGTGTCCGAGTGCTCGCTTAACGCCGAGCTAGACCGCGCCTTGGCCTGGCAGGACGACCGGATGCCTCTTCGTGAGGTTCGGTGTCCGAGTGCTCGCTTAACATCGTAGCTAGACCGTGGACGACCGGATGCCTCTTCGTGAGGTTCGGTGTCCGAGTGCTCGCTTAACGCCGAGCTAGACCGTGGACGACCGGATGCCTCTTCGGAGGTTCGGTGTCCGAGTGCTCGCTTAACGCCGTAGCTAGACCGCGCCTTGGCCTGGGCGTGGACGACCGATGCCTCTTCGTGAGGTTCGGTGTCCGAAAGTGCTCGCTTAACGCCGAAGCTAGACCGCACCTTGGCGGCAGGACGACCGGATGCCTCTTCGTGAGGTTCGGGTGTCCGAGTGCTCGCTTAACGCCGAAGCTAGACCGTGGACGACCGGATGCCTCTTCGCGGAGGTTCGTGTCCGAGTGCTCGCCTAACGTCGTAGCTAGACCGCGCCTTGGTCGGCCGGGACGCACGGATGCCTCTTCGTGAGGTTCGTGTCCGAGTGCTCGCTTAACGCTGTAGCCGGACGCGGCTCGCTTTACGCCGTAGCCGGACGTGGCTCGCTTTACGTCGTGAGCCGGACGGGGCATCCATCCCAGTCCTCGCTCAGCGAGGGTAGCCGCGAGAAGTGGCCGCCGCCTATCCCACACGCGTACCCCGCCCGCAGTGTGGGACCCGAGGGGGTGAGCGACGCGTGTTTACCCGTGTTGGTTCGAACGCCGCGCTCGTGGAGCTAATAACAGTAGTCCGAGTGGGTCCCGGGAGGTCTCGCCAAGGGGACCCTTCCGAGCTAACGGTCCCTGCAGTAGGGTGTCCTGTACCGCTGCGGGGCGACCCATAAGAAACCTTTCTTTACTCGATCCCGACGGACTCGGTCGTCCGCCACCAGTGGCACACCGGTCGCCGCCCATCGATGAGCTCCCGGAGAGTGTGAAGTATGGTCTCGACACGAGTAGAGGCGATTGGTCGCAGCCACCCAACTGGGATCACCGGGACTCGCCCGCACTCGCCCTTTGCTCGGTTTTTGCCGGGCGGCCTTACGCCCATCCGTGGGATAGGCCTTAGAACTCCATACTTTCATTGCCCTCGGCGCGAGCCATTGAGCTTTGCCATTTTGGGCCGCAGCTGCCCGGGCCTGGCTCTCGTGACGCGCTCCTGTGGCAACCGCCCTGCCTAAAGGCGAGACCGAGAGGTCTCGTGACTCGTGGCCCGAGGCGGTGTCTTTACGGCCACCGCTTGTCGATTAAAAGCAGAGGAATTGGAAACCGAGTTACCAGAGCGCCGCGCAGCGAGGGTGTACGCGACGCCGCCGAGGGGTGCTTGTTCGGCCGACGCCGCCGCTTCTATAAATACGCCGACGCTTTGGTAGTTACACGCCTTGCCTTCCTCATCTTCCAAACTTTGCCTAAGACAAGAAAAAGCAAAAGAGCTTTCCCTTCCTCACCTTTCCGCCGCTTTCGCGAGGATGTCGTGGTCGAGTGTCGCCAGCCAGCCAACGGCCGCTTGGTGAAGAAAGGCTTCCTCCTTGCTCAGATCTTTCCCACCGAGGGTGCCGACGGGGCCGCCACCTTCACCGGACGACGAGATCGAGTGCTCGCTTGTTCTTCGAGCGCGCTCGCCTCGCCACGCACCTGCTCGCTCGAGGGTCGCTCTTCCATTACAAGGCGTAGGTACACCATCTCAACCCAACGGTCCTCCACATCGCCATTTTCATCACGCTTAGAGGCCTTCGGATCGAGCCGCATTGGCGCTGTGGAGGTACTTTTTCCAAGCAAGGCTCGAAGGTCAAGCCACGGATGCTACGGCGGCGCCGCTGGTCTCGCCTCCACCTTCGGCCGCCGAGTCTCGAGTACCGACGCCAAGCTACCGCCGCCCAACAAGGGATGGCGCTCGAGTTGTTTTACGCTCGAATGTCGGAGACGCTTCATTGCTCACCGCCAGCCGTGGCGGGGAAGAATGGACTCGGGTGCCGATAAGAAGGAGAAGAAGGTGGCCCCGATCGGAGCGTGTGGCTCTAAGGAGCAGAGGCTCACCGGGACACCGCTGCGGCGTGCCTTCATGGGGATGCGCAGCAACCCTCATGCACAAGCCGCGCCTTGTTCCGTATGAGGGGCGGTGATAAGATGAGGATGGCGGGCCCAAGCTCGCGATCGAGGTAGAAGCCCGTGGCCGCAGAATAAAGAAGCGCCATCGAGATCATGGGCGCCACCCGAGCCATTCTCGACGCCCACCCCAAACGTAGGTCGGGCGTCTTCTCTCGCCTCTTTCTTCCCTTTGCCTTTGCGCCTACCGACCGGACTGTTTTCAGATCTTCTAGGGGCTCTGAATGGTCTCCGGCGCTGTCCCGGGAGAAGGTGTCGAGGGTCGCCCGCGCGAAGGTCAAGATAGCTTGACTCCTCCCGCAAGAAGCGAAGGAGGAGGAGAGGAAAAAGAAAAGAAGGAGCTGGAAGGCGAGGGCCGCGCGTGGTGAGGACGTGTCCGAGACCACCGCGGGGCGCCCTCCACCGACAGAAGATGGGAGCCCCTGCCACCATACCGTGGGTTCTTTTTCTCGACTCATCGACCGAGGTGGCTCGAGTGGAGGCCCGACGGAGGGCGATCACAGAGGCACCACGCCGGGGCCCCAGCGAGGGTGACCGTGCGGCCGACGCCGCCGCCGCGCCCTCAGGGAGGCGCTCGTGGAGGCGGTTTCGGGAAGCGCCGGCGGATCTCGCCTTGGAGGGGACCGCAAAGAGGGCGCGCTGCCGCTGCACCGCCGCCCGCAAGTACTCCTTTTCCTCATTTGGAACATTGTTGCCGTAAAGTTGTCCCGGACTTCTGGCTAAGGCATGCGGTACGCTTATACGCAGCGTGGCCTGGCCGCAGCCTACGGCGCGCCTCGTGGTGGCTCGCGGGCGGCGCTGCTCACCGCACGAGGAGTCGCAGGCGGCGAGGAGCCGCAGCCGTTGTCGCGAGGCGCCAACCGAGTTGGCGGTGGTGGTCGGGCGCAGCGGCCGAAGCCGGGCGCGCCGAGGGCGTCGCCATCGGAGGGACGGGCCTCATCCAGAGGCCGAGGTCGGTGAGGAGCCCCGCCGCTCCGCCGAGGACGCCGCCGTGGCGCGATCGTCGTTACGCGAGAGGGAATCGACGACGACGCCGCCTCGCGAGCTCGGCTGGCGAGACGGCGCCGGCCGAGACGCCCACCTGCGCTCCTCGGGAGGCACGGCCGGCCCCACAGTGCACAGCCGCCGAGGATTCCCGAGGCCCATTTCACCGCCTCTTGCTCGTGGGGGCCCTGGCGGGTGGCGCCCCATCCGAACCGGCGCATCAAGGCCTGTTGTCAGGTATGGCCCGTGAGGTCGGGACCTGGGCGAGGCGAGGAGAGCGAGCGGCCGCCAAAGAAGGCGCCAGATGCCGGGCCGAGATGGACCGATCCGGCGGGTTCGCTCTTGCCTCAACTCCGGCAGGCGCTGATGCGATCGCCGAGGAGTCCGCCGTTAGCATGGTGTTGATCGGAGCCCGCCTCTGCATTCTCTCGGCGAATTTTGGCGACAACTGACG
This sequence comes from Otatea glauca, assembly GCA_036346275.1. NCBI lineage: Eukaryota > Viridiplantae > Streptophyta > Magnoliopsida > Poales > Poaceae > Otatea > Otatea glauca. Next base: position 6,390,485 of record CM070732.1, read on the forward strand.
GAGTGTCTATATTTTACAGCATCTGCGGGCCCGCTCCGAGGGCAAGGGCGAGCTCCTACAGTGCTTGGACAGCCAGCGGGTGGCTGCTGTGGAGGAATGCAATCGGTCAAGGCCCCGAGCCACGCTCGCTCAGGAGGCTCTGACCATCCGGCGAGAGGAAACGGCGGAGGCCCGCCAAGAGCGGGATCAGGCCACGAAGGCCCTCTTCGAAGAGCGCCTGGGGGCCAAGTCTCTGAGGACGAGGGTGGCGGAACTCGAGTTCCTCCCGGCGGAGGCCGCCGGCCAAGGATGCCGCCGCCACCGCAGAGGGGGCCGCATAAGCGCAGCGCCCCGCTCAAATGAGCAGTGACTCAGCCCAAAAGACGCCGACCGAAGCGCTTCGAAGCGGAGACCGCTGGCGAAGGAGCTTCTTTTGAGGACTCATACGAGGGGTCGGGAAGAAGCCAAGAATTTGGCGAAGTTCTCAGAACTGTAAGTGTCTCAACTCTTGGTTAATTTCGCCAACACACTCATAAGGCGCGGCTCATCTCGAGATGTTGTGATCCGCAGAGTCGCAGAAGAATCGAGGCCGCTATAGAGGCGCGGAAGACGTCAAGGCTCGCGGACGAGGTGGTCACGACGCGGACGGGCGCAGCGGCTACCGAGGTAGCCGGGTGGTCGGGCCGAGCGGGCCGCGAATCGAGGTCCTTCACAAGGCCGCCAAAGATATCTCGCGATCGTCCTTGGAACCGCTGGCTGCCCGAGCGCTCGCCTCTATGTCGCCCGAAAGCCGGGCGCTGAGAGAGCGCCGATCGTTAGTGCCGCATTTGAGCTTCTCGGCGCCGGTCAATACCGCTCTCACTATGACGCAGATAGACCTTGCGGCAGGAGCAAGGCTGCTGCTGAAACCGACCGACGACTTTAGATCGGAAGGTTCGAGCTCCAAGTTGAGCCGCGACGCCGAGATCGCCACCACATCCCGCCGCAGAGTGCCCTCCAAGAAGAATGATTAGAAGTTAGATTCGCTTTCTTATTGTAAAGACTATTGTTCGTAAGTAATCTTAAATTTAGCAGTTCCCGCATGCCTCCCGCCTCTTTTATGTCATGGTGAGTGCTCGACCGCCATAGCCGTAAGGACCACCGGGTCACTTGCGCGAGGTCGTCGCCGCGGAGGGGTGAGAGGATAGGAACTTTTGGCCATGCAGCAGCTATACACACACTTGTGAGGGATAGGAGTGTTTCCGATCGCCAAAGATCGCTCCACTGGCACTTCCTTCTTCCGCTAAGTGCTACTTGCAACCGTAGGCACTGGGCGTAGGGTCAGAGCACTCCGGTCGAGAGGGTTACCGCCGATGGACCTCGTGACCGGCCGAGTCACCGACCCGCATGAGCGCGTGAGTTAGCCGAGTTTGCGCGGAGAGGAGTGCTCCCACTCACCAAAGGTCACTCCGCCGTACTTTTTTTCTTTCGCGGCGCTACTTAGCAACCGTGGGCCGGGGCGAGGCCGAGCACTCGTCGAGAGGGTTACCGCCGGCGACTCGCGGATCGGTCGGGTCACCGACCGCATAGGCGCCACCGTAAGGCCGATGGGGCGCAGATAGCAGTTCCCGAGCGCCGCTACGCGACTGTGTGCTCTGGAGGAGAAGTAAAGACGACGCAAGGAATAAGAAAAGGACTTAGGGGTAAAAACGCCTTAACTTTTCTATGTTCCAAGCGCTGTGAGGACGCGCCATCCGTGTCCTCGGTCGAAGGTGTCGGGTCAAGAACTCTCGCGACAGTTGAAGGGCCTTCCTGTGGCGGCGAGCTTGTGCTTGTCTTTGCCGGTCCGACCCGACGCAGACCGTGTCGCCGCCACCAAGGATCGCCTCGAACTCGGGCGATCGTGGTAACGCCGCAGAGCTTGTTGATACTTGGCCGATCGAGAATGGCTACATCTCGCGCCGCCAAGCCGGGTCGGTGGCGCCTTGTTGTGAGGCGAGCCCCGAGCCTCGCCAAGGCTTGTAGTCTTGGGGCCGCCGATTCCGTGCCTGGCTAAGGTGACACCAAAGACCAACACCATGAAGAACGGTGTAAACCCGGCTGTTCGAAGTCGGTGTGGTCCGCAAGCTCCAGAGGACGGAGGGTAGCTCGCCACCCATCGCTCGCGAATGCTTCACCGATCAAGATCCGTGGCTTAAGTCCTCGAGGATCATGCCGCTTGCACGCTCGACCGACCGTTAGTCCGCGGATGGGCCACGCGCCGCCCAATCGACGCAGATGTTGAAGTCGCCGCAGAACTCGAGGAACTCCTTCCCCGCGGAATCGCGGCCCCGTTGTCGGTGATGATAGAGTTCGACTCCAAACCGAAAGATGATGTCGCGAAGAAGGTGTCCGCTTGTACCGACGCGGACGCCACGACCGGCTTGGCTCTATCCACTTGGTGAACTTGTCCACCGCGACGAAGAGATGAGTAAAGCCCCGCGCGCTTGAAGGGCCCGACCAGATCGAAGTCCTCACACCGCAAACGCCATGTGATGGGGATCGCTTGCAAGGCCCGAATGGCAGATGCGTCACGCGAAGAATTGGAATCCTTCGCAGTGCGCATAACCGCTTCGGCCGACACGCGGTCGGCAAGAGAAACCTTGTCGAAAGGCCTTTCCTACCAGTGGACCGAGCGCGCATGGTGACCGCAACTCCGCCATGGATATCGAAAGAAAGTCTGCTTCCTTGGTCGGCCGTAACGCACTCGAGGACCCCGAGGACTCCTTTGTAGAGGTCCGCCCATCCAGACGTAAGGATTTAGCCCGACGAGCGAGGCGCCGGGTCTCTGGCCGGTCGGCGGAAGCGACCCGTCCGCCGACGGCGGTAAAAGGCTTCTCCGCCGGATTCGGCTTGTTAGCATGTCGCGTTCGACTCCGCCAGTGCATGCTCGACCACCCGGCTGTTAGGGGTGACCGCGTCGGCAGTTTGGGACCGCCGCCACCGAGTCCAATCGACGAAAGGTCGCAGAAGGTCGCAGATTTAAGATCTCGTGGGATCGGCCTCTCACGAGGCAAGATTGGCTAGGTAATCGGCCTCACCGCTAGAAGGCTCAGAGCTATGCATGGAGCTCGAACCCTTGAACCGCTTCGAGCTCGCGACTTCGACAAAGACGCGCTACGCGGTGTCTCGGCCCGCAGCCTTCATGACCCTGATCGACGCAAGCTTGGAGTCCCCGTGGACGAGTCGCCGAGCGCCGAGGTCGGGCAATGATCCGGAGACCGCTGACGAGAGCCTCGCATTTAGGCGATGTTGTTGGTCGCGCCAAGAGCAACCCGATGGCGACAGTCCGCTTCGAGCGAGAAATGATGACGACTCCCGCGCTCGCAACGCTTCTGGTGTAGGACCCATCGGCACATCGCCCAAGATTGGTCTTCGAACGCGGTGGCGCTGGTTGGTCCACTCGGCGACAAAGTCGGCCAGGCCGTGACTTGATCGCCGCTCGAGGACGACGATGTTATGCCGCGTGACCATCGAGCTCGAGCGCCCACTTGGCTATCCTTCCCGAGGCGCCGCGCTAGGACGATCTCGCCGAGTGGCGACGCGGGTCACCACTGATGGCGCGGCCGGGTCGGGCGTAATGGACGAGCTTTTTGGCAATGAGCACCGCAGAAAGCGCCAGACTGCAGTACCGAGCCTTGACTCGGAAAGCACTTCACCGATGAAGTAGATCGCTGCTGTACCTGAGTTCACGCCTTCTTCCGCTGCTCCACCACAAGGGCCGCGACCGACAACTTGGGTAGTGGCGGCGATGTAGAGGAGCACTGCTCACCTGGTGTCGGGCAACCAGACCAAGGTGAGGACAAGAAGGCCTTCAAGCGTGAGGGCCTCCCGAGCCTCCCGGGTCCACCTAAAGCGGTCGGATTTTTACAACAGAAGCGATTCGCCGCCAAGGCGCAGACACGAACGGCTTAATATCGCAAGGCATCCAGCTAGCCTCGATTCCTTTGAGGTTGCCAACCGCCCATCCTGCAATCGCCAAATCTTCTCCCGTTGGCCTCGGCGCCGCGCCGAGACAATGAAACCGGAGGAGCTTCTCGGGGACCCCAAGACGACTTGTCTGGTTGAGCTTTATGCGAACCGCCGGAGGTTCGCGAAGGTCTCCCTAGGTCGGTGATGAGGTCGCCGCCTCGGTCTTTACGACGATGTCGCCGACGACGCCTCAATGTTGCGCCGAGATATGGTCGCTGGAAACACGCTTGCATACATCGGTATGTAGCGCCCGATTTTTCGGACCGAACGGCATTGTTACGAGCGCATCGAGCCAAACGGAGTGATGAAGGAGGTCGCGAGTGGTCGGACTCCTTCAGCGCTATCCGTGGTAGCCCGAGTAGACATCCGTAAAGAAAGGGACTCGACTCGCGGTGGAGTCTATGACTTGGTCAATGCGGGCAAGGGGAACGGTCCTTGGGACACGCTTTGTTAAGACTCGTAGTCAATGCACATTCTCCATTGCCCACTCTTCTTTTTACAAGTATTGGTTGGCCACCACTTGGGGTGGCGACTCTTTACTAACCCCGCGCCAAAAGCTTGGCGATCTCTCCCTATGATCCCGCGCTTTTCTTGGTCGGCGGCGCAGCGCTGAGCGACCGCTTTGAGCCCGGTCTGATGCTCAAGGAGTGCTCGACGACTCCCTCGAATTCCTTGCATGTCGAGGACTTCCATGCAAAGACATCGTTGTTGGCGCAGAGGAAGTCGACGAGCGCGCTTCCTATTTAACAGGAGCGTGGCTCGACTCAAGACGGTCTTGGTCTCGATCCCGGATCGACCGTAACATTCTTCGTGTCCCCTGCGGACTTGAAGGATCCCGGCCCCGACTTGCTAGACTCGTGGAGGACTCGAAGCTTCCTCCGAGGTTGACGAGCTTTCGCGACACGATGATCCGCCGACGCAAGCTCGCGAATCGCTTCGCCGCAGCTGTGTTTAGCCGGAAGGATGAAGCCACGGTGATGACTCGCGCCCGCATCTTCGCCAGATAGGCGAGCTGGGGACCACCATGAACTTGGCATAGCACGGCCTCCTCAGATAGCGTGGTAGGAACCGGAAGTCCACGACCAAAAGTGAGGGTCTCAAGCGGAAATTTCCGGTCCTCCAAAGGTGACGGGCAGTCGACCGCCTGAGCGGTGGGCTGGCTCGCCAAGGATGACGCCGTGGAAGGTGCCTTGCTCGGTCGGAGACTCGAGCGAGGGACCCCATGGCGCTGCCGCCTCAACATAGAGGATGTTGAGGCCATCGCGCCGCCCATGAGCACCTTGGTGAGGCGCTTCTTCCTCACGATGGGGTCGACCACGAGCGGATACCTTCCGGCCGTGGACGGTCTGGTGGTCGGTCCGACGAGAGTGATCGGAGACTCGACCACCGAAGGTATTGAGGGGCGGCGGCGAGGCGGTGGACCTCGCGTAGGCGAGCTTGAGCCGACGCTTGTTTGTAGCAGCCGGCCCACCAAAGATCATGAGGCGCCGCCGGGTTCGGGAACTCGTCGTCCGCTTTTTTTTCGCCCTTGGGGCCGGTCGCTTCTTTCCTTTGCCCCGGCGCCGTGGGGCGCCGAGAGGAAACGCTCAGACCTCACAGCCCCAGATTTGTGTTTGATGGGGAACCCGTGGTTTGAGCACGGCCGCCCATCAACTTTTCGGCGGCTTCCGCGCGACGGCCGGTCGCACTCGCCGCTAAGGGTGTCTGGCCGACACCGCGACCACTTGGGCCTCGCGACTGCTTTCATGCCGCTTCGCTTGTCTGAGCGGTCGGAAGGGGACTCGGCTCGGCGCCGGTTTGCTTGGTTTTGCCATCCTCAAAGATGGCTCCCACACCTCCTCACGGGAGGCGTGGTTGGTGGCGATGTCCGTAAGTTCCTTGGTGGTTCGGGCTTAACGCAGCCCTAGCTTGTGCACCAAGGCCTTACAGAGATGCCATAGATGAATGCCCCACGACATCGGGCATCGGAGATGTCGGGAGCTCGTTGCATCACGCGAGAATCACCCGATGTAGTCCCGAGAGTTTCTCGGCCGCCGCCAGCCCTTCAGTCTCAGGAGTTCCTGTGGCGCTTGTAGGTGCTTCGAAGTTGCCGACGAAGAGGGTCTTCAAGTCACCCAGCCTCGATGGTTTTCGCGGACAAGTACTCGAGCCGTGCTCGAGCCGAGTCCGCAAGGTAGATGGGGAGGTATTGATGATGAAGAGATCATCCCAGTTCTCGCCCGCATGCGAGCCAGTAGTTCGAGCCATATGCCGGTTTGTGGCCCTGGTGTATTTGGCGATGTTGGTTTGCGCTCGACCGGGCAGGAAATGCACGCGAATCCTCGGCGTAGGCCCGTGGTCCCGACCATCGGGCTTGGGCCGGTGGTGATGGCGTCGCCCGCCCACAACACGCGAGTGGGCGGCTTCATCCATCGCTTTCTTCGTGCTCGAAGGTGGCGCTAACGTCGTAGGCGTCGCCGAGGCGCCGCGCAATGGGTGCGTGAGGTCCGGGTTGTTCGTGGTGCGGCGCCATCTTTGCCGCCCAATCGCCTCGGCATGCAGACGCTCTGCGCCGCAGATGGCTCCCGAATGGTAGGAGCCGGAGAACCGATGTGCGTGACGCAGCAGACGCCCACCACTCGAAGGTTCTCGCACGCGGCTTTGGCCCCGGTCGCCTAGCTCGGGAAGGCCTCGAGCAAAGATCGCACCGCAACCACGCTTTGACTTGCGGGGAAGAACCGAGGGTCAGCCGACTCTTCCGCCACTTGCCAGGCGTGCTCGGCGTAGCGCCCATGCGCCGCCAGCATCCGCGGGCTCGCTCCTCCCGCTCCAGTTGGCTCGAGCCGTCGAGCCACTTTCGCCTCCTCCTTCTTGCCGTTGAAGCTCGCAAGGCGAGCTTGAGCGCTGCTCCAGGCTCGTTAGTTCTCCTCCCGCGCTTTAGTGCGCGGACGGGACCCTCAGAGTCAGGGGTTACGGCTGTCGATCGTGTTCGCCATGTTGCACTCGCAAGAGTGCCGCCCATGTGGGGTGCCCGTGTCCGAGCTGGAATCGTGGCGGAAGAATCTTCCAAAGAACTCATGGATAGAGGCCAAGATGTAGCCACCATTGCCACAAGGTGTGAGCTCATGGGTGACATGGTCACGCGTTCGAGGCCGCTGGAGCTATCGCCGTAAGTGGCGTGGTGTTTTTGGGTTCCGCCGGCATGTTGGGTGCCCAAGCCGAGCTTGGCGAGGTCGGAGACGACGCCAGTTCCCGACGGCGCCGGGTCTCCGGAGGCGGCCGATAAGCATGAGCCTCCCGCCAAGTGGCGCAAGTCGAGGAGTCAAGCGATCCGCTTCACGACGCACGCGTTGCTGTGGGTGAAAGATGCCATCGTGAGGCCAACGGAACTGGAGATGTCAATGAAGACGCGCAAGGCCCCTACCGCGCGCTAACTATCTCCGCTTCGAGCACCAAGTAAATTTGTAAGTCTAAGGCCGCTGCCCACTCCTCAATGGTTAGACTCTAAGCCTAAGATGTATAATCGTTCTGGCCGAAAGTCCCTACCCAGCTTGTGTGGTGGTATTGTATTGTCTTTAGGCGGATAGCTACACCGTGTTTACAAGAGCGAGCTAAGAGCCTTAGCGCAAGAATGCTCGTTGTTTGTCTGTCTCGCTTCCTTCTCCCTTACTCTTTTTTATACGTGAGAGGAAGGGCAAAGTTACATCGAGAGTTGGGAAGGGCGAGGTGACTTATGCTAAGAGCTTCGGTCCTTCGCTCGCCGACCGGTCACCTCGCCTTGCCCACGCTGGTCGGTAGTCTTGTTGGGCGGAGCGGTTAGTCGCTTCGCTGGGAAATGACGCACTGTCTTCCTCGTGAGCCCGACGAGTGTTGACGCGGTTGTATAACGCGGTGGTGCCGAGGAAGCGCTTGCGTGTCGTGACGTGATCGGTCGATGGATCGAAGCTTGACTTCGCAGCTATTAAACCATCTTGGGAAGGGGCCACCGCTCGTGATAGTCACTTCGATTGACCCCGGCCCGTGGGCGCGGGTCGGGCCGCTGGAGGCTTGACACGCTGCCTCGCGAGGTTGCCTTGGTTTGATCGCAATCGGGATTCGACCTGGCGCACGGAGGTCTGGAGCCTCGCTTGGTCGGGATGGGCGCCCCTGTGGCCCCGCAGGTTCTTTGATCGTTAGTGGCCTTGAGCGGCCCGCTAGGCTCGAGTTATGCTTGAGGCGCACTACTCACACCCCGGGTCAGGGGTACCTCGGTATGAGTATTCACAATATTATTATAAAATATTTTCGCTACATATGTGCAAGTACTTAATTTTATTTGCCCAGCCTATATACTTTGTTTATGTTAGAAGTTTAATTCCTCGTAGAAGATAAAAGAATTTAGAGAAGTTTAACTTTGATTGCAAACTAACGTACGGGGAATAAGTAAAGAGAAAAGGAATTGTGAAGAAGAGAGTTAGAGCGAATACTGGGGCATAGGTTTGCAAAACCGAAATTATGAAAAATCAAGAGTTAAGAAATAAGTAAAATTTTAAAAAATTAAAAATTGAAAATTGTTCGGTTTTCACTAAAACCAATAACCAATTGAATGTTCCTAAAAACAGTTTTTGAGCTATTTTTAGGGTTTTTTTTGCGAAACCGCGTTTTCACGGTTTTCAACGATAATTTTTTCAATTTTTTAATTAAACCGTTTATCGAGCGTTTTAGATCTCGAACTGTAATGGTATAATCGAAACCGCGATTTTGTGAACTGTGCTAAGGGCATTGGAAGTTTGGAACATGTGTTACCGCATGTACTTGTATCTTCCCAAGTTTGAGCTCGTGGGGATGTGAACCGGAGTTATAAGATATACTCGAACTCCAATTCTCCAAAGACCTCAGTCAGTCGCTGCTTTTCATGTGGACCATCTTTGTGGCTGCCATGCACACTGACCTCTAACAATACGAGAGAACTTTTTTCTTAAACTACTCGAGTGTCTCTTCGTTGTAACGGAACTCTAAAAAAAGTATGCATTAAGAATATTACTATGTTATTTAAAAGCTAGATGAAACAAAGATAATGATTGTTGATACTTCTATACCTTAGGTAAGGTAATATCGAAGAACAAATTTTTTTTGAACCAAAGAGTAAAGAATTGATCTTTTTTGCCGTAGCTTCTAAAGAAGCACGTAACATTTACACATATATCTAAGCGTAAAGTACAAATATAATTGTATTTGTTTAAACAAGTGAAGGCCCATGATGCCATGCTTTCATTCGATGCCATGATGGTTTTAAGTTGCGCTATGCTTTCTCCAACCACCACACCCTCCAAGGATTGTTCTAAAATTCTCAAGGTGCTAAATTGCAGGCAATCGCAAATAAAACTTTAGTCAATTAATAAAAATCAGATTAGATATCGTGAAAATAACTTGATAAGGTTAAAATTAATCACAACATTGTAATACATGTACACGTAGAATGTACATCGGGTTCTACATCCAAAGATCCTAATGTTCTAGTACATCTTTGGATTGTAGTCCAAATTAGAAAAATATCATGGTACGTGACTTCCAAGTGAACACAAATAATTCAAAAGAATATTTCAGCAACACTGATCCGGTTGTCTGCCTACACACCGTTCCAACCAACCAAATGAGACAAATATATAGATCAATCTTACAGGAGAGATGAACCTAAAGTAAATTGTTCCAAAGCTATCTGCATCCGGAAAAGTAATTTTTTTGGCCATACTAGTCAAGTTTGCTTGGGTCCTGTTGGCACCATCGCAACCCTGTCACCTAGTCAGCTTCCGCCATGCTCTCTTTGCCATTGTTGAACACCTGAACATCAAATGATCCACCATGCCTGGTACCAGCCATGTTCCCTCAAAGAGCACATTCCTTTGGTACTCTAGTACTCATGTATTCATCTCCAACCACACCGCTTCATCAAGGCCTGCGCTCAAGAGCTCCAGAATTGCCGATGCTCACCCTCACCATCAACCACACAGTATTAGACCATATTCCTATACTTGTCTAGGAATTCAGAGAAACCGTAGAACATTAGCTTTATGTGAAAAGAAAATCATGCCATCAATTAATAAAAGTTTGGATAATTCAACTTTACACTCCAATCATCGTAAATTTTCTATGCTCTATCCAAGCCGTAACACTCACAATATAGTTTCTTAAATTGAGATATCAAATGTCATATTAGGATATCTCAAAAGAAACTCCTTAACAATGATAATACTACACAAAACTAATTTAACAACAAGTGCTTCCAAGATAGGCGCTATCAACCACAATGTAACTACAACAATGCAAACAAAATGTATATATGATATAGGTCATCCAACAATCCATGGAAGAACATCCCGAGCCCATGAGAGGTTTGGTGCTCTCTTGCACTATGTGATAAATTACATAGAAGCAAACTCGAGTATCGCAATATGTAAACTACACTAAGAAGCTTTAGGTTTCCTCCTCCAAGATCATGAATCCTAAGTTCAAATTGGTTTGTTCTTCCAACGTTGGTTCGCTTTTAAACCTGTCCAACCAATCTATAGAGCCAAATTGAAAAAACAACAAAAGATGATGATACATGGTAAGACATAATTCATTCATTTGCCATGAATACCATTCCAAATAAAAACCCCAATCAATTTGGCAAATAGCACCATAAAAAGGAATATTACACTAAATAGGTGGTGGGCACGAAGGAAAGAGGGAAGAAAGTATCAATGATGCCAACTTCTCTTCCTTGTATGAAATTAAATAAGAAAAATAAAGGCACAAGCATGCCACAACATGAAGGGAAGGAGCACAGAGGGAGGGTTCTACGACATACAGAGAGGGATTCTTGTAAGGACCAAGTTGGCCTAGAGGGGGTGAATAGACAACTTTAAAACTTTTAATTATTATTATGAAAACTTTTCTCAATAAAAAGCGTAAACGAAGCAATTAGTATAAAAGTCCAGTACAACACTTGTTCAAGAAAACTTTGTAAGACAGGGAATTTCGAATGAGAAACTATAAGAGAATAATGAGTAATAAAAACAAACACAGAGAACCCAATGATTTTCCACCGAGGTTCGAGATCACTCCTACGTCCCGTTAGAGTACTTCCTCGTATATTGCTCCACCAAACAGCCAATCTCAATAGCTTTTGGTTTACCACTATCTTGACTCTTTCACTACTCCAGGTGAGGTGAGTCTCAACCTTTCACAACAATGGTGGCCTTTCACAATCACCGTTGGATAGGTCGCACCAAGAACTTCTCCAACCTGCCTAGGAACAACTAGTTCCAAGAGTAATAGACTATCCACAAGTCCTGTCTCTTGGTTCAAGAGCTAAATGCAAACTAGACTTAGCTTGGAGCAAGCACTCTAAATATTTAGAATGAGTGTTTGTGATTTCTCGAGTTGAAGCTCAAACTCTTGATGAAAATGAAGCTCAGAGTTCTAAAGATCAAGAGTTGTATATGATTTGAATGGTGTCAAAGATGGTTAGGATATCAAAGATGTGAATGTGCAAAGCTATGTATATTGTTTGTAAACCTGCACATTCTATATATATAGATCCCAACATAGATAACCGTTACACTGCCATTTGTCATGGGGTTGGTAGGATAGATGGGGTAGGTCACACGCCTTTTATAAGAATTTTAAGGTATATGCGCTATAAGTCAAAGTATACACACACGCCGAACCAAAACTTTGGTCCGAGGTACATAGGATTGAAAACATTGTTGTGCTCTGGGATGATTCCATTTTACGCCGACCAAAATATCGGTCCGTCGTATATATGCATTGTTTGATTTTGATATCGCGAAGAGAATGCTTGCGCCGACCGAAAAAGTTGGTCTCGGCGTATATATATTTTTGTTTCTTTTGAGTTCCAAAGAATAACGCTATGCGCCGACCAAAAGTTGGTCCAGCTGCATATGGGAAAATGGCCGGTTTTATCCGAGTGGAACACATTTGCGCCGGATCGAAAAAATTGGTCCGACGTACACAAGGAATTCTGGTCTGCATCATACTTTATATTTCTGGTTAAAATTAATTTTTAACACAGACTAGAATTTTATTTAGAGTGAAAATATAACTTATGTCGAACTAATTTTAAGAAATAATTTAGATTGGTCCGACGAACATAGTTATACTTGGTTGAAAAAGAATCAAAAGAGAATTTATAACACCGACCATCAAAATCGGTCCGCATGCACATGAAGTACGCTGGTAAGGAAGTTCTCAGCCAGATTGAAAATATCTGGTCCGGCGCATATGGTGTACGCCGGTTAGAATTAGAACTTAGGATCTTTGAGCACCGAATAATATAAAGTTTGGTCAAGAGAGAATTGTTTTGACTAACAAGATAAAGCTCGATTTTTCAGAGAAACATGAAAAGTACTATGCTCCAAGTAATCTTAGTGATTTTGCATATGAACCAAGATTATTTCTTATGTATAATCCTCTTAATAGTACGGTGATTTTAGCTATATGACTTGAATCAACTCCCAAGCCAAAACTAGAAAAATATCTTAGCCTTGATCATCAAATCGACTATTTTCTGCTTTCACCGAGTATCCTTTTAGTCATCAACACCAAATCCTATATAATAAGCATAATTTACACAAATAGGAGCCTAGATGCTCTCAATTTTTTTCCACGTTGTCTGCCGCTTTTGGCCTTGACCACAATGTCGCCACCGAGGTTAGTTACAATCGACTTTACCGATTGAGATTATAGCTGGGATCCATGCCCGACAATGGCACCGCACCTCGATCCGCATCGCACGCCTTATCAACATGTTATCTTGATGCCAAAAAGATAATGTATGCTCTCCGTGAGAAGACACCCAAATTTGGGTACCAAATCACTAATAAATCCACATAATATTCATGTAGAGTCTACACCATCATTCCAAATTCTGACACAACCAAAATGCCTATCAAGAGACAAAATTAGCTTTGATGACAAAAATGGAACTTATTTACTATTTAAGCTGGAGATTTAACATATGAAATCATTTCAATGAGATATGCGACAATTAAAAAAGACATAAATGAGAGCAAAACCAAATTATTATAGTACAGGTCCTAACTGATTTCAACAGAGCATACAACTCTTTCTAGAACCCTGAAGAAAACAAATCTTCTTGTCCTCTTCTTAATTAGAACCCGATCAAGAGGGTGCAGAGATTTGTTCTCAGAGAAACAACAACTACACCCTATTTTGGTGCACATAAGATTGTCTTGTAGCATCCAAAAATATTAACTAAGTTAATGAGGCACTTGTTGAATTAACCTAGTAAAACATCAAGACCTAACAATAAAAACATATTAGTCTAAAAAAGTTTCCAATTAGACATTAGAAAACAAAAAGGAAAACATGATATACCCTCAAGAAGAGCTGAGCAGACACATAAAAAAGAATGGGGAATCAACATGAACATTCAGAATGTATCATATTAGTGATAAGGAACAATTCACAACATGTGTGATAAGAGGATAAAAGCTAAGGAATAAATTGAAGCTACTACATACATGCTCAGCAACAACAAGACTAGTGCGGTCTTTATTTGGAGTGCCAACACCAACAGTAATTAGTTTGTGTTGGATGAATCAAATCTCTCCTTCGCATCCCTCAATACTGATGTGAACTCCCAACTTCATGGGACAAAAGCAGAGTTGATGATTAGCATAAAAAAATAAATTAAACTAAAAACATGAACTCTTACCAAGTATTAGTTAATAAGTTTTAAGAAAACTATATCTACAAAGCAACATAAGGATCAAGGAGTTATCTTGTTGATCAACAAGGGCACTGAAATGCCTAGGTAGCTCCAGACAGTTATTTCGCACAAGCGTAAAGCACTCACCCAATTTATTTAAGTACCACACTAAATTCATATAAAATTCTCGTAGTATCACCGACAAATTTTATAGTTAAAAGGGTTAAGGTTTTTCAATCTATAGAAGGGCTCTATTTTGTTCAAGAAACAATTCATCACATCTAATTTTGGAAACTTCTAGATGCAACGCTTGAGCCCAAATATGCAAAGACAAAAATCTCTAGTTCAAGTCTATTTTGTGTTTTTGAAGTAAAACAAAGAGGAAAAATACTACTATAGTTTATTTCTCCTTACAACAAGCAAGAAATAGATAAAGCTAGGTGAGGAAAACTATGAGCATCTCTACCTGCTCGTCCAATAAGTCCCCTAAAAGGATGCATAATAAGATGGAAATGGCGCTTAAGATATATAGTAAATAAGATCTACTATACATCAAAGGTCAACCTTCTCTTCCTTCTCTTACATGTTTTTACCGAATGACACCATGGAAACGGAATTAAGTAGCATGTTACGCTTTGCATCTTTCTTGATTCTCCTCACCTCATCATTAGCTATCAATAATCATTAATCGTTAGGCATTTCATCAAACAGAGTAAAGGTGGAAAGATACATTTGAGATCCGTGGGATGCATGCTCTTAGCATTCCTCAAATCAACTCTATTCACCGCAAATTTTACCCCAAAAAGAACGAATCAATCTATGAACAATGATACAATGACCGGATGGGCAATAGAGAAAATTAATATTCATCGTAAACTTTGGTAGCAACTTCCTTTATCAAAATATATGCGACGAGCAACTAGGAGGCCTAGGACGACATGAATCAACCTCGCCATCCTCTCTATCTCCCATTGTTCTTGATGGTGGGGTTACAGCCTCTTCCACACACTTCCATGCCTTCCCGCTACCAAAGAACGCAGATGGGATGACAATGGAGTGCGCCAGCTCCATAAAAACACCTAATCGAAATGGTCGAGCGAAGCCCCCGCATAGCATTTACCGTCGTGATGATGGTGCCTCGACATGCATCATCTCCGCTTTAGCCACACGCCGCCAGAGCCGTGCCTTGCTTCGCCTCACCGCCTAGCTTTGCCTTGCACTGTGGTTTACCACCTAGGCGCCCACCAATCGTGGCGACGAGGTTGTGGCATGTGTCATTTGCGTGGTGGAAGATGGTGAGAGATGGCGGTTGGTGGAGGTGTGTGCGAGGGCACGGGAGGGAACTCGGACAAAAGCTGCAACGTGAACCCACCGTCGACGGACACGTAACTCCTCCTTATTTTCTCGATCCGATCGACCTTAGATCCGGACATGCACCGACCTCATCCTCGGCTTCGCTGGCGCAGCATGGAAGGGAGTTAGCGGGGATGGTAAATACTGGTAGGAGCTCCGGCCGTGGCGTAGAAGACTGCAGAACGGGTAGTGGCGGAGAGAAGCTCCCACGGCAGCAAGGGAGAGAGCAATGGCGACATTTGATCGAGGGAGGGTAGACGTGGGAGGCGATTGCATTGTAGATGTGGGCGGTGGATAATGGTGGCCACCAACGACAAGATCCGGATCACAGCGGGAGTCGCTGCCCGGCGCAAAGAACGATAGAGGACGGGACGGGAAAGGGTAGCGCGGGAGGAGGAAAGGAGTGGCTACGCCTGGTGAGATGCATATGAGAGAGAGAGAGAGATAGGCCGAAATAAGAGGAAGTAACAGGAGATCTGGAGAGACTTGCCATGACGCTTTAACGCTGGGAAGGAGACGTGGAAGGAGAAGTGGAAGTGGGAGGCTATGCTTGCTTCAACCTCAAGTTCTGTAGATCCAACGGATCGTGCTTTGAGGAGAATCTGACGACCGCCACTAAGTGACAATTAGAAGTAGTAGAGATAATCGTAAGTTCTTCCATGGAAAATTTCAAAGATAGATACACGTAGGCATATTCTTTTTAAAAATAAGCTTATTTCCTAACACTACTTTAGGTTTGTTCGAGGTAGTAAACAAATCGAATTCATCGCTTATCTAGTCATGAACCTCATTTTGTTTTGTTGTAAATTTAGTTTCTCGCAGACGATTTATAAATTTAGTCATATCCTTCATCATGAAGGCACGACAGCGACATGTGTCCCCGTCATATCCGGGAGCGTGGAAGCCCTTTGGCGTGCCCGCGGAGTGTGGAAGCTTGTCGGTTCGCGATAACTCCCGCAAGCGTGAGAGCCGCGGAACACCGTAGGAGAGCTTACACTACCCAGCTCGCGCGGCGCCACCGCTGCGACTTCGCAGAGGCGGCTACTCCGCGCCGACGCGCGCGATCGCCGGCAAGCTTCCCTGTTTCCGCGCGCGACAGGACACGTGTCACCTGTCACTGCCGCAGAGAGGAGGAGGCTAAATTTGCAAACACGTGAGTGAGGAAGCTAATTTTTTAGAAAAAATGAGGCTAGATAAACAATAACTTCAACGTATCACGTGTCGGTATAGACAACACGGCATTTAGAACCAAGATCGGACATCTTTTGCCATTCCCTATCGGAAGGATATAAGGACAAACTTTTTCTCTTATGTCGAAAATCTGGACCAAGGATTGCGTGATCAGATCAATCCATCCAAAGCTTGCAGCTAAACTCCACCTCAGCGAATTCTATTCCTCACAGATCTGCGCAGAAAATCCCAAATCTCCCAGATCCAAGACCACACCGTCCTATACGGCTTCACCCCTCCCTCACCTGTCAAGACGTTAAAAAGTGGTCACTTCTGATAGTAACTAAAAAAATTTACCACCACCAACACCAATGCCGGCTCGAGCTGGTGTTTACTTTTACTCCTCCTAGTAGCTGAAAAAAGAAAAAGCTCGTTAGGTTCAAATATTTTTTTTATTACAGCAGTTAATAAATTTAAAATTGAAATGAGTTTATTTCTATTGAAAAAAAGTTAACCGACTCAATAGTAACACGTTAGCATTATTTTAAATAATCACTTAAATAGTAAATAAAATAATTTTACATTGTAGCTAGCCTTACCTAGTTACCTCTACTAATCACTGCGAGGAGTAACAATGGAGGGTAGTTTCTGTTATTTCCGGGGTGAAGGTAGCAGTAGTAGCATTGGCTTGGCTCTGCCCACCGGTCACCGTTCAGAGGGACTATTAATGGCGTCCAGGACTGCGCCTGTTTTCTGGCTTGCTGCTTGGTGGTGTGACTGTGACTGAGCGAGCGAGAGATCTGTTCACGCTAGACACCCCTGCAAATTAATATTCCAAAGTGTAGATATCGTAAGTAACATTTTACAAGTATCAAAATCCCTTAACGAAGTGGATTCAATTACTGCTAGCTAAAGAGACAATTATAGAAGTTGGAAATAACTAAAATAAATATACTAAATCTAGGACGAGCGAAACTATGTTTAACTAAGACCTGAAAATTCCTCCCTTAGGCTAGCTTCACCTGCTGCAATGAAAAGACTAGATTAATTTAATAGTAAATAGCACGTAATAGTCATACGTTAGCTCTCACCCTAAGGATCAATACCGGCTCCCTTCATTCTTCTCCTCAGTCATGGGTTACGCTATATCTAAACACCATGTCTACATCTACAGCTAAGCAAATCCATAAACATGTATACCTAATTATAGACCGAGGAAGAATTATAATATCAAGAAGATACAATCATAGCATAATAGATCAATCTATACGTCTTAAGTTACAGCAAGATCCTACACATGGTTATTAACAAAGGAGAGTTGAAGAGGAAGACACGGGGAAGGACCGAGGTGGTAGCTAGGTGGTGCCAATCGTCGCAAGGGCAGTTCCAATGGTGCTAAGGCAGTGGTTGGGTTGGCGAGCTCGCCTCAATGACTTATTTAACTGGTTAACTCTAGTGGTTTCGACGAGTTTCAACGGATTTTTTCGATGGCTTTGTATAAGAACCTATGGGGAAGAGTCCTAGTCGAAGACGATAAGGAGAGAGGGTAAGAGCGGGTCGAAAAAAAGGTGCATATGGTGGCGTTGGACCGGTGAATCTAAGCTTGCGCCAAGCCATGCTTTATTCTTGAGCTTCAATTTGAGATGAAGAGGGGGCATCATAACCCTAAGCTTAGGCCATGCGACGAGCCATGTATGGGTCTGATATCTTGAGTTTCGATCACTTATGGGCTTCATAATTTTCACGTTCAGTCTTTGATTTAGACAAATAATATATACATTTTGATCATTTTGACGAGATGGACGCTATGGTAACATTTAAATTTGTCATTAAGTTCATTTTTAGAATATTTTTTGAGGAAGCTCTTCGTTTGATCTGGTCAACCAAATATAATGTGTTTCAGCATATTTTCCACCTATCACTAAAATATCTAATATCTTCTGAAATTATTAGAATTATTAATCAAGTGGCTTAATTAAGGACGAAATATCGTATAAAATGACGATAAATGTAAGGTTGTAAGGAGAAAAGTATAGCGTCAATAAAATCACATGTGCGCGCCTCCTCCCGTGCTGGTCCTGACTCCTGACTCCTGGGCTGCATTTCTCAGACTCACCTGCTCCACCTCTCCCTCCCTTAGTTCTTCGCTGCTGCTGGGTGGTGGGAAGAAGGAGCTGGGAAGACCGAATTGGTGGGGATGTTGGGGTTCTTGGATGCATTTGAGTGGAGGTTTAATTGTGGACTGACTGGTTCTTGCGTTTGAGCTGTGGTGGTGTGAGTCTCTTGGCTTGATGCAGTCAGGTTAGAAATTCTTGTTCCTGCAATGGAGTTCCAAATGTCGTCGTACTCTGCTAATTTGGTTCTGGTTACCTTCTTGCCCTCTCTCTTTCTTTCCCTGTTTGTGTGTGTGATTTGGACAGAAGATTATGCATTTTCCAAATTTTTTCTGTTTTCCCTTCAGCTCTCTCTCTCTCTCCTGTTGCCTATGTTCAATGTGGTTTTTTAGGAACTGGAGTATGCACTCAGTGTGAGTCGTTTCTAGCTGGAAACTTGGAATTGTTTCAGGTTCAACACTCTTAGCTTGCTAGGACCTCGTTCACCCTTTTAAGTTTGTTGCATTTTCTTTTCCCTTGCAGAATTTTTGTTTTGCCTTCAAGTTTGCTGCCTTTCTTGGTAGATTCTCCAGTTTTTGCTTGCAAGCTCAGATCTGTTTCTTACTTGTTCACCATTCTTTTATCAAGTTTTCCCGTCAGGGTCATTTACAAGCCAAAGATTTTTACTAAGATTTTAACCAAAAAGCTAATCTTATGAGGCAAATTTACTGTAGTTGTGCTCCTATTGCGTATTAATGCTTTGCCTTGTTGCCCCGGTATGTCATTTTCTTGGTCGGGTCCGCGAACATATTTAGGCTGCAGCTTCAAATATTTTTATTACAAGAAAGGAAAATTATGGCCTTGTTTTTTCGTGTTCAATCTGAAGTACAACTTGTTCCATAGTTTTCTTGCGTCCTGTCTCCAAAGTGTAGTTCATTGTAAGACAAGACGTATGAATTGGTTTAGTGACAGATTTGCATCTTGCCTTCATTGTTTCTGTTTCTGCACTGTATTAGGGCTAAAAAATGTGACCGTTTCTTTTGCAGGAAACTGTAATCTGAGAACAATCAAGGCAGGAGTCCCTGGTGCTGCTACATCGATCCACCTTGCTTTTCTCCATTGGTTATCCAATCTTTGCTGAAATTTTGAATCTTTTGGGTGGGAAGTGTACAGTTTACCAAGATACACAGCTGTTGAAACCAGATATAGTTGTTGGCACTAAGTTGAGCTCCAATGGCGTGGCGGTTTAGTGTCCTTTTCATGGCCACAGCTTGTTTGATGTTATTCCTACAAGCGAGCAGTCTTCACAGAGTGAGCTGCTGCAGCAGCTCAGGAAGCAGCTAGAGTACCCCAGGCAGCTGGATGTATGGGATAACCCTAACAGTGGCCCCTGTTACACTCAGCCCACCTCAGTGGTTACCGTGATATGCGAGGGGAGTGCCATCACGGAGCTTAAGATCATCGGTGATAGGATCACCAAACCACCAAAGTTCAGTGGCTATCCTGTTCCCAATGTTACTCTCTCCGAAGCCTTTGTTCTTGATTCATTTGTTACTACACTGGCAAGGTTGACTACCTTGCAGGTTGTTATCCTGGTGTCTTTGGGCCTATGGGGCCCTCTCCCTGACAAGATTCACCGGTTGTCTTCGCTTGAAGTGCTTGATTTAAGCTCCAATTTTATGTATGGATCAATCCCTCCGAAGCTGTCAGCCATGTCGAAGCTCCACACTGTAACGCTGGATGGTAACTACTTCAATGGAAGTGTGCCAGACTGGCTTGACTCGTTCTCGAACCTCACTGTTCTCCGTTTGCAGGGTAACCGGTTGAAGGGGTCCATACCAGCATCAATTGGTAAAGCTGCCATGCTTACAGAGCTCGCTCTGCTGGCAACAACATCTCAGGTGAGGTTCCACATTTGGGCAACTTAAATAAACTTGAGTTGTTGGATTTGAGGTACAACGAGTTAGATGGAGAGCTTCCAGAGATGCCTACAGCATTGGTAACAATCTTACTCAGCAAGAACTCATTCAAGGGTGAAATTCCTGAACAGTTTGGTCAATTGAACAGGCTTCAACACCTTGATCTCTCCTTCAACTTTATTGTGGGGAATCCTCCAGAAAAACTCTTTGCTCTCCCAAATATTAGTTATCTGAACTTGGCAGCAAACATGCTCAGTGGATCACTTCTGAGTGGTTTAACGTGCAGCAGCACCCTGGGCTTTGTGGATTTGTCTACCAACCTACTCACAGGTGACCTGCCTGCCTGTCTGAATGGTAATTTGAATGGCAGGGTTATTAAGTTCGATGGGAATTGCTTTAATGCTGATCCTGAACACCAGCATGAAGCTAAATATTGTCAACAATCTCATAAGGGGACAGGATCAAACAAGGATGTTGGACTTGTGGTCACTGTTGTTGGGATAGTGTTTATTGTGCTTGTGCTTTCTCTTGTATTAGTGGCTTCAAACAGAAGAAGCTGCCAGAGAGTTTTAGCAGAACAAAAGTTACTGCAAAAGCAAATGCAAGATAATTCAGCTCCAGGAATGTCCTCTGAACTGCTAGTAAATGCAAGTAAGACTTGTTCTCAAGTAATGTTGCAGTATATGTGGCAAACCCTTACCATGCATAGAAACACCTGTTGTGCAAGATGTTGATCATGTGTGCATCCCATGTTTTGCTGATCGCTCAGTTGGTTGTCAGCCATTTATAATTTATCTTAATAATTATTTTGTATTTAGAAAATTGTGGAATTAGCTGGTCCATTTCTTGTTTATAAGAAGCAAATGAGGCATAGTTAGAGCAGAGGAGTCCACATACTGTTACATGTAAACTATCCTATCTTAGTTTTCATTATGCACACGATATGTATGTAAATATGCTTAAGCTTAACGACATAATGATGGTACTCTAAAACTTAGATGAAATTCTGACGTTTATCTATTTACATGTGTTTCGCTTACTTCACGAGGAATTAGAGATTTAGAGATACTTCCTTCTTTGGTGTCTATTGAAATAGTCTTCCCCATCTCTTCATTGCAGGGTACATATCTCAAGCTGTCAAATTAGGAACGCAAATGATGCCCACATATTGTGTATTTTCTTTAGAAGAGCTCAAGGAGGCAACAAAAAGCTTCGAACGATCGGCATTTTTAGGTGAAGGGTCAATTGGAAAGGTTTGTTGATTTGTTCATATATTTGTCATATTTAGATTTGATTTTACACCAAATATGAGATGCATAAATAAATTTACTATTTCTTAAGTATTAATAGTAGAATTAGTCATTTTTTAGTGCTGTAAACTAGAGAGTTTCCAAGCAGTCTAGTTCATAGTATTTTCAAGTTGCATTTGTTATAGCTTAGTTTAACAATTTCTTACATTCTTTTTCTTGATCTTCAGCTATACAAGGAAAACTAGAGAATGGAACCCTGATTGCCATAAGATGTTTGGCATTGCACCAACGATATTCAATAAGGAATCTAAAGTCGCTTAGATCTCCTTTAAGCTTCTCGCCATTCGAATTTAGTTTGGTTCTTGGGGCAC